>CALNXK010000041.1:1975000-2120000 GCA_942486035.1 Porites lobata
CTGTAGCCAGCATTCGTCACTGGACTTCCACTTAGAGGGGAATGCATAGAACGCAATCTGATAACGCACGTTTGTACCCTTTATCACTCATCATCTGAACGAGCGTGTAATTGGACCTTCACGTGAAACGTACGCAAGCACCAGCCTTTTGTTATGACTAGTATTTATCTGAAACAAATCGATCGATAGATATTTTTAGCTTGTTTGCTTTGTTTTGCCAATGAAGGTCTCAGGGCAATTTTACTTTCTGATTGTAAGAATAAATACTATTAATTTACATTATTATATTCATGCAAATATTTTCCGTTTCTGATTGGCTCAAATCCCGCGGCTTATTCTTCATAGCCACCTAGTGTGGACGAAGGAAAAAGTTTGCGATATAGGTAAAATATAATAACATCGCCAGAAAGGACAAGAAAACCGAGAAGCCCTGGGGACGAGATTGCGTCATCTCAGTTCTTTTGGTAGAGCTGGAGAAAATGGCGGCAAAATCCTGATTTCATGCGAAACTACAACTCAAGGGACGACAACTGCTATTTGAAGAATGGGTTCCTGACATCTCTTTGTAAACTGAATTTACCCAGAAAAAGACCAGACGGGAACTAAGCTTAAAGCATGTTTTAAAGTGCGTATTATTTTTTTTCGTGTTCAATTGGCCTGACAATAAGAATTTTGATTCTATCATCTCAAATGTTTTTCAACGTGACTCGAAATTAAAACAAATAAAAAATCTCGGTTATAGAGTGTAACGGATATTGATATCGTTAGACACATCTTACAATAACTTAATTTCAATAAATCAAAAGCAAAGCTCAAGAAACAGTTAAAAAGCCATAATCCTAATTTATGATGTCTCTTGTGGTAACTCTTCCTTTTCTTCCATTCACAGTCTTTACCACCGCCGCCACCATCATCTCATCACCACTGCTTGTCCAGTTTGGACTGCGTAAACACTAAGAATCAATAGATCGTCTTCACTGTCACGCAACAAAGAAATAAATTGGAAACTGTTCAGTGGAAGAAGCCAAGAAAATAAGATGTTATAAAAGACTAATATATAAACAATTTGTCCAAGTCTTAGGTCTTTGTGGCCCACAGTTTCTGAGTTATTTGCCGAAACGTTTCACGCACCTTTGTAGAGCTTTGTATGGAGACGCCATATTGGTGTACCGTTTTGGTGCACCAATATGGCCGCCGGAAATCAACAAAAACATCTGGAGTTCACTTTGCTACGGGACTGGAAAGTTGTACAAAGACTTATTTTCTGTCTATCTTCAACCTAGTGTAAATAAGAATTCGTAAAGCCCCACTATTTTGACTTTACAATTTGATGACGTCACTGTGAAAACCATCTATAAACAATACGTAGCAAAAAAACTCATTATTTTCAATAAGTCGACTGATACGTCAGTGAGCTTCCTGGCTGTTTATAGACGCGAAAGATCTCACACTAGGGTGGCCCGAATCTATTTATATGCGTGTTGGTTATGTTTTGATTTGCGTTTTTCAGAATGAAAGATTCAACCGATTTCTATTATTTTTGGCATCCTTCATTAAACAATAATGGAACTTTAAGAAAATGTTATTTATTTTCTTGCAGTTATAAAAACCTTTGAGATGTCGGCATATATTTATAACCGCATTTTTATGAAAAATGTAAATGACTTCGAAACCCCACGACGGATTTTCCCCTAACTTCAGCAAATAAGCCTCAGAGCTCTCTAGTTATACATCTGCAAGTTTGAAGGCAATGCTACGCTAATTACACATTTGTGAAAGTTGACGCACAAATAGAGGAAGACTGCCGACCGGACTATCTAGTCCTATCTGAAAGGATATTCCCACCTAAAGCTTTATTGCAAGAAACAGAGTAATCAGAAACTTATGGCGAATACAGTTAGCACTTTAAGAAGAACAATTTTAAGCTAAGTAAGCGGTGATATTAACCCTTTAAGCCCTAAGAGTGATCAGTGTCAAATTTCTCCTTGTAATATCACTGCTTTATAAAACACAGTGGTCATGAGAATTGAGGGCCTGATCACACAAGATAAATCTAATTGATACTTCAACAAATTCTGCCCACTGCTTCTATTGAGAACATATAGGGACAACAAATGAGAATTTGAATTTTGATATTAGGGTTTAAAGGGTTAAACTTACTTTGTATTTCTCCCTCTCTTTTAGAAACAAAGCAAAATATAGCTTCTACGAAAATCTGTCAATCTTTTTTAGCGTCGCAGGTTCCCGTTTTGAAGAGAAATAAGGCCACCAACTCCAGTACTTCTAACCATCCATTTTTCAGCTGCAATAAAAACCCTTGAATAATTTATTTAACGCTTTCAAGACTTACCATCACATTCGATTCGCACGGGCAATTTACTGTTGGGGATAATGAGACAAATAAGACGTTTGTCATATGTGTCTTCATCTTTATTCCCAGGTGGTAAACTTCCCGTGAACGTGTCGCTATGGCTTTAAAGTTTTAAAAGTCTTTTTACAACTGATGTTGAGCAATCGTCTGAGACGAGCTTGTAAAAACACCTGCTATTGGTGTCTGGTAATGCGTCTCGTAGGAACTATACGGAGAGTTAACTGTGCTGTTTTGGAAATGAGTCAACCAGGTCGCGAATCATAGAGAGGGAGACCTAGAAACCCAAACTCAGATCACAATATAAAGTCGCTTATATAGTATTATGTGAAGAGAATTGCAGTCAACGCCATTAAACTATTGTGCATACTGCGCATATCTGTCAATTTTACGTTAATGAAAAATCACGTTAGATTTTATGAAAATTTAATAATTGCAAATATTGGTTGTTATACTTTGCTATGCCTTGTAAAGAGTTGACTGGGATTTATCAAGGAAATTGACATACAGACTACTCAAAGCACTTTATTTTGTATTTTTTGGTTAAAAGAACGCAACTTTGTCAACTGACATTTCAAAGCAGGTTGCATTCTGTTGACTAGAGGTATTCTTCTTATCTGACTGTATAAACAGTAGTTAATTATATAAAAGATAATAAATAAAAGATTTTTGAAATTTTTGAATAAAAAAGGCTTCTTTAAACGAAAATTTGGTAATAAAGTTGTGTAACTGCGTTCTGACTTACCTTATCTCAAGGGAAATGTAACTGATTAACGTTAGCTCGTAAGGCATTAAGTCTTTTTTTCTCTTTTTCCATTAAAAAAGAATAAACCTACATGAAGATGAGCTGGCTACCTTTTTAACTAATTATATAATAGGCTTTAAGTACAAACACCGGAAACACAAACAGGACATAGTATTTGGTAACATTAACGAATTAAACTTTATCGTGGTTTATTTTGTTGGGTTACCGCACCTGTTGGAAATTGAATTTTTTTGGCGCCAAATTAAAGAAACAATGGTGGTGGTGGTGGTTATAATGCAATGAATTTTTCGGAAAAGGCTTTGTGTTAGAGAAAAAAAAACGTTTTATCAGCAAGCTCTGAAAAGGCTAAAGCTATCTAACATCCCACAGAGATTACGTAAAGAGGAAGCCACAAGGAGATTACAGTTAAACGCATTTTATTGAATGTAGGAAAATGTGGGAAGAAATGATTTGCATACCTGTAGACATTATAGTACACAGATTCTACTTTCTTCAGAAAGAAATACACAGACGGTTTTCCACCAATCTTTTAAACGTTTTAAGATAATACTTTCAAATTGATTGTCAATCTAGCTAATTCGGTTTATTTATGTATGCATTTTTAAAATGTCCTCGTCAAATTTCGCCGACGCAATGTACAATAAAAAAATAATGACACCTCAAATTCAGCCCACAAGTGTTGCACATTGATTTTAGCGTGTTTATTATAAACATTTCGGTGAACTTCACCATTTTCAGTGCCCTTTGAGCAGTACAAAAAATTAATGAAATCTATTTTTCCGTTTTGCAAGTCTGATATGCGGTTCTAATCTATTTTATCATTTGGTAAACTGGAAATTTGGTGAAATGAACCTCCCTTTCACTATTTGACTTTACTATCCAAGACAAGTAAACAACTCAACTATATTTCTTTTAACAGACTGCTGAAGACAGGACTTCACCTGCCACCATGAGGGCTTACACGGTGACATTAGTCCTCATGTTGCTTCCGCTTATTGTTAGAAGATCTGATGAAGCTGAAGAAAAAGAGAAGTAATCAGACCCTTATACAAATCTATATTTTTTGTGTGTGTGTTTAAAGATAGTTTTGATTTAAACTTTGCCTGTCAGGGACAAGGGCGAGTACTGCAAAAATTTCCTTGAAACGAAGTTTTAATCTATCCTCTAGCGGTACTTTCGTTGATTATTTTGCAAAGATTACTGAAGGAAATTCAATTATTAGTCCCAAATTTTCTATCCAGGGGTTGGATTTTTCTTGTTCTATTTTCTCTATCATGTACTACAAGCATTTTTAAGTCCGTGTTGAATGGGGTTAAAATTAAGCGGCGACTATTCGATATGCTGTTTGTGTCCAAAACAGTAGCGATAGAGGAAATTAATATGGGTACATTCATAGCATAAAACTACAGGAAAGAGTGATTTCTGTCCCGCCTTACTCTTTATTTTCGAAAAAAAAAACCTGTTCATCTCTTTTAATTGACAAAAAGAAAGCACAATTAGGTACTAAGTGATTCTGAAGTAAATGACGCGAGTTCGTTTTTGAGTAACCTGATGAAGTGATCTCTTTCATACTGTTAAGTAGATGGCATTGTTAGCAGGATAGAGTTGTTTACAACTCGAAGAAAGGCAGAATATTTAATTTGTTGTGACTGTATGCAAGAAGCCTCTTCAAAACGTTTTGGCCGAAAAGAGAAATAATATCAAATTTTTCAAAGAAATTGTGAGAATATTGATCTTGCTCAATGGTCTGAACGGTATAAGGCCAAAAAATGTCAGCGTAGAGTGCCAACTTTAAGCCGTTTTGCTATTCGGATCAGTCTTTGATTAAATATGTTTTTAATTTTGTCAAATAACTAGGAAAAATGTAAAGGATAAAATTTTCAGGGAATGTTGACCATGTTATGGCCAGCAGACGGGAGGTCAAGAGAAATATGAGAGCACAAACTAGATTGTAACGTTAAAAACTTGCAGTTCATTTATTTCATTGGTTCCTTAAGTGGGCAAAATATAATATTATCGGCTAGTATTTTCTTCTATACCACTAAACATCTACCTGTCTTCACTAACTGAGAAAATACGAGGTCAAGAGAAAAATGACCTCAATGCACTCTTCTCGGAAGCCCAGTTTTGTGCTAGTATGGCAGCATGCTGCCTGCGCCGTATATTATAATCAGGTAGCTTTTCTCTTCATTATAGAGCACTGGAAGACTATGCGAAATCCATGGAGCTGGCCTTAAAACTTTCACAGAAAATAAATGAAGCTTTAGCAGTACACGACAAGAAGGTGCGACCAAACGCAGGAGGTAAGAGCAGCTTGTAATTAGTATATAGTTTACTGTCCCTTCACAGCCACGTTCATCGACTCAGTTAAGCTACCCTTGAGGAGCAATTTTATGTTCTACGATTATTCTCGATTCTAGTTGTCACAGCTTCGACATTCTAGAGATGAATTAAGGAGGAGAAAAATATAGGGTAAGTGCGGACCCAAAGGACACAAACTTTCAGTCTAAAAGGGGATAAAATTAAAAAAACGTACATTTCATGTATATGATTTCTCTCACAGGTCCACCAGTTATGGTTGATGTAGAATTCAAAATTATCTCAATTGGAGAAATTAAAGAAGCTCAGATGGTAAGAGGCACTCTAGATTTGATTTAGTTCAGATGTCGCTCGGTTACTCCCGGTATTTTTGATCATTTACATCTATCTTGCTTCTTCATAAGTCGAAAGCAACCTGTAAACCAGCTATTTGCTTAAATTGTCATAATTATCATCATTATTAGTGGCAATTGCTATTATTATTTTTTATGGAAGACTTTATAGTAAAATTATCGTCTTTTATAAAGTGCAATTACGAGCCCAATAGCCTTGGCAATTAAACTATGTATAAAAGCATTAAAAAAACAACAATTAGGTTGGGAATAAAATGAATAATAAACTAGTAGAAATCAACGATAACAATTTAAAATGAAGATCAATATTTATGTAGTCAAAAACAGTCTCATCTATAATTAATCTTCGTGGATTATTATCGCTATTATTAATATTATTAATATTATTATTATTATTATTGGTTCTTATAGTTGGATAACAAAAATCATTAAATTGAATTGATTGCTGAGTGTGAGCTCAGCTTAACCTATTAATCCTGACCTTTTACCTATAAAGGAATACACAATGGATATATTCTTCCGTCAATGGTGGACTGACCCAAGACTGGCACATAATATGAGCACGCCTTTCAATATGGCAGGAGACGCAACTCAAATGATCTGGACACCAGATACGTTTTTCTGGAATGTCAAAGCAGCAAAATATCACAGGGTAACGCGAGAAAATATGAGAATAAAAATACATGGAGATGGAAAAGTCTACTTCAGCACAAGGTAAAGTGACTGGTAATGCTCATACATGTAAAGCGTTATTGTAAATATTTATTATTATTATTATTATTATTATTATTTATTATTATTATTATTGTTGTTGTTGTTATTATTATTTGCAACCGAAACACATCAAGTAACTAATAAAACAAGCGTGTGCCTTTCCAAGGCTGGTTTCTAGATGAGTGGGATTTTAGCCAATCAGAAACGGAAAAATATTTTGAGTGAATAACAATACTGAATAATACTTGGTTCCGAAGCTCAGAGATTAAAAAATAGAGAGATTTTAACCACGTGGTCAAGTATACGCTTGACTCTAAACAAGCATTGGCCTTGTTGCAGTCAAACAAACAAACGAATAAACAAACTCGGAAACCCTGCCCGCCCCATTGATTATTATAAGAGTTACACGGGTGACAGTTCTTACAGATGTCAGTTCATAGAGGTTCTCGATGTCGCTTTTCTCACCTGGTTCTTAAAAGAAGCAGGTGTTGCTGAACTCTTAAAAAGCATACTTAGTTTGAACCATGCATATTAAAGGACCAATATATCTAATACTGTGTTTCCCATAGATGGTATACGTAGTATTTATTCTTGGAATAAAAAAATTGTCTGAATTTGTCAGGTTATAACTTCTGTTATTTAGGGTGGCTCGACTGGATTTTTTAGGGAGTATACCTCCCAACTTTGGGCGTTTACCACGTCGCCATTAACAAAGATAACTCAAAAAGGTTACCACAGCGGCACTGTGTAAAGATGAAAGTTTCATATTTTTATGTATTGGCCTTCAACCTCTAAGTTGTTTTAAGGTTTGACATATATTCTTTTCTTTTTAGCATTACTTTTACAGCGCAATGTGATATGAATCTTCGCATGTACCCAATGGACATTCAAGTTTGCCCTTTAACTATAGAGAGTTGTAAGTACAATCTCTGTTTCCTAATAACCCTGGATTTATCATGTTTTTTCATGTCCTAAAGATTGTTTCATAGTAATAAACGTCTGAAGTGAAAGTAACTGCAGTCGTTTGGTGAGCCAATACTTTGCTTCCTGATATTTTAAAGTACGTTGATCGGCTTTTTAATTGATTGTCTCAAATGAAACTCCTGTTTTTTCTCACGTATCAATAGGCCATTTCCGAGTTCCCCCGGGCCTCTGCTTTAAAACGAGGATAGGTGCTCAGCCTTTGATATGCAAATCATTTTTAAAAACTCATTTTCACAAGAATGGTTGTGCACCTGGCCTCATTTTGAAAGTAAGGGCTTTTGGAACTCGGAAGTGGCCTATTGCAAGCTTGGAAATGAGGACCATGAGCGTCAGTCTCTTTAAAAAGTCGACAGTCGATCAAGTTATAAACACAACAAATGAAATCTAAAAAAAGACCGCAAGTCAACTACGCTGTGACACCGATACTTGTGATGGATAGACATGCCAACTTCAACGTCAACGTTATTTGCACTGTGCAGATGAATTTATCTTACACATAGAGAATATATAATTTTGTCACAGAAATGTACTCAAATATTGATAAACGGAAAAGCTAGAGAGGATGTGCACAGTGGCCAAAGGGGCCCAGGTTTTCGAGTTGGCCTCTGTCATGTTTGAAATCTAATCTGTGGCTGCCCTCGAAAGTCGTACTTGGCATCCGAAGGAGTCTCGTTGTTATTCGCAAGAAAAAGAGAAAAACTTAAATCGTCAGATCTTTTCTTTATATCCAAATAATCTTTAACTCTTCAGTTCTTCAGATAACAACTTAGTCTGCCTTACACGATACGGAAGAGCGAAGGATTACATGGATTGTAAACCTAAATCACACATGTGATAAACAAGAACATGGCGGCAACTAGCACGAGTCCTAAGCAAAATGGTAACAACCACTGACCATAAATACTGAAAACTCCTTACTACAGCATTGCTGTAGTAACATAATCAGAAAAAACCAAGGTTTATATTCGTTAAGATAAGCGGGCACATTACTAGGATTAAATTAGCTGCAAAAACCGTGGACGAAGATCCTGCTAGTTGTAAACGTTGGATCTCTAGAAAAGAGATCAAATCAGCCAAAATATAAAGAAACAAGAACAAGAAGTCCAAAGACTACTGCAAAGCTGATTAGGCAAGCATAATCTACAGTAAATATTATACTAACTGAAGCATATCTTAACCTGGGAGCTCACTCACGCGCTCATTCATTCCATGTGATTAGCTCCTCATTAGTGATAAAAAATATCTTCCACGTTTCAGATGCACATACCAGAGAAGATGTTGATTACCGATGGAAAGGAGGCAAGTCACAGGGTGTTGAGATTTTCTCCAAGGAAATGGCTCAGTTTGAATTTGTCGGAGCCAAAACGTCGACTAAGGCAAACACCAACAGCAAAGGCAAGCAATTTTAATCAGTTAAGATAAAATTTGTAGCATTTTCGTTTAGGTCATTTGGCTCTTCATTTTTTTAAATTTGATTTTACGGACTTTAAAATTAGTTATTCTCTACATGCACAGACTAGCGTTTGTCTTTTTGTCTGTAAATAAAGGATCCTTTACTAGTCTGCAAGCATTTTTTACCTTCAAGAGACGTGTGTCGTACTTCATTACCGCCACCTTTATGCCAGCAGTGGTTCTTGTGATTCTAAGTTGGTGCTGCTTTTGGATCGACCGTTCTGCTGTTCCGGCACGAGTAGCTCTCTCCATAACAACTATTCTAACTACCATTTTGTTGTATGGCTCAGTCAACTCCAATATGCCCAAGGTAATTTTACTGAAATAACAAACAAGAACATTAAGGCAGATACTGCAATAAGAGATAAGCACTGCGAGAAAAAAAAAACATTAATCAGTTTGATAGAACCCAATAACGCAGGTCTGCATCCGAAGACAAAGCTTCTCAGCCCTCAGTTTTGCTTTCGCTGTTACTTCAGGGTGTTTTTTCTCCTGGAAATCTGAAGTACACGACCATCATTTCCATTCGAGGACCATTGCCATAGTCAAGCATTTTACTATAGATATCTGACACCCACTTTAAACACTAGAAGAGTGACACGATCTGGGGCGTACGATACGCAGTGTTAGTTCCCCAAGTAAATTCTGAGAGTGTGCAAAGGAGTCAAAGAAGCCCTGTCTTCAAGACATTAACCTCTAAATAGACATGTTAAAATTGTGGCCTTTTCCTATATACCTTGAAATTTTACCCCATAGTAGCGCCCCAATGAGTTACTTAGCACTAAAAGTCGCTGAACGGGGCAACGTACTGTAGAATCTATCAAGAATCTATCAAGAAACTACCAAGTCACAGTTACCGGCGAATGTTGAAGCTCGTTGCGATTTACGTTATAAAAATTGTTCACATACTGAGAAGTTTTCTTCGTGGGATAACAGTTTACTTTCAAAACTACTGGTCCCTCGAGAAACTTGTTAATTTTGTCTGCCGGGAACTTCAATGTTTCTCCAGGGGCCAGACATTATAGTTAACTTAATTAACGCCTTGTGACAAAAAAAAATATATTTTTAAGAGAACAAGTTTTGTTTTTGCACAAGAATAAATTGACACGATAGGCACAAAAAGAAGGAAAAATATGCGGTTTCAGAAGTATAACTTGGTGTTTAAGGCTATAACTTTGAAGCGGTCACGGTTTCTTCTGACTCATCATCACTTTTAACGTCAATATCATGCCGCCTACAACAATACTCCCAGCTTCCTTCGTTTGTGGCGTATAGGTTTTAATGATATATAATTATTCAAACACTACAGTTTCGTCATGTTGCTTCTTTTCTTTATCTCTATCCTTATTATCCTGGCTTACTTGTGTGGCACAATTTAACGACGCGTGCATAAGCACTGAGATTATAAAGTGCGTTAGTCTAAACGTTCGACGCAGGTGAAAACAAGCCTTAATACTAATGGCTTAAATTTGGCTTTTTGGCAGGTAAGTTACAGTAAAGCTATCGATTACTTCCTGATGACGTCACTGGGCTTTATATTTATGGCACTACTGGAATACATCCTTGTGCTTAACACGGATCCACGTTTCTGTACACAAAGACGAAAAGAAGAAAGAGATGACAAGATGAAGTCATTATACAAGGTAACGTGTTGACTCTGAGCTCTTTTCAGACAAAAGAGCGTTTCCACATGACCATATTGGTGTTCCAAAATAATGTCTTGTTCCAAGAAATTTTGTTTAAATGCTTTCCACGTGAGTAAAAACGCTATCAGAGTGAACACTTGAAATAAACGGAAGTTCTTCATTTTAGAACCTTTTTGCAGCCACTTAAAAGCAGTCAACATAAATGTATTAAACTTTAGTTGTAAAAATGAGTAATAGATGTTTATTTGTCCCAAAAACATAAAGCATAGCGTAGTCTTGGTTTGATTAGGTTGCTTACTGATGCTTTATTTTTTGGGTCAGTTTGTTTCAATCCCATGTATATCTAATACCAACATTCTTTTGGCAAGCAGCAATTTTTTTATTTCATTATTATTCAAAAAGTAGTTTAAGAATATGTTTAATCGATTGGATCATTTCTAGGAGATTCCTCCTGACACCCTTGTTGGCTTAATGGATGGAAAGAACAAACCAGATGAACTTCCCATGACGCCTTTAAACGGAGACAGCAAGATGATTGACAAGGAGCCGCCCCAGACGCCAGAAAATGTTAAGAATCATTGGATCGACTGCGTGTCCAGAGTTGCTTTTCCAGTGATTTACTTCTCATTTATAATTTTTTACTGGATATACTACTTAAATCACCCTGATTCTACGCTTAGTAACTAAGTGCAGGAATAACGTTTTACGCTTAACAAGACCTGGACTTGAGTTATGTCAAGAGAGGGTAACTTCAATGTAATTTTAAAAGTTTTGAACATGATAGAGTAAGTGTAAAAACTTTCGGATCTTTGTGATCAACGAAAAAGTTTCAGCTTCCAAACACTCTGGCGGTAAGTAAAACCACAGGGATTGTGAGCTGTGATCCAAATTCGTACGTCACGACAGATGAATTTGATCACCAAGTAAAGACACAAGGCAACCGGAAAATACGTTCGGATTGAGCAATGAAAAAATAGCCTGCGTTGCAGCCGGCCCACACACTCGTAACCTATAGTCCGTCCGTCTGCGAATTAGTGCACAAAAACTCGTTCTAATGTCCTGCAGAGTCGCAAGGACATAAGTGAGCGTTTCTGATAGGCGGGTTTCTCATGAGCCTCACGATTGGCCTATTCTTACGTGTGCGTGACGGTTGAGCGCCGTGACGTGTCAAGGGAGTTGGCAAGAATCGTTTACAGTAAACAATGAAAGAGCAGGTCTAGCGTCAAAACAAAGTAGGAAATCACGATCTTCACGGCCAAAAAAAAACTAAAAAAACTATTCAGGTCCACAAACCAAAGCTATTCAAAGGTCCATGCATTAAATGGAGAAGTGCGAAACCAAAGAGTTTAAATTAAGACGTTTTATTGCGACTGAAACAGCAAATAAAAATGTGAAATTCGACGTTTAAGGTTATTTTTAAAAACAGAGAGATAAAAGAAACTGCATCCGTGATCACATCTTGTCAGAAAACATTTGCCGAAACATAAACCACAGTAACAACTAATTACTCAATATGCATGGCACAGACCAGCTTCATAACCTCTAAATGCGAGACTCAGGGTGGCAAAAAAATTTTGCCCAGTCAAAGTGTAGAATACTCCATGCACTGCATAAACTACGCAAAAAGAGAGCAAGAAAAACCTCTATTGCTCAAGCTGACTCTAAGGTTACGTTCCACACTATCACAAGCTCAATCCACCGCTTGTCACGAGCTATTAGTCGTGTTTGGGCTGTCAACACTTAATTCAAATCGGACTAATCACAAAAAGCGTAAGAAACTAGCCAATCAAAAACGTCGACACATGTCATTGCCACTCTGCGGGGTTCGAACACGATATTGTGCGACGCAGGCAATGAAAAAAGAATGTTGACGAATACTACTCTAATCAAATTACTGAATGCACTTTCCTATGCCCTGAAGCTAATATTTGACCTGGTTCGTGAGCATTTTTTCATGTGACCGGTAGGTTTGCGTTTGCAAACTTCATCTATATTTTCACTTTAGAACTGTTATTTTATGAGTTTCTTTTTTCGCTTCCTTGGCTGCCACTGGTAGTTCAATTTGGGCATGGAATCATGCTGTTTAAAATCTTAACTTTTAAAAGTTATGCCAGCTAACGTTTCAGAAAGCTGGTCCACTTTAGGAGACTTTACATAGCATGCCGTTTAGTTATGGATAAACTCCTTAAACTTTAAGCTTCGTTTTTACCTTCTGATGTGACAAAATGTTTGATTACACAGCACGTATAAAAAAAATTCCGCAAGCATGAAGGAAAACAAACATTGTAAGGACGTAACAAAAAGAAGGAGAGTATAGTTTATCTTACTGCATTAAAATCTAATGATAACCTGACACTCAACAGCTTTAACTGCTAACATTAACATTATATTCATAAGATAAGTACACACCAGATCCATTGCATTATTTGTCTAATTATTATTAAAACATGGTAACGACTATCAATTCCTAAATATATTGACCTTTATTATCTCCGTACTAAATTGCAATGTTAATGAAAGTACTTTCTTTTAACGTGAACTGTGTAAACACTGTTGGTACTTGAGTTGTACAATGAAGTTGATTTCGCCTAGCTTCACACTGGGTTCTGTTTAGTTTTATTTATAATAGAACTAAGGAAAAGTCCAATAGGCCATTTCCGAGTTGCTCAATTAAAGCCTTTGTTTCGAAGCGAGGCTATAAGTGCGAAGCCTTTGATAGAATAAAGAAAAATTGAGACATTTTTCTTTTGTTGTTTTACCTTCACAAAACATCACAAATAAACATTCTAAGTAAGATTTGGCAAAGACTTTTCTTCCCAAGCCTTTATAAAAATTTTAAGATCAAACCCAATCCGTTTCTGAAATGACCGCGCGATTTTGACTAAAGGGAATGGAACGAGCTTGCTACAGCGAACAACTTGCTAAAGACCGGTTTCCATGCATATGATCGTCCCGATCGTCCCAGTTGCCTCGAATAATGTTCAGACGACCGAAACGACTATATGGGAACACTGCCAGGACGATCTCAAACGACCCAGACGTCTGAGACGACCTCGATCGCTTGAATGGAATTGAGTTCTATCCAGACGATCGGGACGATCAAGTAAATTTTGAAGCGATCATATGAAAACGCTCTCAGCAGTCCTCTGAGAAGGCGATCTGAACGATCTAGGGCGCTTTCCCAGAAATCAGCAATCTTATTCCAGTTATCGCGAAAAAAATCGGCCTGGACGCCGCTGAAATCGAAAAAAAAATCTGAAACAAAAATGTTCCCACCGAGTGTGGGCTCTATTTGAAAAAAAAAAGTCCGTTCCATCAAGTTCTCGACGTGACGTCACTATGTCTTCGTGGAATTCTTCTAGCTCGTCTACGCCGAAAAATCGAAAGAAAAAGCGGACCGCGCGCAAGACACGAGTCCCCAGGTCCCCAGTCTCTTTCTCTAAAAAGCCGTTTCCTGTTCCCGTTTAGTATATCATATGAGTGTTTTGTTTAAGTTAAAATAACTGCCTTTCAGCAGTATTAATATGAAGAAACAATTTTAGGACACTTCTGAATTGTAAGATCATGATAAAAATTCAAAAGAGAATAAGAATGAAGCCATTAGTACACATTGGAAAGAGAAAGTGACGTATCAACATAAGACTAATAAGACCTGCAAATCCCGCGCACTCCCTAACCTTTGGCTATGACTAGTATTAATTTCAAACAAATCGATTGATAGACATCTTTAGCTTGTTTACTTTGTTTTCCCAATGAAGGTCTCAGGGCAATTTTACTTTCTAATTGTAAGAATAAATACCATTAATTTACATTATTATATTCATACAAATATTTTCCGTTTCTGATTGGCTCAAATCCTGCGGCTTATTCTTCATAACCACCTAGGGTGGACAAAGGTAAAAGTTTGCGATATAGGATAAAATATAATAACATCAATAGTACCGGTTATCGCCAGAAAGGGCATGAAAACCGAGAAGCCCTGGAGACGAGATTGCGTCAGCTCAGTTCTTTTAGTAGAACTGGAGAAAGTGGCGGGAAAATTCTAATTTCATGCATTTTGGAACTCGCTTCTGGCTAAAACCAAACGGAAAAAGAAACTACAACTCAACAGACGACAACTGCTATTTAAAGAATGGGTTCTTGACATCCCTCTGTAATCTGAATTTGCCCAGAAAAAGCCAAATATAGACAGGAACTAAGCTTGAAGCATGTTTTAAAGTGCGTATTATTTTGAAGGCCTTTTGACCTCGGCGTAAAACACCCTCCTCGATCTGCATAATTATTGAGAGCATGCTCAGCAACATAAAATAATTGATAAACTGACAGGTATTTTACACCTTTTTTTTTTTCACCGGGCATGGGGTCTGACTAGCGTACGTTTGAACATTTGCTAAATTGATTGTTACTGTAGCCTTGGGAATTTTTATTCTATCATCTCAAATGTTCTTCAACAGGAATCGACATTAAAACAAACAAAAAATTTCGGTTATACAGTGTAACTGATATTGATATCGTTAGACAAATCTTACAATAACTTAATTTCAATAAATCCACATCAAAGCTTAAGAAACAATAGCCATGGTAACTCTTCCATTTCTTCCATTCCCAGTCTTTTACCGCCGCCGCCACCACCATCATCTCGTCACCACTGCTTGCCCTGTTCGGAACGCGTAAACACTAAGAATCAATAAGCAACACGTTGCAAAAAAAAAAATTTTCAATAATTATTTTCAATGGCTGTTTATAGACGCGAAAGTCGACTGATTTATATGAAAAATAAAGTCTTACATAAGACGCGTTTAAATTGGAACTGTTTATAGCATGTCTTATCTAGTAAGACGCGAAAAAAAGATCTCCGATTAAATGGCCCTATTAAGTTAAACCTCTCAAATCATTTTTGGAAATGTATATTTTTTTGTAATTTACAGAAACCATGATTTTGAAACATACTGCTGAAAATCAATTTTATAGTTGGTTATCAACAATTGAAGTGATTACTACTTCTTCAAGTGTTTCTTTGCTTTCACCTTGTGGAATTTTTGTAATTTATAGAACCATGATTCTGAAACATACACAATACAGTTGGTTACAATATGTGATTACTTCCTCGCTTTGCTTTCACCTTGGTACATTGAACGCAAAGATTAAAAATGCTGACGTGGGCTTTTTTGATCTGGAGGAAAGATTTCTTTCAATAAAGACGATCCTTCGAGTGTTACGTGAAACGAAGATATGCGCAACTGATAAATTGAAAGTCGGATGCCTTCTAAATATTTAATGTGACTGAATATATTACTTAGTTTTCTGTTCTTCTACAGACTTGTCTCAAGTGTAATGCTATCGGGTAAAGCCGCTTTCTATTGGTTTAAAAGAATATATCTGACAATAAGCCATGAAGCTGGTAACAAGAATCAAGCCATAAGGGGCCAATATTGGGACCAAAGGATAAATTCGCGATGACAGTGAAAAAGGTATCGTTTGAGTTTTTAGGGTGAAGTCAGTATAATTTTTTCACGGCTTAAAGTGTTGATGTTTTTCTTTTCGACAGGTTGTAAGTCTGGTTTTATGTTTGGGTTTGGTGAACGGACGGCAATTCCTTTTTTGTGAAGGTAAATATATGTTTATCCAGCCAAAGGAAGCGATTTCTTTTTTGAAACCTTTTTATGCTGCAACTGTTTTCCCTGTCAAGGTTGACTAGATAGCATATGCCGGCTTTTCGTAACGCGCAATCAGTGTTGAACAATAGTTAAAACCTTACCAGAGGTATAGAGGCAATCCCGGAAAGTTCAATAAAGACAGCAAAAAAAAAAATCTCCTTAAACTGAAAAAATCTAAGTAAATTGAAGAAACAGGCTTAAGAAATATAACTACAAGCGGATATGTTTTACACAGGCGATACACAAGCGAGGGTGATTCGTTTATTTGGCGTCCTTCAAACATGCAATATTTATTATAATAATAGCGTTATGGTATTAAAATCCAGTTGCAACACAAAAATTCTATATAATATTTGCAGTATTTAGCTTTTCCCGGGCTAATAATGTTTTAATTTTAAAAAAAGAAAGACTGAAATCGTTTCGTGCCACAAGGAGAATTTGTGCCGGTCTGTTAATTAAATTGTGTTTAAGACATAATGTCAATCCCGCAGCAAAAGATACATACATTTGTTTAAAATACATTAGAAGACTAGCAATTTGAATGAGCTTATCGCATTTTTTATCGTTTAACTGAGAACCATTGTTTGAACACTATAATAGGCGTCGACTTTAATATTTGACTATATTGTTATAAAAGTTATTATTGTGCCAAAACAAAATTTTCAGAACCCACGTAATCAAGTTCCCTGTGGATAGAGATTTGTCAAATTAGAAATGCTATGTGATAACTGTTGAAAGGTCCATATTCATATAAACATGTGAATGAGATAAGTTTGACTCGAGCCAAGAGCGACAGAGCTAAAAGAATCGTCGGAAGCAGATGGAAAGTTCTATTATCACAGCTTGCGTTCTCCTAACAGGAGATTTTTATGCAAGAACCACCAAAACCACAATTTAAGAAACTACAGAATTTAAACTTTATTAAGCAGGATTAAACATAATGTGAATTTCAAAACACTGAACACCGAAGACAAAATAAAAAGTTAAAACTAAAACATGAAAAGCGCAATTTTGCTTTTTATTTCCCAATCGGAAAACTTGAATGTTTCTTTTTAAAGCAAGTACTACAAGTATAGTGGTTAAAATGAAAAGAAAAACAAATGAGATCACTTTCCTTTCTAACCAAGTGCACTGAGACTGCTGCTTGCTAAGTTGCACTTGATATGATCAGTTTTAACAAATGGATTTTCTAATTGCACTTCTAATTTAAATTGCTTTGAATTGCTTGAGTCACATTTGGCAAGTAGTTCACGAAGACAGTACTAGGATACTTCTAACACTGTATCCCCCCTATACTACTTTAATTCAATTCGCTTGCTTCCAGCTGAGTCACATCAGAAATGGATTGAAGGTGTAAAAGATATTATGTCAAAAAATATTTTCGGTTGCTTTATTTAGAACAGAATATAAAGCAAGCCAGAGCAGACGACCCACTGGCCGAGTTTTCATTTTTTCCGCGTCAGCGGCTGCAAGTTTCCGAAAAATTTTCATTTCAAGAGTTATCAACGAAGGAGTGTGCTCGGTTATGCCTGCAAGTTACGAAGCAACTTATCTTCAATTGTAGCTCATTTGAGTATGAGGTAACTGCAAATGATTGTTTTCTGATGGGTTCATTCTGCCTACATCACCAATTAATTTACGATGGATTGAGAGACTATTACGAATTGAAAGGTAAGTGTAAAGTGACCGGTTGCGTATTATAATCGGATTTTGAAGCTCTTGGGGATCACCTATATCAGAAACATCAAGTTATCATCAAGAGCGGACTGGGAATCACATTAAATTGCGTTTAAAAGCCACTGATCATTAGGGTGCGAGACCAGGGGTTTACTCCCTCATACAGCCACTGATAATTTCATAGAGGCCAGATCTGAAAACAGGTGTGAAAATGAATTTTTTTGGTCTGAAAAAGGGTCAGGATTTGGAGGACCGGGCGGCACATGTGTACGCACACCAAGAATTTCCAGGGGAACCCGGGGGGATGCAAGAACAAGCGCAAACGGTTCAACGCATGCAAGAACGAATTACCATGCAAGAACGAATTTGTTGAGTTGCACGTACGATATATACATAATCACGTAATCCATACTAGTCGGTCATTAAATTAAATTTGACACCAAACTTCACGAGTAGTATCAAAACTGTATTTCCGCCTATATGACTGCCCAGATCTACCTTTTTTGTCTTCGTGAAAATATTAATGTTTAAGACTGACATGAAATGCTCGATATACCAGAATTTGCAATCAATGCAAAGCTCTCAGATAGTAAGGGAGTCGCGAACAGAAGGTCTAACGAAAGTAGCACGGGAGTGATCTGGGGATAGGATTCGGTGGCAGGAAAAGAGCCTCGAAGCTCCTTTCCCAGGCCCCCGCTGGTTTTTTGCACTAGTTTTCGTGTTTCAGACGATCTTGGAGCCAGAAACAGACTATAATCAAGATTTTTGAAACCGTAAAATGTAAATATCATGTTTATGTCTCTCTTACTTTCCAGCTCCTAATGGAACAACATCTTGTAATATTCGTCCCTCTTCCTCATCACTGTTGACTACCAACTATCTCAAAAAGACAACAAAGATTCACACCACACCTGCAGTCAGCTCAGTCCTTATGACTAAACCTTTATCAGGTTTGAATTGCATTTTTTGTTTACCCTTACTAGAGGAGGGGGCATTAGGATTTACGGTATTGCGGTATTGAGCTTTTTTAATTTTCAAGCGATATTTCGGTAATTTGTATTTTAATGTGCGGTATTGAGGTACATCTAGCCCTGCGGTGTGCGGTTTTTTATCGTTTTGGGTGATGGTGTTAGTTAAAAGGAGATCCTCTACGTTAATCGGGTACCGTCCATTTGTGCTCTCCTGTATAATACTGGTCAAAACAATATACAACACAAAGCACGGTCAACTAAACAGGTTAATGAAAGTTAATTTTTTAAGTCTTTGGACACAACTGGTAAATGAGTGCTCAATTTTCTGACAGTAAATCTCCAATGAAATCGAAATCGCAACCAATGACCGAACTTTTTGATCGTTGTACCGATGAATTCGAGGTCTTCTCACGTTTGCTTCAACGGCCTAGAAAACGGGCGGATGGTGTACATAGGGTTTATCTTGGAATTTAAACTCTGAGGTTTGTCTGCTAGAGTCACGTGGCCGAGTCACTTTGGTTCTACCATGGTCGTTCTCTCCGCCCGCCCATGTGCATAAAAATGCCTGGGCAAGAAAGTAACTGATGACTTCCCTCAAATTGAACGATATCTTTATTATCCTTCTATTTTCCTTGGCATTTATTTCATCTTCAAGAACAAATCAAACGGGATCTTTATTCAGCTCTATCACAGCAAGTACAGCGAATAATTCTGCATCAGGTTTGCAAGCGGTGGTTAACATTTGTGTACCGTATTTAGTAATGTTCAACATTTAAATATGCACTTCTATGTTTTACCCAACCAACAGGGAACAATCAAACTTCACGTACAGTGAGCATAATCAGAACAAACTCCTCAGCAAAAGGTTCGTGTGAACGTATTTAAGAGTGTGCTATTTTTGTTTTGAACATTTTACGTGTTGTTTACTAAATATTTTGCTTCATGTGCAGCACCTCAACAACAGTTCCTCGTACCTCGAACGAGTTTAGTGCTCCTGAAATTCGTGTTTTAAAAATGTTCTTCCTGCTTTCAGCACAGATTATCCAGCCGACAGAAATCCTTACCAATGTATCTATTGTCGATCTACAGACAACGGTAAAAATGTCAGGTTAGTATCCTGTTTTACTCAACATCCAGCTACAAAACAATTTGAAGAAAGTTAACTGAAGTCTGTGCGGCAAGAAAATCAGCAATCATTATGTCTTACTTACTTATCATGTTTGACTGCAGCCTGAGAATCAAAGAACGGGTGCAATTTTTGTTACTACGTCACAACGAAAAAATTTGGACAAACAAATGGGCTGTTCCTGTTACTTGCTAAAATGACTTGTCTTATTGAAAATCGATATATTTACTTGTAGAAAAGAAATTCGGCTCAGCACATTCTTGAGCCCTATTATCCAACATAATCATTCTCATCTTAGCCGAGAAGAAGATATTCAGTTAATACGTTATGTGACATACTGATTTAGAACGTACCGTTCAGTTAATTTCACCTTTGACGTTTTCCGTTCATGTAATATTCCGAAAAACGATCAATAACTTCGTTCAATTTTTCAGTGTTTAAGGCAGGAGCTGATGGAAATTTAATGATTGAAAACAGAGGTAAAGAGACTGTTTTGGAAACGAAAGAGAGATAATTAGCTTCTTTTGTAATGAAAGGGACGTGGAAGTTAATTGGATTGGTTGTTTGATACCTACAACTGTACAAATATGATGCTGAGAAAATTAACTTCCAGAAACACGTTAGGTGTCGGATTCTGTAGATTTATTCTTCCTTAAACACAGAAAACCTGAGCTCGAGTTGCTTTTACGGTAAACTTGATGAAGGTTTGTTGGTGAAGAACATTATTTCTCAATTTTTTAAGTAATTTATAATAATTTATAATACTATGATATAGTTTCAGTATGCACTTTTGTTAAACAGTTTTTATTATAAATATGCTTGAAATATTGAGAACATTCCCGACATTTCAAATGTATTATAAATGTTTTGAAACTGTTAAGTTACACATAGTTCAAACCTTTTAACCATGACGAACATCAATATTCTTTTGACAGGAGGTTTTAATTAACAACAGGGTACTCGGTTGTTTCCAATCCACAATTCTATGAAAATCTGACTTTTCACACCATTTTCGTTTAATCTTGGTTTAACTTCAGTCTATACATGACAAAAATTCGACAAAATATTTAGTCTAAAATTAAAAATATTAATACTAGTTTAACGATAAAATCGGCAACAGTAATGGCCTATCGTTTGGTTTTTATCGCCGGTTACTTGGATAGAAATTATGGGCATTTTAACATCCAAAAACTGCAGAGTTCGTCGTTTTCTATTGCAAGTTTCCATTCGATCAACCAAACGTATTGTTACTCTCCCTCAGTCTACAGAAATGCCTCACTAGTAATTCTGAAACTTGCACTTTTTTTGCACTCGGATAAGATTTTTTTGTGAATCAGCACTGTCTATTTCGTTGTGCTGAAATGACTTACAAACATTTGCTTGGCCGTGAAAGGTGACTAAAATGAGAAAATTGAATTCAATGTTTCTTTGTTACCAGAGAATTTCTAGCCCACCCTCGTCCTTTTTTTCATTTTCATTAAATTTATTTTCTCGATGACAACATGAAGCGACAAAACATTAAAAATTTAACTGCAAATTAATCTTACTACCGTGATTTGGCTTTTTGTTCATATGGAACCAGGAAAGTTTATTCCACAAATTCTAGGCATTTTGTCTTCACTTAATTAATAATGCAGAATAAAGGAAAGGAAATTTATATTCAATTTATGTCTTATAAATCTCTTAATCATAACAAGAAAAGATCTGAGAATCTACAGGAAAGTATTAATTTTGGTATTATTCATCTTTTTAGTACCAGGACTCGTATTTTCCTCGACTTTTTGATCTTGATATAAAAATTATTTGGGGTTTGACTCAACATTAGAAGGATTTGCTTCCAGGATGATATTTATCTCTCTTTTTCTAAGGAAAACCTCCAAATAACTTCAACGTCACCATACTTAGCCCAACAGAACTCCACCTATCCTGGTCCCCTGGGGATATATTGAGGCAGCTTAAAGATCCATGGGGATTCAGAATTGTTTACAAGTCTGTCGACGATAATGAAACGAACAGCATCTTGGCGGGTATAAAGCACACCAGCATTAATATATCAGGACTACTGCCCAACACAAGATATATGTTTTGGATCATGGGACTGACTGGGAAAGGATTTGGTGTCCCTTCACAAGCTGTCAATATAACCACTGGTCATCAAGGTGATATATTTTTTTTAAATCTTTATCATTGGAGTTAAACAAATTGGAAAATCTAGAAGATTTTGTCGAAAACGCTCGTTGGAAAAAATGGAAAGTGACAAGCTTACCACGATTTGGCAAAGGAGAAGTAGAGGGCCTCTGCTGGAAGATCATACCACTTAAAAAATTAGGAAAATATTGATGCAATAATGTGATCGATTCTGCGCAGATTTAGAAGCCCAACTGCAAATCTCTAGCCTGTACACAGACGTTCCTTTATTTTTCTTTTCTTTGATCGGCTAGTGCGCGGGAGCGAGTGCGAAGCGCGTGAAAGTAAAAAAAGGAACGTCTGTAGACAACTTTGGGAAATAAGAGGTTTATTAAGTCCCTCCCCCATGTCAACGCCTTATCATTATCACCTCCGCCCTCGAAATACCAATTAAATTGGACCAACGATATTGGAGATATAGATTGCTTGTGTAATTGACTTAAGTATTATTTTACAACATTTTCACAAAGGATCAAATAAACAATAACTCTCGGAGTCGCGGGTGTGTTAGTACTTTTGTTAAAGCATGTTACCCTGCGGGCAGAGGTTTCTCTCTTGCATGGCTTTTAGCGTTTACCAAGTCGTTCGCATGGCTTTTCTGTCGCGTAGTTGGTTTGTTTACGCCACGTGAACAAACCAACTACGCAACTGACAAGCCACGCAAACGACTTCGTACATGCCAAAAGCCATGCAAGAGAGAAACCTCTGCTCGCAGGGTAGAAGCATGTCTTCGTCAACTCCGAAAAAGGTGGATAAAAGAGGTCCGAGGCCGTAACAAATCGGTGCATCACCACGCTTTCCATCTTCTATATTCCGATAAAAAGGATATGTTCAGCACAGGCTTGTAGTATGACTGCACCCCAAATTCACACGTCGGCGGCGCTTTCAATAGAAGCTATGTTTTATTTATGTAAATTACAATAGTAAGTGTCGCGGTAAGCGTGTCCAGGCCTTGAAAAACACTTCTACACGCATGACACGAGCGTAATGAGCCGTTCACATAATGATGACAGGATAACCGTCGTTCAGCCAATGGTAATTTGCTTTTCCTGGGAAAAGCAAGTTTCAGTTGTTTCCAAAGACGTCTACAGACTCTCCTTGCGCTAGCAGAGATTTAATCTCCCGCTGTTTTTATTTTTATCATGCGCGCTCGGCGGAATTTCAAGAGAAAATGGAGGGTCTGTGAACAGGCTAGCAAAGCTAGTAAATTGGAGCTAATTTAGTTCGACATCAGGTTTTGCTCCTTTTTCGTAGCTCATCCTAGCAACTACATTAGCTCATTAGTTTTAGGAAAATTTTGATAATTTGTTTCCTTAAGTTTGAGAAAAATGATCTTTCCTTTTTTTTTTAAAGCTCTCCCATATATACTCATAAACATTACAGTTCTACTGCTAAACAGCACCTGGAACGCTCAGTATGGAAACAGAAGAAGCCAGCATTTCAAAAATTTGTCATATATTATAGAACACAGCGTGAGTATATCAGATTCTAGACCTGATTCTCTTATGCAAAAGTATTATCTCTTTTACAGCTAAAAGGGCTTTGAAATTGACTCTGCCATCTACATGGAAAGTGACTGTAATTCACGGTCGTTGTGGTTGACTTAACCCTGTCCATTCAGCTTCAGTGGTGTTCACAGGCGGGCTGGCCGGGGGGCGGCAGCCCCCTTAGTTTCGCAAATTTTTAAATTTTTCGGCAAAACGTTCATAATTCGGACAACAGCAGTTGATATAAAACTAAAAAAAAAAGAGAAAAACGTCAGGCTAAATGGATACATGCCAAATCAAGGAGTGTGGTGTCAATCAAGTGTTAAAAGATGATGGGAAATTGTCGATTACATTCACTTACTGTTTCCCGCGGTGTCCATCCTGAGTTGGAATCTTTGAGTTCTCTTCTATTAAGGCGATTTGATAAGATTTGATTTGTGAATGTATCAGTGTTAAGATTAAATCGTGGATTGCTGAATCCGATTTCTCATTTCACTGTGCTGGTGTGCCACAAAACCCTCCACACGCTTACAAGCGTTAGTCGGGAAAAAAACAAAACATCGTGCTGCTCCTTCGCTATCGAAACCAAAGGATTATCATCGTGTCAACACCTCTTTCACCTCTCTAGATAAGATCCTGTCCGAAAATGAGAATTCATTGAAAATGAAAGGTTCTATGTACGTTGGGTGATATCACCGTTAGTTATTAATCTACCAGTGATAGCTCTGACCTCACCGCCAGGTATTATGATCTTGACAAGGATCTATGAGCTTGACAAGCAGACAAACGCCTGTTGAGCCAATTCAAGACAACACTCGAAGAGGAAACAACAAAAAACAGCTGCAGAAGTAATTAAAGTATTGCACGCTTCTTGGAAATTACCCCAGATCGAGTTCTCCAAGGTCGCATCTGGCCGTCATCCCGGCGACATCATACTTAGCGGAGCGCTCGTTTAGTCGCCTCTGGCTCTTGAAGACCTATCTTCGGAGCACTATGGGACAAAATAGCCTGGCTATCACCTGTATTGAGCGCTCCTGTGGCGATAAATCCATTGTGAACAGTATGGACAGTATATTAACATTTTTTCAGACAACGCCATGGAAATCATATTTTGTTAATATATTAAGAAGTTTCTGATTTTACTAGATCGAGTAGACTGTCGATAGTGATCATAGAGTATGCGAGGTTTCAAAATAACTACTTCTGGAATTAGAACCGTTTGACAAAGCGTGACAATTGTAAACGTTTTTCCTTTTTATACAATATAAGTGTTTTTGCATCCCGATTACAAAACTCAAGCATTCGGGCATTGTGTATTTTTTTTCGAGCACAAAGGTTACCGCCCCCCAAGTCCCCCCAAGCCCGAAGGTGCCCGTACCCCTATATGGTGGCGAAATTCTCCATTTTCGTCTCCTTCTGGACTTTTTTGATAAACAGTGCTAGCTAATGCAATAAATGCTTTAAAATGATCTTTTCTTTTCTCAGTTTAGTTCCATTCAACAAGGCACCCCTTCTTTCACAAACATGTCAAATGTGCATTTCAGGTAATGTATCCATCCATTTCTAACCGTTTATCCATTACAAATCCTCGCGTTTCTTTAATGGGCATCATATTTTTCAAGTGACCTCATTTTTCGTTTTTTTTATTTTTAGCAATCATAGCAACAGAACCGTCGCCTTCATCACTGTTATTTACAATCAAAACAGCACAGTGAATGACTTCCACAGCTTGTATGACAGGCTTTATAAATATAAAAGGCTGGAACACCTACCTCTAGAAGTTATTGATGAAAACAGTATGTGATTAATGGTTTTAATAATTCATATATGATCCTTAATGTCACAAGGGAAAAGATAGCACTAATTCGATTCCTTGATCAATTGATTAACCTATTGGCTGCAATCGTTTGAGCCGTCACACAAGTTTTATTTCGTAAAAAACTACTTTTAATTCACAAATTATTTTTAACTATTGTTTTCACGTCATGAGAAGTTGACTTGTTCCTAGCTTTGTCTTTTTTTTCCAGTTCCAGGAAAGCCACCAACGAATTTAACTGCAAAAGCATTGAGTCCATCCAGAGTAAGACTCAGCTGGACCTTCCCACATTCGAATAGTTGTGAAATATTTCCAATCCTAAATCTCCGTGTCTTCTACACTCAAGACATAGAAAATGTAACAATGACTCGCTCATCTGACGTAAACAGAACTACCAACCACATTGTTATACAGCATTTGGAGCATTTTGAATTTTACTTCATCTGGTTGCAAACACTAACCACGCATGGACTTGGACCAAAGAGTAAGGAAGTGAAAATACGGACGCTAGAAAAAGGTTAGAGCTATAAAATTGAATGTTTCATGAGCTTTCTATATTCAGGGCACTTGACTTTGGTTGTGAGCGTTCAACTGCTCGTCATTTGTTTAAAGTCTCACAAGTGCCATAGGACACCAACAGGGCAACCAAATATTAAATCTTACACCCTGGGAGCTGAATATCCCACCAATACGTTACTGCTCATCCAGTCAATGAGTTCTCCTGTTGAGGCCATATTTGCAAGATTTTTTCATGTTTTTAATATTTGCTCTTTCGGGCTGTCCGTATCATGGCTTCCTACGCAGACACTCTTTTAGCTCGTCATGCAGTCTGGAGGAAAAGGGATTTGCGCGACGAATAAAAAAACCGTCGGAAACGCCCACTTGCTTATGAATCGTTAAGCGAGAAAGTATTTCATACGTTTCATAATTAATAGTTAATGTTTAGTCGGGCTGCATCTCAATATCTGGGGTGATAACGGGATATCATACAGAGCTCACAGCCAGTTTCTTTTCCTTTCTTCACTCTGCAGTTATTTCGATTAACGTGTCATTCCAGTTCAATATGCTATGGGTTCAAGCTCTGCTGTATAACTCCAGTGACTATCACAGCGACTTACAAGAAGCAATTAAGCAAAATGTAAAGACAACTTTCTTATGTTCTTTAGACTAACTCTGTGTAGATAATTTTGCTTCTTCTTTTTTTTCTATTTAATTTAATAAATATTGATTATTCAAGTGATAATAACGGTGATGGGAGGAAAACAGGCTTTTACAAAGAAGTAAAGTAAAACCCGCTTCTAAGGACCTGGTTTTGAGAACCTGTTAGGCTAAAATTTGCCAGTTAGGCCCCCTGTATACAAAAACCTGTTTAGCCTAAAATTTGAAACAGGTTCTTATTTTCTAAATCTATGACAAAAGTTCTAAGGAATAAGCTGGATACCACGAAATACTCTAAGCTTTAATGTATTTTCCCTAGCTTCAAAAAATAAGAACCTATTTAAGAACCTAAGTAGCCTAAATTTGTTCTAATTACAGTTTATGTAAGAACCTGTTTAGGCTAACTTGGGAAAATTCAGGGTAGTCTCGGGTTTTTACTGTATGCCTGGTACGTGTTTATTAGCTTGATCGCTGTTTTACTTGAAATTTCTATTCTTATTTCATAGGTTTTCCTCCTTTATCATGAAAATAATGAGCAACTACGCCGTGTTCTTTTACATAATTTGAGGTATGGTCACAGATCCCCCCCCCCCCCCCCCCCCCCCCATTCCACGCTAAATGAGACAATTTAGACTCAAATAAACTTTTATCATTCCCCTTTGTTTCAGAAACGACAGTGGAAACATCAAGGTAGAGATTGAGATACTATTTGGCCAGGATGTAAGCATGTCTGCCTTTATTCGGTTGCATGAGGCTATGTACAGTAATGGAACTCTGGGGAACATAACAATTTATCCCATTTCAGATAACAGTAAGCGTTTGATATTCCTACTATTAAATCGTGAGGTGCCAAAATTTTACGAGAAGGAAGTCTATGAGATATTGATGCTACAGGCAGACAGTCTAACAAGGGAAGGCAGAATGGCTTGTAGTTTAACACTAGTCGATTTAAGCTTTGAACATAATTTGAAACAATCATTTTTTAATTTTCGTCCCTACGCAGTTCCTGGAAAACCACCCTCAAACTTGTCAGTTGACGTTATCAGTCCAACAACTGTTTTGGTTCGCTGGGATAATTCATCACCCACATATTACGAATCGTCATTATCAACTACAGCCGTGCGTATTTTTTATAAACTACAAGCGAACTGGACTGATATGAATGTTAGAGATGCAAATTTTACTGCAGGATATTTTGTGTTGGATAATCTAGAAACATTCTCATGGTACAATCTCTACGTAAGAGCTGTTACCTCCAGGGGACTCGGGGTGAAAAGTGAGCTTTTTGTCGTGAGAACTTTGGAGGAAGGTGAGTCATAGCGTTTGAATTGGTTAAAAAATTTGGCGGTTTCAGAGTAGCATTTCAGTTACGCACTTCTTTTTAAGGCATATTTTCTTTAATTTATATTCCACCATTTTCAGTTGTACCTGTTAACGCTACAGTTTTATTACTTGATGAACAATGGACAGACGACCTTAAAAATACAACTTCTAATACCTTCCTTATTCTGTCTGGAAAGTTAAAGAGTAAAGTAAGTATTTAGTATTAACTCTATGATCTTTTAATCACAAAACAGCGTTGTATTAGGATATCAGCATGTCACGAGCGTGGGACAATGAAAAACTCTAAGTCCCCGACAGGATTCGAATTTATGACCTCTCAAACACCAGGAGGACGCTCCATCCACTTGAGCTACGGAGAACTCTTGGGGAGCGAAGCCATATACTAGGTTGATACAGAAACTCGTAAGGGGTTGAAACGTGTAACTCTCATGTGTTTGCTTTGTCCGATGCTCGTGATTATCCATTTTCGAAAGTACCATATTTAGAACGAGAAGAAAAGATAACTGACCAATCAAATTTCGTACACGACGTGACGTAATTCTACTTCATGTTCCCGAGCCCGTTTAAAAAAATGAACAGCAAACGGGGGTAAAACTTCCGAGAGCTGAGAAAACTTTCAAATGTTGAAATCGGGAAGATTACCGAAACACTGAGCAGGAAATTGGCCTACCCCCCAGGCCAAACGCAACATTATGAAACCAACTATCGATCGCGCGACTTCTTGAAGTTGTCACTTCAAAGAACGATTCATACCTCGGTGACCCTCGGCGCCGTAAACTTAATACTGCAAATAGACTTTTAAAATTCTCATATTAAAAGTCTAGAATAAGCAGTAAAACATATTTTCGAATAAAATTCATTAGCTGCGTATCGAAAAGTGTCCAAAAACTGAACCCGAAACTGAAAAATTGTGTAAAATTTGTCGACATCGCATCTTCGCAAAAGTGATGCGTGTAATGTGAGAAGCTTGGATGCTGTAGTATCACAAACGTGTTTTGAGCTAATTTCAAGCGTGAACAAATTCAAAACAATAGACGGAGAAGCCGTTTCTTGAAAATTTTTATTCAAAATCCAAAAAGTTAATCCTTTAAAGCAATTCGCATAACACTATCTGGATCGTGGATCCGTTCACGCAAGCAAAATCGGCTGAGCACATGGCAAAATTCAACACAAAATCCATCTCAAATCGGGGCGCATTTTGTAATTTTTCTTTTGCGCCGAAGAAAAAAATGTAACTATATACATACATAAATTCCCTTTCAAAAACGTAATTTTCTTGGCCATAGGGTGCAAAATGTACCTGAAAATAGCTGCCTTGGTTGCATTTAAAACAGACCATGCGCTCCGCCGTGAAGAAAACAAGGTTGAATTCCTCGAAGGACGATTTCTTGACGAAAAGCTTCCCTTCATCCACGAAAAGAAACCCGAGCGTTCTTTTGAACTTTCTCTTTCCATTGCAAACACTAACCACGCATGGACTTGGACCAAAGAGTAAGGAAGTGAAAATACGGACGCTAGAAAAAGGTTAGAGCTATAAAATTGAATGTTTCATGAGCTTTCTATATTCAGGGCACTTGACTTTGGTTGTGAGCGTTCAACTGCTCGTCATTTGTTTAAAGTCTCACAAGTGCCATAGGACACCAACAGGGCAACCAAATATTAAATCTTACACCCTGGGAGCTGAATATCCCACCAATACGTTACTGCTCATCCAGTCAATGAGTTCTCCTGTTGAGGCCATATTTGCAAGATTTTTTCATGTTTTTAATATTTGCTCTTTCGGGCTGTCCGTATCATGGCTTCCTACGCAGACACTCTTTTAGCTCGTCATGCAGTCTGGAGGAAAAGGGATTTGCGCGACGAATAAAAAAACCGTCGGAAACGCCCACCCGAGGGCACTTGACTTTGGTTGTGAGCGTTCAACTGCTCGTCATTTGTTTAAAGTCTCACAAGTGCCATAGGAAACCCGAGCGTTCTTTTGAACTTTCTCTTTCCATTTTTTTGTCTTAACCTTGAAGTGCAGAAATCTGGTCACCACCGCATGGTGATCGCGCGGCACCAATTTTATTGAAAATGGATATCCTTCACTAGGTTTCCAAATACGGTAAAAGTGAATATTTACGAGCGATGAACGCGAGTTACACATTTCAACCCTTTATGGGTTTCTGGTTCATATTTGACACGCGTCCTGTATACTGCAAGGATCAGCAATGTCGATGTCGTACTGTGTGGTGAACCTAGTATATGGCCTCGCTCTCCATGAGTTCTCCGTAACTGAAGTGGATAGAGCGTCCGCCCGATGTTTGGGAGGTCATAGCTTTGAATCCTGTCAGGAATTCAGATTTTTTCTTTGTCCCACGCTCGTAACATGCTGATAAATTCATTTTCACATTTGTTTCACCGAGCTTAAAATTTACCATCTTTCATTCTTTCACCACAGAGTTAATGCTTTAACAGCGTTAACCTCTCTGACCAGCATTATTTTTCCTAGGTGGTAGAGCTATACATAAACAATACTCATCTACGCAAAGTTATCGTTCATCAGTTCAGGTAAAACTTCTGTATAATTAAACAAGTTCATAAGATATTTGCGTCACAGGTCGTTCGTTCATGACTTTGAACTTTTTCCGAATTTTCCAAACACTGAATCTGATATTAGATACAAAGCCATGAATGCTCACATATTTTTACGGAAGGAGCATGTGGCTAGCGAAGCCCAGGTATACGCTATAACAGCGTCTAATTTATTGTATGTGACAAGTGAAAATACTGAAACCCCAGGTGTACGGTCATTAATTCCAGGAATTACACTGGCAAAGTGATTGCAGACATGAAAATTATTTTTGGACAACAAGTGGAGATGAAACAGTTTGAAAGTCTGTATCAGGCCTTGTACAGGAATGGACTTGGGAACTTATCTGTGGAGCCAATATGGGATAATAGTAAGTCTTCCACTTAGTGATAAAATTTTGAAACTATGTCATCACGCAAACAAATCTGCCCCATCTTTTACTGTGAATATTTCATTGCTCATATCATTATAGTTGCCCAACATTAATGGGAGACATCAAAGCAGCTGTTAATAGCATTACTCACTTACACGGATTAACAAATTTTGACTTTAAAAGGGATTCAGATTCTCTGGTGTTAAGTTCCACTATGTAATAACCAATTTATCATAACATAATTAACCCCAAGTTGATAATTATCCGTAACATCACTGTTTGTTTCATTGTTTTGTTCAGTTCCCGGAAAACCTCCCACCAACATATCAGCATACGCCACAAGTACAACGAGTTTTCGAGTGCAGTGGAACGCTTTGACAAATGATTACTCTGATGTTACACATCTCAAGATTTTATTCACCTCAGTAAATCAGGAAAATGAAACTATTTGGACTACTAACGTTAACGCATCAAAAAATAGTGTAAATATTGGAAACCTGGGAAAGTTCGTTAATTATACAGTCTGGATAAAGAGTCTTTCTAAAAGGGGTCTTGGCTTTGCTGGCTTTCCTATCAATGTCAGGACGCTGGAGGAAGGTAAATCAGGGACTTAAGATTGGTAGTTAAGTTCGATTGCTTCAGTATATCAAGTGATACTTTGGTTTATAGCCTTTACGTACTTGCAAGCGTCTTCCTTATTTTTCTGATATAAAGTCGGAAAACCGTTAGCTTCCCACGCAGACGTTCTTTTGGCTCGTCACGACATCCTCCCCAAAGGAACGTTAGTGGGGAAGGAACGCGTGACGATGTCAAAGATGTCTACGTGGGAAGCTGAAAACGGTGTGGTTGAAGGGTTTTTAATAAGTTTTATATTTGATACTGAAAATTAAAAAATTTCTTTCTTTCTTTCTCTGTTTCGCTTTTTTCCGTTTTCTTCTTTTTACATGACCTCTACGTAGATTTTTAAACTTACTTCTTTTCATTTTACCTATGACTAGTTGTACCAGTCGACATAACATTTCGTCTAAGAAACATGAAATGGAATGGTAATCTTTCCGATGCAGCCAGCAGAAACTTCAAAACCTTAACAAGCACGATTCAACAGAACGTAAGGTTTATTATATGCTACAATAGTTACGTCATCTTATTTACACTAAGCTGGGTTTACTGTCCTTTAGTCAAAGAGTAGGGCCTTTTATACCTACCCCGGGGAAAGAGCGTATTATAGATGCATTTAGTGACGGAGAAGCATTCCTAAAAAAAGTGCACGCACGCCAGTGTCCATTGAGGGACAAACGCGTTGAGAAACTACCATCCTTCATTTGCAAAAAAACATCGATTTGGGGTTGGGGATTTACGACGTTTGAACAGAATTATATGATAAATGAATGAAATCGTTTCAAAAAGAAATGTGCCAACTACTTTTGTCATTGATTTTGGCTTTCAATTCCTTCTTTTCCGTGTAGGTGCTTATGTTGTATGAACAGCAATCAAACTACATTCGCTACGTTCAGTGTCGTCGGTTTAGGTAAAGTAGTGCAAACGTCCGCGATTTCTTTCCATTAGACATGGACGTGTTTTAAAAAAAACTGTAGTCTTTCATGCCCAACGGTCACCATTTCATCACCATATCATTCCGTTTTTTTTTTTTCTGAGTTTTGATTTGTTTTGTTTTGTTTTATTTTGTTTTGTTTTGTTTTGTTTTGTTTTTTTTTCTTTCACAGAGAAAAGGATGAAGCTGACCTATTGAGTTAATTGAAAAGAAATTTCCTTGTTCCGTCTGAAACGAAAAACCTTATTTGCATTGTTTAAAGGCATGAACACTTTCAGATATCAGAGGAAAACTTTATCAATTTTTTAGATATTTTGCTTTAAAAACAACTGTAACTGATTCTTTTCAGAAACGGAAGTGTGCTCGCAGACATAACAATAGTTTATGCTCAAAATGTGGGCCCTCAACAGTTTGCTGTAATTTACAAAGCCCTATACGAAGAAGGAGTACTTGGGAATTTATCAGTGCAACCAATAAGCGATAACGGTACGGAGTGTTTTCAGTAATTTCATGATATATATTGCATTATACATCCCACCCTTAATAGTCTTCCCACTTCTAATCATCATCGGAATGACAAAAACAGGACTAGCAACTGATAACTTTAAAGTAGCTTGTAGGTGTGAGTTTTTAATAACTAGGAAATAGTTAAACTTGTAATGTAAGGAGAGAATATTACCCAAACCAAAAAAGTGACCAGTTTTAACTCTAAGCTATTTTCAAAGTAAGCGCTGAATACCACAGACGAAATAAGTTATGTAGCTTCCATGCGAAGCCGTCGTTGGCTTTGACTTGCACCATTGGAACAAACAAAACCAACTAAATTACGTTTACATAGAATTTAGAATATGCGGGAAATATCGTTGACATGTAGAGGTTAATATCGGTGGATATATATATGGATACAAATTTATCTTCTTCCGTTTGCAGTCCCCGGAAAACCACCAGCGAACATCAGCGCTGATTCAGTATCATCCACGACTATCCAGGTCACGTGGTTATGTATTGACTGTCACCAGCACAACTTAACTGTTGGATTTCTTGTTTCCTATAAGCTAGATGGTAGCAGCCAAACTACAGCTGTTGTTGTGAATAGAACAGTCACACAATTACATATCATTGGCCTTAGAAAGTTCACAAAGTACACTGTTTATGTGTCTAGTGTGACAGAAAGAGGAATTAGTATGTCAAGCGAGGAGGTGTCTACGCGAACATTGGAGGATGGTATGAATGTTCAACATGATATTCAAATTAAGCTTTCGGTTACGTAGATGATGAAATTGACAACAGTTATGCACCAGTGATAACATTGTCGTCTTGTTGTGCTCTTTACAGAACTAAAACTACTAAAACGGGCAACAAAGAAAGTGCAACTTTTTTGCAATATTGCTGCAAAAAGGGGTTGAATAGTGATATTGCGCGTGATGTTGTACGTTCGAACCTGTCTTGCAACAAATAAAACTGCAAGGTTTTTTCGTCGGTGATAAATCGCGCAACAGCACTATTCAACCCGTTTTGCAGCAATATTGCAGAACAAGTTGCACGTTTTTTGATCCTGTTTTACCGTACCTTGAGAAATATAACTGAGGAAGAGAATTGCTCCTTGTTATTTCAACTTCCACTGTTCTTTGTGCTTATCAGTGGTTTTATGCTTCTATCGCACGTTTGAGCTCACCCTTAGCCTTTTTAAAACTAAAAAAAACTATTTTATGAATCGACTTTAAATCGCAAATGCTTAATGATAAGAAGTTATAAAGAATTTGAAATGACAAAATTTGCACAAATTTAAATTTTAGTTCCCAGTGCCATTCCATTAAACCTGAACGCTCACAATATGAGCTCCACAAGCCTACAGGTAGCCTGGACACCACCTCCCAAGGATCAGGTGAACGGCATTCTGTTGGGTTACAACGTTACATACAAGAAGGCAGGTGAGACTAGTGCCAGTGAGCAATATATCAGCACGACTTTGAACTTCACGGTACTCAGTTGACTTAAGAAGTTTACAGTTTATGAGGTGACGGTTTCAGCATTCACAAAGGTGGGACGTGGCCCAGCAGGGAATATAAATGCTTCCACTGATCAAGATGGTAAGAGTCAGACTAACCATGATATTTAAATTAAATAAATAATTAATTTTCCATTCCACTTATGGTGCTTTTCAGGGATAATGAAACAAATATATCATATCAAGAGAGGATAAAGGGTAACCGCTTTATCCTCTCTTGATCACATATAACATAACAAAGTTAAAATCCAAACTGGTAGCAGGCGAACCAGTTGACTGTTTTATAGGCGTGGTCGAGCTGGCGGTTATAAGGGCGGGACTTGAACTCGGAGCCTTAACGAGTGGATCGATATATGAGTTACTGAAATCGGTCTCCGAAGGTCAAGTTAGTTTTAAGTTTAGACAAGGGCTGTAGCAATACCATGTCAACAGGAAATCGTGAAATCTGCATTTTCGTTGACTAAGAAACATCATTTTCCACGTAGCCCACATGTTTTTGATCGGCCATGTGTCTGTTTATTGTCATTAATTTATAATAGGTTTTACGGTAGGGCTTAAAATTGTTAATATTTAAAATGACTGCATGAATGTTATCATTCAGCAAACTAGACAGTTCGGTAGTCCAAAAATAATTTTAATTGTTAAGTCTTTTTAATATCGTTTCTTGCGACAATGAATACGACACGTAGTGATGCCGCAACGGCTGATCAACCAATCACGACTTCTGGTTCTTACTTAATTTGTATTACGTTTATTAGTTTCGCATTATTAAAATACCGTTTAATATCAGCTTTTGTCTTGCCTGTAGTGCCAAGTCTTCCTCCGACGGATATCCGAGCATACAACACAAGCTCGACAAGTTTGACGGTGACGTGGAATCCCGTACCGCAGGGGTATACCCACGGGATTGTCGTGGGGTATTTGGTTTTCTACAAAAGACAGCAAGATGTTGACGGGAATTTCATTAATGCATCAAGCCTTGTGCTCTCTGCGGATCTTGAAGGTCTCGACAAATTTACAGTGTATGTTGTAAAAGTGTTGGCGTTCACCATAAAAGGAAATGGTGTGATTTCAAATGAAACCAGTGTAAGGACACACGAAGACGGTGGGTAAAATATAATTATTGTAAGCAAATAAAAGTATTATGTGAACCTTAGTAGAATGGGTTCGGAATTTTTTTGCTCATTTTTGACTTTGAGACACTATATAGCAAAGGTTTAATCTCAAGGCTCATAATTAACTTATCAGGCGACCCAGTCACCACTAGTTAAAGGCATACTTCATAAATCTGCCCGGAAACATACGGAATTAATATGTCGTTTATTTCTTAAAGATATACAAGGTGTCCCAAAAGTTCGTTCCTCTAATTTCATGCGCTATAACTTTTGATCAAAGCTTTATTCTTGCATGAAATTTATAAAAGATGTTTATTGCTTTATCGAGTACATGTATTCAGAATTTAAGTAACCAGCATTCCGCCTTTGTTTTTTTTATCATATTCTGTAGCCGTTGCGGCATGAAGTTTGAGACGAGCTGATTGTGTTTGGCAGACTAAGCAGAGGTTTTGTTGTCATCTCTGGGGCCTCTAACCTTTGCTTTCATGAAACTGCTCTAAACTTGGCTTGCTAACTATTGTGAGAGCTATCTCGCTGAGAAGTCTCTTTTATATCTCACCTTCTTCAAAACTATTTTAGCCGTTTTATTCAGGACTATCAGTCTTCCCCTTCCTTTTTTGTCTTCAAAACCCTCATTTCTCGATGACCATTTCACCAACCCAACATTCGGATTTTTCCAGTTTTTTAGCAGTTATTTCTACTGATAAGCCGGTAAATCGAAGTAAACATTCTTATGCTCTCATGTAGCTGAACGTTTTTTCGTTAAGAGGGTTTTTTCTTTCATGATATTCACAAAACACAAGGAAGGAGTTTGAGCAAATTGGGCTACAGAATACGAAAAATATGTGGCGGGAAAATGTACTCGCGCACGCGCACCTTTGGCGCGAAGTACACAAATCGAATCAGTAGAGTCACAAGATGGCACACCAAGTATAAAATATTAATTAAAATTATATTATGAAACACAAGTTTTGTTTAAGCGATTTGCTTACCATGTCTAATCGGACTACATTACAGTCTTAGAAAGTAGAGGAACGAACTTTTGGGACACCCTGTACAGAGAGTAGGTAGTTACTATTTTTGTAAGTTCCTCACCTAACTGCGTGGAAGGCACCTCAAAAGAAAACCATTTCCCTTTAAAAGAATGTTTGGGTGTTTACTTGAGCTTTAGTTTGTTTTTTAGCACATCTTTATTTTCATTTTAGTACCAAGTCTCCCACCGTCAAACCTCAGGGCACACAATACCAGTTCAACCAGCCTACGGGTCACGTGGCTGCCTGTACCTCAAGAGTTTCTCCATGGAATTCTTGTCGGATATCGTCTCTTTTTTAAGGCAGAACAAAGCCTGGTTTATGAAAACTTGACAGTAGTTAATCGAACTCTGGAATTAACAGGACTGGAAAAGTTCACAAACTATTCTGTGAAGGTTTTGGCGTTCACTCGTATTGGAGATGGAAATGTATCACATTCAGTGACTGTGTCGACTGATCAGGATGGTTCGTGAAATACTATTTTTCCTAATTCGTTTAATTTAACAGGTTAGCTGACAAGCACAGCGGTTTTTTCTCGCGGCTCCATCTGTCGGTATCGCCTTCTCCGGGAATTTTCCTTCATAATGCGCCATGGAAATTCGCAAACAATTTATCGGGACACTAAGTTTTGGTCCGTTTATTTACTGAAGTTACGTTAACTTTTGTACTAATGAAAGAAACCGTCCTGGAATCGGGTAAAGAGGCCTTAAAACCTGTGAGAGTTGAGGGACTGAAAAAGAAACAGTTTATTATTTGTAGAACTAATTCCAAGGACAATAGCTAGGGACACTCTAAACTATTCAAAATGAATAACTCATTGACAGAAGCTCTTGTTGTATTTAGGTCACTGAGAGAAGTTCCATTCCTTTTCTTTCTGAATACTTACCTGAGATGTGTACAATTTAATCAATATTTTTATTTACAGTTCCCAGCCTCCCACCAACGGATGTGAGCGCACATAACACAAGTTCCACCAGTCTTCATGTAACCTGGCATGAAGTGCCCAAAGGCTTTGTTCACGGCATCCTGCTTGGTTATCGCGTTCTTTACAAAATAGCAAATGTAACTGGGAACAAAAGTATTACTACAACGTCAGAAACAACTAATAAAAGAGAGTTGCAAGAACTAAAGAAATTCACCATGTATGAGATCAATGTACTGGCGTTTACAGCCATTGGGGATGGAGCAAATTCCAAGAGCATACATGTCTCGACTGATGAGGACGGTAAGAGGTTAATTTGATTACTTTGATGGCGATGATGATGGCGATGATGATGATGATGATGATTATTATTATGATGATGATTATTATTATTATTATTATTATTATTATTATTATTATTATTATTATTATATGAGAATCTTTATAATCATTCTTCGGAGTGATTAAAGTACTGTAAATAGAAGCAGGGTTCGCTGACAGTACTCACTGCACATGATCTCTCTGAGAGGTAAATATCCGATAAACAATTCCATCGCAAACAATTGACATCTAATTGTTTCATTATAGCAGAAAACTTGCTAAGTCATTAACGATAAAAGTATGGTGTATTTTGATTGTAACAACGGTCGGAGATATAATGCCCATAAGTAAACAACAGTGACGCGAATTTTAACACACATACATGTAAGCAGCTTTTTGCCCCTTTAAAAACGCGTACCCTTACGGTTTTATACCTCTTTCTACCTCAAAAAAACAAAGGATCCTTTACACCAAGACAACAAACTGAACGTATACTTTCAATAAATTAATTGTAGTTCCCAGTCTACCTCCGGTTGACTTGTCTGCACATAATACCAGTTCTACGAGTATCCGAGTGACCTGGGGCGAGGTACCTGAAGGATACGTTCATGGAATTCTACAAGGTTACCGCGTGTTTTACAGTGAGATGACCGCAAACAGGAACATCAGCTACTTGAAAGTAACAACTGACCCAGAAAATCGCCAGCTTCGGATCACAGGACTGAAAAAGTTTACCAAATATTCACTGAAGGTTTTAGCTTTCACAAGAAAAGGTGACGGAGCTGTTTCTACCGATATCTCGGTCGTCACAGACGAAGACGGTAACTATTATTCCATTGTAGTTAATAGAATGACGCCTCAGGGCAGCGCATTGAGGATTTACGGACGGGTGTGAATTGTTGAACACAACTATTATGATTTAATGTTCAAGCTATAAACTCAAAGCATATGAAAATATATAAATTGTTATTTGTTTACACAGGTAAATTAATTTTAGGAAAATTTAAACAGAACTATCTTAGAAAGAGATCAATAATTTCTGATGGTGAAGAGATGCAGTCCATACCCATGCAGCCTGCGGAAACAAAACAAATCAAAATTGATACACTAAAGTTACCATCGCCTTTTTTAGCATTCCTTATCTATGGCAGAATAAAAGAAATTTCCTTAAATGAATCCCTTTAATTTCTCTCTGTGTTGTGATTTTGCGTACTGTTTTCGTTTTTTAGTGGTTTTTTAAATCTCTTAGTTCCCAGTTTACCTCCCCAAAACGTCCAGTCTTACAACACGAGCTCTACCAGTGTGAATGTAACCTGGGAAGATGTCGCAATTGGTTTTATCCATGGGATTCTCAAAGGCTATCGAGTATTCTATAGCAGAACCAAAGACAATGGTGCCGCATTAAGACAGGCTGTCATTCGTGCTGATAAGCACTATGTTCATCTGGAAGGACTGGCTAAATTCACAAATTATACAATACAAGCGGCTGCTTTCACAAGGATTGGATATGGCGCCAAGTCAACAAAATTGATAGTCTCTACAGACGAGGATGGTATTAAGTTTCATTTATTACTTACTATGCTCAAGTAGTTTGAAAGATAAATTTATTTTAGCAAAATACAAAAGGCTTACAATAGCAGAGGAACGCTCAGCAATGCAAGTGAAACACTTTTATTTGTATTTAGGCAGGACTTTAGGGTGCTTATATTTAAACAATCCGTCAGCTTATTCTAAAAGTAAAGTTAGAACAGGTTTTTAAAGACCCATGTCAACTATAACCACCTTTCCCACTTCTTTGTTTGTTTTTTCGTGTGTTTTCGTTTATTGGGTTTTTCCCTTTAAACAGTTCACTTGCAAACTATTTACATAAGGGTTTAACACACGAAAAAAGTAATAAAAATCGTGAAACTATACAGCTATGAAGGTCGATACTGTTTGCTACTATGACACGAACAAGGTAAAAAGTAAAGAGGGGTCATCTGACAAATTTAAATGCAGATCATGAAACTTTAAAAAGTTTTACCTCACTCATGAGACCGAATAGGATTGGCTGACTTTCTTTCTGTCTCTGTTTTGCTTGACTTTGTAGTTCCCAGTCTTCCTCCTCAAAACCTCTGGGCTAACAACATCAGTTCAACAGCATTAATAACCAAGTGGAATCCAGTTCCTCTGGGATTCGTACACGGCAGACTACGGGGTTATAGGGTGCTTTACAAGGAGAAAAACAACCCATCTGCTCAATACACTATAATCACCGTTCCACCCGATATCAGGATGCAAATAATGAGCAATCTTAAGAAGTTTACTTACTACACCATACGGGTACTTGCGTTTACTATAAAAGGTGATGGTGCTCTGTCACCACCGCTGAATGTGACAACAGATGAAGATAGTAAGTATAAGAGTGACCTTACCCCGCAAAATCAGTCCCTTTTTTCGATTTAACCAAATTTACCGTAAAATCCTCCATTGATAAGCCCTGGGAGCGGGGGGGTGCTTATTTATTTAAAACACATTTGACGGGGAGCGTATTTGAGAGGGGGCATAATAGAGGATTTACGGAAAGAGCGTCGCGTGTAGAAGCTTTTATTTAAAAAGTCACACCAGTTTTATGAGTAAATTTTAAAGCACACAAACTGTATACGAGAAGAGCAGGTGAAATTCATGACCTGTCGTTACGAACGTGGGGCAAGCGAATAAAGAATTTAACACAATTCAGTTTCCCTGAAGAAAATGAAACCCTCACATCAGAACTCCAAATGGACTATTCATCCATTTGTCAATAATGGAAAGACCTCAAAACCAAGGAGAGTATTAAAAAGGAATTCATCATCTAGGTTCAAATGGAACCGGGTGTCAGAACCGGAAGTTTTTCTTCGTTACACGCTTGTTTCCTTTCCAAGAAGTTTAAAATTTATCATCTTAAAAGATTTGTCACACGGAATGTTCATAAGAATTTCAGAGTGAAAAGGTTTGAAGGGTTTGGGTGCTGCTAAAACATTGATTGAATAATTGTTTTCCAGTTCCGAGTGAGCAACCACAAAACGTTTACCCCAGAGACAAAGCTAGCGCTACAGAAATCTATCTGTCATGGGCTCCACCCCCTCCAGACAAAATCCACGGTATTCTAAGAGGTTACTTCATTTGGTACAGCATCATAACACTTGGAATCGACAGAAGAGATCCAGTCTTTCCCCTAGACTATACCAAGAAACGATTGTCATCTGATTCAGTTAAAGACACACTGATTAATCTGCAAACATATGCACGATACGACATCAAAATAGCTGCCTTTACAAGTAAAGGGCATGGCCCTATTAAAGAGATCTCCACAAGTAAGTTTTATTTCGTATTCAAGAGAAGGTTGATAATTTTACGAAGAGAATAAAATTTAGATTTTAAATTGCCACCCTGTGCGGCGCAAACATTTGCTAAGAATAGGGAAATGCATTAAATACGTTCCATCTATTTTGAAGAACTTGGGTGTTGTCTTTGAACTAAAGTGACGTCCACATCAACACAGTCGTCCCTATCCAAGAGAACCTCAGTACAAAAATCCGCGAAATTTTTGTCTGAAAAACGGCGGATTTACAAGCATGTCTCCAGTCAGAAGGAATTAAGTTTCTCAACTGCTTATAAATTGGGCCAGTTCTTACTCAAAACAGACAGTTATGTTATTTAGGGATTAAAGAAACGTTATCTAAAAAAAACGTTAAACGTCACCTTACAAGTTAAACCAGGTACGTGCATGGTGCTGACAACACTAAACTTGATAAGCGTAACAGTGACAAAAATATCGCAGTTTATATTCTGTAAACGTCTTTCATTTTACTTTCAACAATTTGATACCATTTCTAAACCATTTTTTCTGCACATAACGGCCAATTCCTTCTAAGTGCTTGTCCTTACCATATCTGTTTCCTCAGGGACTTGCAGATGTCGGTCTATGATACCAACTAACTGGTGGAATAATCCCCCGTACGTTACGACCCAAATCTCCAGCAACAGTAGCCGTGAAGGTGGCATACTACCAGTTATACTAGAGAGTATTGTCACTTCCTGCTGTCAAGAGTGCGAGTTTGGCACGGCAACGGTGGACTTCAAATTGGACGCAAATGGGTTAGATGCCCAGAAAGATGGCGTAATTCAGGTTAAAGACGCTATAAGTAGCAAGACTATGATCTCTTTTGGTATTACTGGAGTGATGCCCCAGGAAAAGTACTATAGCGCTGACGGAGAAGCAGAGTATGTTCCCATCATGGAGACACCTGGTGTCGCCTTCATTGTGGCGGAGAGAAGGTTAGATTACCGCAGCTGATCTCTCTTAAACTACCGTAGATGGAGAGTATTATTAAGCAATAGACCACACTTTCTATGGGTTTACCGGCATGATAACCCACGCGGGATGTTGGGAGAACACGAGAAAAGAAGCTTTTCGAGTATTCTCCCAACATCCCAAGTGGGTTATCATGCCGGTAACCCATAAAGAAAGTGTGGTCTAATTTGCTTTTATAAAATAACTTTAAGTTTTTTATGAGTTTAGAACCAATCAGAACGCGGGTACTATCTTAGTTATTTTATAATAAACAATATCCTTTACTGAAAAATACCTCGAGTGGAAAGCAAAAGCCAAAATCTATTTGAAACCAAAAGATCAAATAACATTAAGGAACCTTGTTTCAAGAGACGTCGTCTCTCCTGTTGCCTGGTAGCATCCCTTGTTACCTTTTGGTTCTTTTGGCTACACACGAGTAGGTTAAAAAGGTATCAAGAAAAAAAAATTCCATGCTGCTATGCTTACCATGTCAGTCCCTCGTTTAACCAGGTACTTTGATTTAGGCGTAAGTAACGAGATTCATAATTAATTTAGTGAAGATTAAGGTGATACCCTTCCCCATTCCCCTAGTCAAAGTTGCAAGCTTTGTAAGGCCTTGGTCAAAACTGCCTTTAGGATGGACGGTAGTCAGATATTGAGAGTTACCAATGTATTGCCAGCAGCGATTTTAAGTAAGAGAGGGTGTGGTGGTTTTCCGTTCGAGTGTCTCAACATTATTGTAGCATATAACCTTGCTGATTATCGCACGCATTTGAAATATTTCCCATTTCTTCCAGAGATATTCATAAGGAGGTTCTCATGGCGATTCTGAGCTGCTGGCCAGCAGTTGTTATTGCCTGTATCATGACGTATCTCGCTGGTGTTGTGGTCTGGGTTCTGGTAAGTTATTTCTTACTTAACTATGTCACTCACAAACATTTTAAAAGATAAATCGAATTAACGAAACTGTTTAAACTAACGTTGTGCTGCATTTTTACAAAGGATATGAATTGGAATCATGTGGACTTCCCAAAATCGTTCATTTCGGGATCGCTTGAGGGAGTATGGTGGTCGTTCGTTACCATGACGACAGTTGGGTAGGTAGTCAAGCGTATAGCCGTAACCGCCTGTTAAAGCAACTAAACTTAAATCACTATTTTTGTTAGTACAAATTTAAGAACTTTAGAAAAAACTTACGTTCGCGGTAGGGTTAAATTTGTTGTAGAAAGCTGGTCTAAAGAGTAGATGGTAGCGGGTTCTATCCGAGAGTCTGGACCACGACTCTAACGAAGGTGCTGACGGCTACATTTCGCGAGATTGGTATGACTTGGTAAAAATGGTGGTTTCTTCTTCAACTGATTAGGTAAAAAACGATGTCTTCAGTTTAGGACTCTTTTTTTGGCAGTTATGGTGATCGTATACCTAAGTCCATTCCCGCGCGCCTATTTGCGTTTCTATGGACGTGGATCGGTATCGCTACAATGGCAGTGATCACAAGCAGCATTACAGCTTCTCTCATGAGTATGGTGTTTCAGCCAGAAAAGATGCTCTATGGCACAAAGGTGAGGACATCATGTACCAGCTAGGAACTGTGCTGTGTAATCCGATAGCTTGTTAAGAACGCTAAAATCGGAAGAGAAGTTGGGTACGATGGTAGATTTTATATTTCAAACCATGCAGGTTTCAAGAGCCCAGGACGCAGTGTCTGAAGGTCGATTAGCGTTAAATTCTAAACCGGGTTCCTTTTTCTATCTGTTCAAAGCATTTTCTCGGATAATTTTCTCTCCTTATTTAGGACATTGAATCAGTGAATTATACACTGGCACAAAAAGCTTTTAAGCTTTCATATCTGAGTTCAAACTTCGCACTAGCCCCGGGTTATCTTAACCCAGGCCCGGGACCTAAAAGTGGAAATGGTACGAAAAACAAACAGAAAAATAATAATGATCTAATTTATCTCTTTTATCAAGGCTAAAGAAGTAATAAATACCTATTCTATAATGCACAACTTTATGAAAGTAAATCTGGGCGAAAACTGGGCGTTCAATGTCGCGGGAAACAGTGCAATATCATTCTCGGACGTCATAGATTTTGCCCATTAAGGGGCTTTTGGCCGAAATTGGTTTTAGTTACTGACAGATGTGATTTGAGCTTAAGGCAAGCAATGTGAGCGCGCGCTGTTTTAAAAGATTTCAAGTTATATAAAAAATTTACATCATGTCACTTCCGTTAATGTTAGTACAAGCCGCTGGAACTGTTTTTCTCATTTATTCACTCTTAATATTTGATTATTTCAGGTAGCTGCTATTGCTAACTCAACTGAATATAAACTAGGACTCAGAAGAAACGCCAAACTAGACACAGGTTAGGAGAAAGGTGAAAGGTGGTAATATTTGTTACCAAGAGATGAAGTTGATGAGGCTACAGTAGTTTATCAGTAGCCTCTAGTCATTGTTGTCAATTTTAGTTTCTTTAGGCCTCTTGTCACTTTTAGTTGTTATTATTTCCTGTAAAAGTGACCCGCCCAGATTAGCATAAGTACCCGCGTGCATGTTACAATTGTACTCCTATCTTAAAACAAAAATAAATGTATGATCATGATCATGAACCCTTAAAACTGATTAGAATTCACCACAGAAAAAATTGGTGGAAAGTTTATTTCTTTACAGCAATATTCACGTCTCATCAAAACATAAGGATAGTTTAATCAGGTGAAAATTGGAGATAAATCAGCTTGCTTGACATAATACCAGTAGTACGTTAGATGTTTATACTTTGAGTAGCAGTCATAAACCTGTCCCTAAGGAATCTAATCTTAATGAATGAAAAATTGATTGATTTTCAGGTCGCTCGTACGGGAACTTGTACCAGATTTATGAAGACCTCGAAAATGATCGTGTACACGCAGCGCTGTTGGACTCATACTCGACGGCGAGCGAAAGCAAGTGGTTCAGTGAAGACTGGCTCAGAGTGATTCAGATCATTCCAGTGAGATATGAATCTGCTAATGGACTTGTACTTACTGGTGACGTCATGAAGTTAGCACAGTGTTTTCGAAGTTATGTGCGATCAGAGACAAGTTATATACACAGAATTATACAGAGTCACGTGGGGTCTATTGAGGTTAGAAATTCAGTTCGAATTCTATTCTATTCTAGTCATTTCAGAAACACAAATACCTTTGGCTATGTTAAACAGGTACGTTTCACTGGCATAGGTGTAGCCAGGATTTTTCCAGAGGTACGCCTAATTTTCTTACAAATTATTGGGGGTTTTGTACCGCTGTTTGCGACATTGTCTTTGACTGACACAAGCACCCTTAGTTAACGTAGTCTTAACCCCTGCCATTAACTTCGTCAACTGTAAAAACAGGCCCAGGTGAAAACAACGGGCGCAATTTTCCCTCCTTTTATCTAACTATTTCATTCAAAGTTCAGTCCACCAATGAGTCAAATCGCTTCGCTGGTCGCTGGAAACCGACATTTGGGTGTAGAAAAAAAAAAGCAGAGTGAAATGAATAATTGAGTCAAACTGTGCTTTATGAAATGACTATGTTATATTTATGCACTTAATTGTCAACATCTTTTCTATTTGTTCCATCTTTTACCCTCGACTTTTTTAGGTACGCATGTGCATACCGTGCGTAGAGGTAGCTATGCCCCTGACAGGTAGTGTTGAAAACATTACAGGTTATTTTACCGCGTAGCTGTTATCCTTGACTTTTTCATAGTTTACTATGATTAAGTACGCTTTCTCTTTAGGAAACGTGATTTAACACATCAGCTCGGTCGGTAGACAGTAAATAAGCGACAGTCTCTTTCATCACCCAGTTTCGCGTCATTTTTTCCCATTCTCTAATAACCCTAACTTTTGTAAGTTCCCTGAAAGTTTTTTTTTTTTTATTTGTTTATTGCGAACAATAGACCTTTTTACCGATACGGCGGCCATATTGAATTAATTCGATAGTAAGGAGTATTATAGGATGTCCAGGGGGCATGAGCACATTTCGTTTGTATTTTCCCATTTTTTCTTAAAGTTTTCTAATGGGCAAAAAAACCAGTGTTTTGATGTAATAATCGCCTTTTTTTACAGTGAAAGTCCATATTTCTAATACTAAACTAGAAAAAAGGCGAATTACATCAAAACACGGAGCAAGGATTTTTTTTTACAATCTTATTTAAGAAAATTTACGAAAAAATGTTTATTTCATTCCCTGGGAATAATTGGCCGCCGTATCGGTAAAAAGGTCTATTACAATACACTACATTTACAGTTCATTACAATAAAATTCTAATTATTGATTACTAAATTTTACCTTACATTGAAATAGGTAACTGTTATCGTTTACAGAAGGGAAAAAAGTGAAAGAAAAAGAGAGAGAAAGACAATTCTTCAAAAATACTATAGTTTATATATTAACAATTAAGAGAAGGAAGTTCCCTGAAAGTTAACTATAACAAAAAAAAAACTGTTTCGGATTAATTTTAGCTGAGGGTTCAGATTCTCTCAAGTGACTTGTAACACGTTGTCATGCCTTATATCACGCTGCGATGTCTTTGTCTTTAGGCTGAAGATGTTCCTTTTGCAGTGAAAACGTCGTCAGATCTTCTAACGGAAGAATCCTATTTGTACAAACAAACAGTGATTATTCTAGCTGGAGCTTTAGGTACCTTTACACTTCTGGGGCTTCTCTTTCATTATTGCTTTTATAAAAAAGCCCCATCAAGACATACATCAGAATCAGGTACTAAGATTTTATGCAAATAATATACACTAAAATGAGAAATAGCCTTTAGTAATACATGAATAGAAGGATGAAAATAATGGCGTTGATGATAACGGTGCCAGTGGTGGTGGAGGTCTCGGCTACGATGGTGTGATGATCGTGACGATGATGATGATGATGATGATGACAACGTTAAAAGTAATGGTACAGATGATGATGACGATGATTGTTTTAGTGTTACCCATGGTGATAATGGTATATGTGAGGGTAATGTAAACTAAGGCTTGAAAAACCACTGCAAAAACCGTGAACGATCAATGTAGCTCAAATTTGGATCAAACAAGATCGTGATCAGTCGAAAAAGATAAAAATAGAATTAAGGTCAAAAGGCCTACTGCAAAGACTGAGCAAACAACGTGGAAAAGGCTGCAGTATACAATATTTCGACTAGCCATTACCAGTCTTCATCAGCTTCATTAGGAAAAACCACGAATACATAGAATATATACTACTGTAAATTAATAGCGGAAGTTACATGGTATGACGTGGTAAGGTGTGGCTGCTAAGAAAAATAAACCGAAAAATATATGAAGATTACATAATGATTATAGCTCGTCACATTTGTTCATTTTCAGAGGCTCGATGGTTTTGGCTTTATGAATGAGGTGCGCCTCACGTGCTTTCCTAAGACAATCGCGTTCATATCTAAGTGTTTCAATTGGGATAAGTGACATATGGGAAACAGAGTGGCTATTACTGAGAAAGTGTTCTGAACTTCGGTTTGGATGTAACTACCGGAGGGGTTAAGTTTAGGGCGGCTATGTTCATTAAAACGGTCCTTGAGGTGGGGTTTGGTTTCCCCAATATATATATTAGAGGCGGCATTGAATCATGTAGATAGTATTAAAAGTATTACAAGTAATGTGAGATTTGATTTTGTCATATGTAGTGATAAGGGGTGGTGGTGTTGACAACGTTCAAGAAAATGAAAATAGCGTTGGCTATGTTAATAGCGGTGGCGATGGTTGTGATTTTGGCCATGATAATGGTGGTGGTGAGGAAGAATGATAGTTATTATCATGATGACGATGATAATAGTGGTGATGATGATAATGATGATGGCCAGTTAAGCGATGGTGGCGACCCGGTAATGGTATAAGTGATGCTGATGATGATGAGAAGGACGAGGATCATGAGGATGGTGATGATGAGGATGATGATGAGTCTTACAGTTTTGTTCTGAATTCTTATCTCAGCAGAGGACATCGTGGTTGTAAAGACAAACGGCTCTCAAATAAAACGAACTGAGACGATATCACAACTAAAGGAGGATATTTCTGAATTTTACGAATGTTTTAAGAAAAATTATTTGGCTTTACGCCACAAGCACATAAAGGAACATAAAGAGCTTAGAAAAGTGACCGATGACAAATATGGAACAGGCAAGCGGCAATTTATGTTTCGTTATTTTAACGTCAGTCTGTTAGATATTATGTTCGATTATAGTGTATTTAAAATATATAGTGTATTTATAATATTTATATAGACAGTCTTAACGGTATGTATATAACTGGAAATAGTTTAGTTCGGTTTAATTGTGTATAGGTTAATTTAATCAAAAAGCAAAACAAAAGTAAGTGGTTTGGAATTGCGCTAGACATCAGAAAACGTTCCGGCGGGTCTAAAATACAGGTCACTTTTCAACAGGTCAGAGTACAGGTCACTATGATACAGATAAACGAACAGTGTCTCCTAGCCCTAATATCTTAAGATGCTCTCTTAGATCGAGGGAAATCTGTGTGGTTTGGTAATTCTAGTCGATAGAGCAGTGAACCTGTACTCTTGACCTGTGGAATGTGGCCTGTACTTTAAACCGGGCCGGAAACGTTCTGAATTCAATTTTAGTTACATTTATGAATTTTTTAAAAAAGCCAGGTGTATTTCCTAAGAAAGGAGAGTTGTTTCACGACATCTCTTTAAACTGATTACAGTGTTAAAATGTACAAAGGATGGCTACCTGTTTAGCAAAAAGGTTTGAACTTAGTTTGAAGTTCATAAATTTCATATTAAATATATACAGTCGACTCTCTCTTAGCGGACACCCCTATAAGACGGGCACCTCTGTAAAACGGACACGAAGAGTTGTTCCCTGCCTTTCTTTACTCCTTTTACATGACTCTTTATAAGACGGACATCTCTCTTAGACGGACACTTAGCACCGGTCCCAAAGAAGTCCGTCTTAGAAAGAGTTGACTGTATTTATATTTTTTATACACTTTCTTTTCACTAGGAACCAATGTAATCAAGAGCCTACCGGAATTTACTGCAAGTAAGTTGACTGTGCAACTGGCATGAGCTTCTTGGTATCGGACCACGTTCATCTTTTTCGCACCTTACCGTTAGTTAAGTAACTTGTCCTTAGTGACTTAAAAAGTCACAGGCCCAGTACTATTACACAAGAAGCCCTTTCACTCAATTCTCTGTAGAACCAATATTGAACAAAAAAATTCCTATCGTAAAATTTTTAAGACTCTATTAACCCTGATATTGCCCATTTTAATTCTCCAGCTTCTATTGAAAACAAAACTCTGCTAAATAAATAACATCTAACTGCTACCTTTTTCATGTAGGTCGCAGGGGGCAGTACCAGGTGACTAAAGATGCTGATGTCAACTCAATATTTGAAGGAATGGACCTGAGCATGTTCGACAAAAGGAACAGCAAACGATGGCGCTTCTAGAAAGCCTCTGGGCCTAAAACTGAGTGTTGTCAGCAAATCGGCCGAAAAACATGAAATCAAGAAATTTTTATAGATATTTATACAAAATCAGAACACTTTCTCAGCTTTAAAACGCAAAAAAACAAAATGGCTTAAAGACTTTTGCATGTTACCCGTCACCGTGACGAATAAACGAGATGCAAAATTAACTTTCTGTTTACGATCCTAAACTTCAAAATCAAAGTCAAAGATTAGCAGCGTCAATCTGATGATCAGTAACTCATTGATGAGGGTTTGTCGCTAGAATTGAGTGTCACGAAAGTGAATAATTGACGTTTGTACTAAAAGGACAAGTTTAATCAGGGACTGAATGGGTTTGACAGAGCCGACATCTTTTACATGAAGGCCGAAGTAGCATCAGAATCGTCAATGTTCGTTTTTTTTTTTTTTTTTAATAAATCTTACGCGAGTGTAATATAAACTTTGTGGTACTAGTATAAGAATGGCCATGACTGGGGTTTATAACGCGCGCCTTACCGGTATTACAAACACCAGCTCCCTCAGTCAGTTTTCATCCCGCGCGGGCATCAGCTAGCCGATATATGGTCTACGCAGCGAAAAATGTCCTTGCATGATTACCTAGAGCCGGCCGGGTTCTTGTTCAGCAACGGAAATTAAAACCAGAATCAAAGACATGTGCAAGATTATATCCTCAAACATGAATTAGATGTCTTAAAAGAGCTATGTGACGAGGATGATACTACTGCTATAGGTCAATTCTGTACCTTGTAGTCATTATTTAAAACTAGGAAAATTCCCGGGGGTCTTCCGTGTGAAAAGTACGGGGATGCTGTTCGGAAAAAAAAGAGTTACACAGGCAGTGTTAAATGTAATGATGTTGTTAAATGTAACACAAAATGACCAAAAATGTTATAACGCAGTGGCGGATCCACGGGAGGGGCCCGGAGGGCCCGCCTTCCCTCCTTATTTTTATACCAAAATGAGGGCCAAAAGGGCCGAAAAATTTTTGCAGACCGCCCCCCTTATCTCAGAGTCTGGATGACCTCCCCCATCTGAAGGTCTGGAAGCCCACAAATGTAATACAAATTGACCAGAAATGTGATAAATTACAAAAATTGGGCAAAAAAATAACAAAACCAAAAAAGATTTTGAAAATGATTTGATCAAAAAGTTAAACGCTAAAAGATTTTTAAAATACATTTAAAAAACAAGAACTACGTTTCGGCGCTACGTTACGCCATTATCAAGTTGAAAAGTGAAAACGTATAAGGTGTAAAACGAATATATAAAATTTGAAACAATACATAAATATTTGCGGGTCCAATGGGTATAATTTCCAAGGTGAGAAACACAATAAGAGAAAAACAAATGTACGAAAGTGTCACGTAAATAGTTTGGCGCGAATAGAGTCGGCTCGCGTGTTAAGAGAAGGCTTGATGTCCTTTATGTATAACATCTCGTAGACTTAGTAATCAAACTTGTCATTGAAATAAGAAAGATCGTCAACGATCGTCAACACAGTATGTTTATTTCAATGTGATTTGTGCGATGCAAATTATGTCGGGTACACTACCAGACACTTACACCAACGCATAAGTGAACACCGTTATTCAGCCATCGGGAAACACCTTGAAACACAGCATGGCAACAACAGAACAAAGACTGCATGACCATCTTTTCAAATTTCTGAGGAAATGTAACAGCAAGTTTGATTGCGATCAAGCCTTCTCTTAACACGCAAGCCGACTCCATTCGCGCCAAACTATTTACGTGACACTTTAGTACATTTTTTTTGTTCGTTTGTTTTTATTTCTCTTATTATGTTTCTTACCTTGGGAATTATACTCATTGGACCCGCAAATATTTTATGTATTGTTTCAAATTTTTTATATTCGTTTTACACCTTATACTTTTTCACTTTTCAACTTGACAATGGTGTAACGTAGCGCTGAAACGTCGTTCACTTTTTTTAATGTTTTTTAAATGTATTTTAAGAATCTCTTAGCGTTTAATTTTTTGATCAAAACCAAACAAAACCCTACAATGTTACCAATGAATCAATAAATATCTTTTATGTGTAACTGGAAAACTAGGTCAGATTAACGAATTCACGCAACTTAACGACTTCTAAAGATTTAAAGAAAGTAGTCCGTTGCCTTTACACGAATACTTACTAGGTTTTCGTCTGCAATATAGCTGAAAGAGCCCGTATTGAAAGAAGTCCAGAAAAAAAAATTAACTAGATAACAGAAAAGAGCAAGATTAGAACCAAGCGGATGGCCCATGAGGGATTTACAATATTTTCACTCCAATTTTGATGTCTACCGTGTTAGAAGAGTATCACTTAGAAAATTTAATTAGATCAAACTAACACTGTGGAACTGGATTTTTTGGTAAAAAATTGTTGGTACCACAATGTAGACTGCTTATTTCGAACCTTCACATTCTTTTAAAGGATTCCGGTCCAAGACCCTGAAAACCATGCCCTACTCAGCGGCACATTGGGGTCACTCCCTTATTTGGCCTTGAAGGTACCCGGGAAACACCTACAGAGCAAAGAATTCCCAATGCAATACGTTTACAATCTACAGCTCGAAAGAAAAAAAAAACATTAGCTGAAAACTCAAAATGAAACATTAAAAACCAAAATATCAAAATAAAAGAAAACAAGTCAAGAATCAAACTGAAGTGAATTTTATAAGTGATACTCCTCGAACACGGTAGACATCAAATCATTTTATTTTTGGTTTATTTTCTTTTCTTGATTTCAGCAGTGGCTTCGTTGCAGCTTCATTTCAGACAAAAAGGCTGATAAGTATTCGTATATAAAAGAAGTCGTTAAGTAGCGCGAATTCGTCAATCTGATTCCAGTTACAGATGAAACTGATATTTATTGATTCAATGATGATTTGTTTTTACGTTTTTTTTGGCTTTGTAACTTTTTCGCCTACGTTTTGTAATTAAGGGTGTTCCGCCCTCAATTTTTTTCAGTAGAATCGATAGGAGTGATGCTTTAGTTCAATACAGCCGCGTTACGGAAATTATTCGACATTAGATTCTCATACAAACACTGTAATTTCTCACGTGGCGGGTCACTCGCTTTTTCACAGTGCAAGAGCCTAGTTGACGTGTCATTTCCGCCCTGTCACCTGTCGTATAAGTGCTAATTGTCATAATGCAAATTAGTTGGTAGGCGCAACAGTGGTCACAGGCACTGGACGAAAGCCAGACGTGCCTCGAAGTCCGGCACAAATGGCTCGATTTAATGGGGAAATTATGGATCTTTTTTCGAGCCGATCTCCCAGAGAGGAAGAAGAGGTTTCCCTCTTAGGCCGGAGCTGAAAAATTTGCAGCGGATTTGAATTTCGGCGAAAAAACGGCTTTCTTGTTGCGACTGGTCCAGGACCCCGACAGGTCGAAGTGACCAGCCTTCACTTCGTTCTATGAAAGGAGTAACAGTGGTTACGCAATAAAGCCAAAAAACAGTAAAACGACAATCAGACACCAAAACGCAGTGGAATACATTGCAGGTAAGTCTTTTTTATTCAATTCATTTAAGAAAAAGTAAGGTTTAGCGTTATTTAGCGTGCGTAGATCTCAGTAATATATTTCTCATACAAAGTCTCTTATATTTTCAACGGTCGCCTGTAACGCGACACCGGCGCGTCACCTATGGTATGTAAATTACATTACACTCTTCCCTCGCAACGTGAGTTTGGGCCACCTGTGCTACGCTGTGAAACTAATTGCCAAACGAGGATTTATTTCAGCATCACGCTCAAACGAGCTCAATTTACAATTGCAGTTAAAATTTACAGTCAAACCAGGTCAAGCGTTCCCGTCGCTAACAAAGTAATGAATTCATTAATGGAAAGATGATTTCGTTTGTTGATTCAATAATCCATTCATAAAATGAATAATCCAACGGTCAAATTGTACCTCGATTCAATAATCAAATGTTGATTTGGTTTATGAACAAAATCTACCTGTTCTTTATTCTTGTCTGTTGTGTTCAATCGTATTTGCTTCCCTTTTCCTGCCGTTTACGATTGCGTTTTTCATTGCCTTTAATCAAAATAACAGCTAGAATAGACAGACCGCAAACGCAAAGAAACTGACAAAGGCCGAGGATCGAAATCCACCAATCACCGCACATACACTGACCTCAGTTTGACCGTCGTGTTTTCTAAGAGGTCAGGCCTAGGTCTGTTGCACTGATTATTGGCAGCAACCTGGCGTACATGTAACAGTTTGTTTGGGTTTGAACTTCAGAACTCGCCAGCACTCGACTCTCAGAAAAAAAAGAGGAAAAAACAAAATTCTGAGGTCAACTTGTGGAAAGTGTAATTTTTCAAAAAACAGTAATTGAATCAACATTCGATTATGGAATCGAGGCTAAATATGACTATTGGATTGTTCATTTTATGAATGGATTATTGAATCAACAAACGAAATCATTTTTCCGTGAATGACTTCATTAGTTCGTTAGCGACGGGAACGCTTGACCTGGTTTGACTGTAACCTATTGCTGGGACAAACAATCCTCTGAAGCACAATCTACCCGGTACTGACTCAAGCAGTCTTCAAGGAAATTTCCTGGCCAGAATACTGATCTGTTCTTTTTAAAAAATAAAGTTCTGATATATTTTTTTTCAATTTCTGAGCAGACTTCTTTAGCGTTGTGCCGCTTGCATGCTGCGTGGTACCTTTGTTTGGGTTCCAGTATCACATTGAAACACACGGCATTATTCACCGCTCCTTGTTCTAATTAAAATAATTATAGTCAAATTCCTTTTAAAAATAACTACTTTGAAAATACAAAGTGCTTCGGCATAAAGCGCTCTCGAAAGCACCCAACAGATTACAGCCTTCAGCAGGCTTTACATATATAACACATATATTATGAACCCCACACATGGCGTTGAAATGTGATAAAAGATACGAAATTTCAGTCATCTTTGCTCGATAAAAAAGTCTTCAAAATGCCGGTACTTCTGGGTACTTCTTACCCTGTACAATATTCAGGACTTCATTTTGCTGGCGTGAGGTCCACATTTAGAAGACTTTAACATATAATCCAAAAAATCGTGAATACTCATGACCTTGTTGTGGGTCACTGAACACTTTGTGATGTGAAGACTAAGTGAAACAATGAAAATAAATGTTTCTATGTGGAAACTTCGCTCTTAAGCCATTGCAAATAGGAGAAATCATGTCAAATAACTAAATAATGCAAGTTTCTTATTTTTACTGGAACACAAATGAGAAAAAAGCCGACGAGAAAACGACCTTAATCCACGATGGAATCTGCCATGACTGCAATGTTGGGTGATGCTTCTGGAAAAATGCATCATGGGATATTATTGATCGTCGTCTTCTTCTAGGCTATGCACTGAGAAAGATGGCGGAGCCAGTAGGTCGCTTACAACTGGCTGATACTTAACTACTTGGAAAGAAAAATTGTTTTTCTGTAGTTTAGTACACCAGAACGGATAAAAGCCAATTTAAGCTTCACGCCAAGCTCATATCTTCAGGGAAGAATTTGCAGATTCTCTTTCATGGCAAGGCGCAGGTGGTAACATTGCTGTGTTTAGGATCTAGCCTTGAAAGGAAACTCGCTTCTAGACTACTTGTGCACTCCTTAGTGGTAAGTTTGTCCTCAAAAGTATGCTGTTACAGATAGTTTTTAAAAAAATTATGTAGTGATTCATTTGAATGGTTTTTTCTTATGGATTTTATCTTACAGTTGATAAGATTCGAAAACAAGAAAGTAAAGGAGAGGTAACATTTGAATTTTTTCGTCCCAGTTTAGATTATGGGAGGGTAACTTGATGCATATATTTTCTCTTTCGTCATTGTCATATTTAAGATCGCATGTATTCTTTGATTTCAAGGACAGATTTGGAAACAGATCTAGCTCAATCTTCTAAGAATATCACTACTGAACTATGCGTAATTAGCATAACGGAGCGACGCCGCTCAACACTATATTCTTGCACCGCTAAGGACAAAAATTTTCTCATTGGTACAAAGAATCAGACTTTAATAACCTTCATTGCATTTTATTCGGTAAAATGGTATTGCTCACAGTCCTATGTTACTGTGCAAGCAATTTTCGCAAAGGAAGCCAAGCTTAAAATGCGGCTTTAACCTATAAAGAAGTTCAAGAACAATGATTTCTACCTGAAATGTTAATGACTCCTCTTTATCGTAACTGCAACATTAACCAGCATCATGAACGGAGAAAAAAAATGTTAGTGTTTTTGACTAGAAAATCATACGATCAACTCAACTCAACTTGCAGCTTTGAATACTGTTTGAACTGGCACCAAGTGTTAGCATGACAGTAAGCTTATGTATTTAGAAACAAACAAACGGGCGCTTTTATTATTCAGTGGCAATTAATGGCGCCAAGGCGTTTCGATTTCATAAGTCGGTTTAATGCAACATCAGACACTGTTTCTTGACCAACGATAATTGAATTGGTGGCCACTTCCCCCGCATTGAAACGATTACAAGTAATTCACCTACTACATTTGATGGCTCAGTAAATTACCCTGCGAGCGGAGGTTTCTCTCTCGCATGGCTTTTAGTGTTTACTAAGTCGTTCGCGTGGCTTGTCTGTCGCGTAGTTGGTTTGTCCCCGTTCACGGGGAGTAAACAAACCAACTACGCCACTGACAAGCCACGCGAATAACTTCGTAAACGCTAAAAGCCATGCAAGAGAGAAACCTCTGCTCGCAGGGTACAGAAAATAGGCCATTTGCGAGTTTCAAAATATGTCGCTTTCAAAACAAGGCTACGTTCAAAACCGAGTTTGTGAAAATGAATATTTTTGCATATTGAGAATAATAAAAAAAACATTTTCATATCAATAGCTTCGCACTTAGCCGGCAGTCAAACAGAGGCTAATGGAGCAACTTTGAAATTATCTATTTCATGTTTGCCTAATTTTCTCAAGTTTCACAAAAATCACCGGTTTAGTTCAGTCCCTCTCAACCTCCTCAGCGAATTTTCGAATTTTGCAAATTTTCCAATTTTTCGCAAATTTTGCAGGTTTCACAAAAATCGCATTATTAGTTGGGGTCCTCTTAACCTCCCCTTTTACTGCTTTTCACTGATTCAGTAAATTTTCAAATTTTTTGAAAATGTTACAATTTTTGCACTGCGTGCCCCGGGGGGGGCACTTGGGTATTTTTTGGGTGGGTATGTGCCGCCCGGGACTCCAAATTGGCACCCCGTTCTAGAAAAAATTTCCCCTAAAATTGATACCCCGTTCTAGAAATAGGCCAATTTTTTATACCCCGTTCTAGAATTCGCCCTAAAACTAACACCCCGTTCTAGAAATGGGCCAATTTTTTATACTCCGTTCTAGGGTGCAACAAGAGTACAACGGTTTGCTTCTTAACGCACTGAACCGTATTTTAAAAGCAATCTGTCCTTGAATGCTTTCAAATGGCTACTTACAAAAGTGGAGAGCTTTCGTGCGTTCGAAATATTATACCCCGTTCTAGAAACCGCGTCTGAAATGGATACCCCGTTCTAAACCAGGAGCTTCAAAATCACGACCCCTTTGGGCGGCACATACCCGTATAGGTAATGTATGGGAGTACCCCCCCCGGGCTGCGTGCAAACCTGGACATATCTCATCCGATACAGATAAACATCTATTGGAGGCACATTTATTAGAGTGACAGTCCTGAAGCATTTATTTGAGAGTGGAAGTCATTAGATCATTTCACTACTGGCCAACTACGGTTAATAATACAGTCGACTCTCTCTTAACGGGCACCTCTATAAGACGGACACCTCTGTAAAACGGACACCTAGAGTTGGTCCCTGCCTTTGTTTATTCCCTTTATTGACTCTTTATAAGACGGACATCTCTCTAAGACGGACACTTAGTGCCGGTCCCAAAGGTGTCCGTTTTGGAGAGAGTTGACTGTATAGATGCAAGGAAACTGGCTGTGTGTGTTCTTGTTGTTTACACCCCAATAAAGCAAAGAGACAAACAGGAAGGCAATGGTGAACCTTAAAAGAAGTAGGCAAGTTGACTTTTGTAATATTCAGGGGCACCCCACGTCAATTTTCGGAAAATATCTGTTTGGAAGACGATTTGAGATCTACAATTTTCGGAACATTTGTTGTAAAATTTCTTGCTTGCCTGCCTCTTCTAGGATTTTCGAACATCTAATAAAAAATGGTATAATTGCCCATGTTTAACGGATCTTTACCCTAAAAAGGTCACCTAGAATTTTCGGGAGCCTTTTTTCTTGCTGAAATTTTCGAAAAGATAAGTTTTGATCCCTTTAATTTTCGGATCACTAGACCTTCACTAGGAAATCCGAACAGATGAAAATTTTTAGGGGATAAAAGTATGCCTAGGCCTATATCTACCGTTCAAATACTACAATACGGTTAACAATGCTATGTTTAAGTGGTTTTGAACTATATTCTCGTTGGGTGCCCCTGAATATTGTGTTTGACTATTTATTGCCAAATCAGTGTCTACGGAATCTACCTGGTGAAGTGCTCTTAAAATCCTTTACCTTAAAATACCAGGCCTATAAGTCCAACAGGACTCTTTTGTTCAAAAGATACATAACCACTATTCACTGGATTAACTTCAGTGGGCAATGTGATAAAATATGTGGTAAATATGTTACAATTTATAGCAAGGACTTACATTCCCCTTCAATTCATCAGTCATGGCTGTCTCATCCAATCATCCTGAGAGCATTAAAGCAAGAAGGAGTCTGGACAATTCAGAGGTCTATTCTTTTCTCTTATTTCTTTTAACAAAAAGCTATATTTTATTCATATTATACTATGTTTTTGACATGTCAGCTGTTGATTGACATGGTTGACATGATGACTAATATTAACCATTAGTAAAATCCAACTAGTGGTCTATTGTCAATGCTGCGTTCTGATTGGTTGAGCTACCAGTGAGTACTAGGCTCTTATTATGTTATAGCCCACTAGTAGCGAAAAGCGCCGGCTTTTTGGCGGCAAAAAGTCTTAAAGTCTAGCTTTAACTAGCTAAAGTTTTTTTGTCTCGATATTTTTGACCAACAAGTTAGATTTTACTAAAACAATTATTCCTCTCGCCCTCATGGCCTTTGACTCAATAGCCCATTCGTGCTTGAGGAATAATTGTTAAATATTTACCTCCTTAGGGAGTGGATAACGCGTGAGCTCGGTGACCTTCCAATTTTTGTAGACAATGATCTTCAGAAATTCGACAAAATCCTAGGGTTGATGTTTGTTAAAAGGCAAGAAAAGACTTCGAACGATTCAAAACAGCGTTTTCCCATTTACTTTGGTTGATTTTTTTTGCTCGAAGGATGTTTACAACTACTGTTAAGTTTGTTCAAAGTAGCATGAAGAGGCCGTTTTGAGAACTCAGTGTATTTCCCACAAGAAAAATTTTGCCCAAAAATCGAAGTTTGTGGAAATTCTACGTTTCTATTAAATAGGACAAAGAGTACTACAGGACTAACAACGCCTTACCTTGAGCAAACGAGCTGCCATGACAGTACTTCATGCGAAGAACGACCAAAAAAACCTTTTTCACTCACTAACTACAGAAAATGACAAAGCTCCATTTTTCTTCTCATTCTTTCTTCTTTAAACTTTTAGCGGTGCCATTTAAGCTATATTTGCATTACGCTGTTGTATGCGAAATTATAAACTTGCGAATTGCCATGTGCTCTGTCGGCTTGTTTTTCGAGTGGTCTTTAATCGTCTAGGGGGCAGTACAAGGTGCAATGATTCCAACTCTTTTTTAGGAGCAGCCTGTTAACTTTTTGGAATTAAAATTTTGAATGAAAAACGAGGGTAATCTGAGCAAGTGATCTCATACTCCTGCAAAGAGCTTCAAACTTTAGTGCAAGTTTACAAAAATGATCATTCACTCGGACCACCCTTCAAGTTCTTGTATGCCCTGCAGTGGTATAAAACAAGTGATAAATAATTTTATGCGCCAAAGTTTATGAATCCCCCAATGATTTTTCATGCTGTTTCGCGTCTTATTCAGCTACCGCAGTGATGGAGGGTTGGAATAATTTTGGACCAACTTCCCTCCTTTTGCCGGTCTTTGTTTCTTATAATTACATGTTCCTTCATTCAAACATTCAAACCGGGGGTGTGGTGTTGCAGAGGGTGTGATTGCCAAATCCCTACTGCAAAAGACTGATAAGATACCGAACCTGAATGCATAAGTGAAACCACAAGAAAACATTGTTAAAATTTAGTATTTTTTGGTGGATAAGACCCTAAAAAGAAGGGACACTAACTAAAAATTGGACAGTTGTATACAAATTTAAGAAAACTCATTTTCAAAGTGATCAATATTTCTCGAAACAAAAGTACTGAAAGAACAATGAATGATATTCCTTGATAAAAAGTAATAAACATTCACCACAACTAAACAAAATCCAATAATTAATTCAATAGGACATGACAATTATTTTGAAATAAAAGTTAGCTTAATTTCAAACCCGTTCCACCTTTAAGAAACAAGTTTATTTTCTGCAACGCAACATTCTTGCGTTCGAGATACGAGAACGCAACCCCTCATTTGTGTTGGGTATTCTGTGTATTATTGCGTGTCCTATGCAATTAATAAGAGAGGTTTTTTAGAGATTTCATTTGTGTCGACACACGTTTGCCTTGCTTTGAAGCGACTGCTTCCGTTTTGCCTCACTTTGACGCGCTCTGTGTTTGTTGAATCTTCCAAAGCGTTCAAAAAAATAAAATAAGTAAAAAATTTACTTTGGATTAAGCCTTCATGTTTTCAGTATGGTTCGTCACTGTCTTTGGAAAATGTGTGCGACTCCTGGTGCACGCATCAATGAAACCAGCCGTTGTGCCACAAAGTGAATCCACTGAGTTTTGTAGCTTAGCGGCCGTTGCGCCACTAACTAAATCTACCGAGTTGTGTAGCTTGGCGGCCGTTTTGTGTTGCTCGCCGGCCGTTGCGCTACAACGTGTGGCACAACGGCCGGCGAGCTAAAATCTAGCGAGTGAAGCTCGGAGCGCCTTTTCATCATGACTTGTGATATTTTCGGCACCGGACAAACGAACATTTATGCTCCATGGTCTTAGGTCTTTAATATCAACACAAGTTAAGAAGACTTGCTAGTAACGTTTTCGTTTTATAGTAAATTTCAGTAATTGTCTACAAGTGGAATTCCCAATAAATAAAATTAATGATTACATCTAAAACGTTGTCAACTGTTTGCTTTTTAACAGTATCTGGCCCGGGTTGTTCGAAGCTGGTTAAACCCAGGGTTAGTGCAAAATTTAAATTCGGATGTGACAGCTTAAAAAGTAAATTCAGTTTAATTCATTTTGTCAACAGGTTGATGATTGGATGCTCTTAAAAATAACAGAGAAAATTATCCGAAGAGATGGTTTTGAACAAAAGGCAAACAAACCCGGGTTAAGTGCTAATCAGGCCTTCGAACATCTGCGTCCTGTAGAACATCTGTTGCGCGTTCTATGTATTTACACACCTGACACACTCTGGCCAGTGTCTCCTCAAATTACAAGCACTTGAAACGAACCATACGATAATGACAAGCCTTCAAAACCTTTTCATAATGAAACACAGTTTAAATACAGGTTTTGCTGTACGTAATCCTTACGTTCAAAATATGCCAAAATCATATTTTTCTATAGCAAGAACCATCCACTCTTCCCCCTCAACTGCTACCTGTAGGCCCAACAAACATATTGAACGCACTCTCCTAAGCTCCGATAAATCCTAGTTTTGCGTTTAAGGGACTGGTTCACGATAATGCGCATGTGTGAGTTCTGACAGTAGCTGATTGTTTTTCAACCAATCGGAAGCGAGTTAGATGCACGCAAGTAAATTTACAAAATTCAAATTAATTGTTCGCGACGCGAGAGTATTTCCGGGCATTTGGTTTAATTTTATTTATCCCCATAATTAAAGTTTATTCTTTGGTACTCCTCAGATATATGTTGCAGCCGATAAGAATAAGATTTACAGCCCTGTCCTGCTTTGAAACAAACATTTACCAACGTGTATTTTTACGAGGTCGTACCCACGCTAACAAAACCGTCACCGATCGGCAAACAAAATTTGTAAACAAACATCTTATTACTGTTCTCTCAGTTCGCCTTATATAAACCCAGAAATACCTACAAATAGCGCCTGACCGGTGACAAAAACACACAACGTATGAGTGTAAAGATTATCCTTAACTGAGCATAAATTTCAATTGCTTATCAGCAAATGAACAAATTCATTCGCGTTGCATCGGGTCAGTGTTCCGCAAAACAAATGTTATCGAGTAACACACATAAAGAAACTAGATTATAAACAGAATATTCAGGCAATAATATATTTTAAAAACATCAATTCTTCAACATATAGGATCGTAAAGCAAAGATGCAAGGAACATTTCAAGTGTACCAGATCAGTGAAGATCGCGCGGCCTGTTGCGGTATAACCACAGGTCGGAGTCAAAAATTAAATCAAAGTTGAACGAACTCATGCCTTAAACCACTTTCCAAGTGTCGTGTATTCTTTTCGTATGCCACACACTACTCCTAGAACACATACCAGATCGATAGGCTAAGCTTCTCTATCTCCAGAGACTCTTGAGAACGTCCTGTTGCCGGACGGCCACGATGCTCGTCTGAACCTCCATGATCAAAACATTATTTTTTGCGTCTTCTTAAAACGTAACCAGTCAAACGACACAACCACGCGTTAATCACCACTACCGAAGTATAACTAGACCAGCCAAAGCGACGGATGTCCGAATAAAACGAAGGATTTTCAATGATTGTACCGGTAATGGCGATTTCGAATTTAGTGTTGACCCGACAAATTTATTCTGAAGAGACAAACGTCGCGCATGCGCATTATCGTGAACCAGTCCCTTTAAATGTGCTACTTTTCTCCTTCAACTTCAGCCTTGCATTAGGGCGTTTTTTACTTTAAATTATTCTACAACAATACAAAATCTCCCGAATTTACCAGGAACTAACACTCAAGAAATATTGCACTAAGAACTAACACTCTGTGGGGTCCCCCATGGTTCAGTGACAACTTTAATTCCTCCTGTGCATTAATGATATCCACAAATCAAGCAGTGTGTTCAACTTTTATTTGTTTGTTGATGACACTAGCATGTTGCATGCTAACAAAAACTTGCGCGAACTTGAAAACAAAGTTAACACTGAACTTGGAAATTTTTGAGATTGGCTGAAGGCCATTAAAATATCACTTAAAATTAAGAAATCAAACTTTGTAATTTTTTTTTCCGGGTCAAAAATCATTTACCATTTATTCCTCGCATTAGTATTCTGGATTATGAAATGAATTCACACAAAACCCTCGAGAAGAAGGAATATGTCAAATACCGAGGAGGTTGTATTGACGCTGATCCTTCCCGGAAACACCATATCGAGCTCATATCGGAAACATCAGTAAATGCGTTGGTGTTATAGCAAAGTTCAGACATTTTGTTCCTCGTCAAACTCTTTTGAGTATCTTTCAGTCCCTTATTTCGCCTTATCTAACCTATGGTATATGTGCTTGGGGCCAAGGTGCTAAAGTCAATATAAACAAATTCGTTGTCTTTTGTAGGCTTGCTATCCTGAGACTAGTGGTCTTTCTACCAGGACAATGTTATATGTTACTCTTCTTGGTGATGAGTGGAGTTCATCTGCTGGTGGGTTGTCAACAATAAACAGAGAACTTGCAATTCACCTTTCAAATCATCCAGCAGTGAAGGTTTCTTTGCTAGTCCCAGAGGGAGCTTGCAATTGTGAGGAAAGGAGTGAAGCCCATACCTATGGAATCTCTGTCGTTGAGGCCAAGAGAATTGTAGCATTTGATCCTCGTGATTGGTTAAGCTTTCCACCCCATCAGCACCTCATGGACATCGTTGTTGGCCATGGTGTGAAACTTGGTCGGCAAGTACAAATCATAAGAGACTCGTCTCAATTTTCAGATTGTACGTGGGTACAAATGGTTCACACTGCTCCAGAGGACCTTAGCAGATACAAGTGCTACAGTGCTGACAGTGATGCCATTGCAAAAGGTGAAACAAAACACGAATCAGAAGTTGAGCTTTGCAAACTTGCTGACCTTGTTGTGCCTGTGGGACCCAGACTGAAAGAAGCATACTCTTCATATTTACAGCGATGTAAAACTGATGAAGACGTTTTGTCCTTTACTCCAGGCCTTTTTCAAAGAGAGTTTGGGGATTTAGTAGCAAAGCAAGAGCCTAACGAGAATGGCGAATTCAAAGTGTTGTTATTTGGTCGTGGAGATCCTGAGGACTTTGAACTCAAAGGGTACAACATTGCTGCTGAGGCATTTACTGATCAACGGCTAAAAAAAAAACCTTACCATCTAATCTTTGTTGGAGCACCTGATCGAAAGCAAGGTAAAATTAGAAGAAAACTTCTAAGACGTGGTATTGCAGAAGCACAGTTGACTGTTAGAAAATTTATACAAAGAAGAGACGGAATGAAAGATTTGCTGTGCGAAGCTGACCTTGCCATCATGCCATCAAAATCAGAAGGGTTTGGACTCGTCGCACTCGAGGCCTTGTCTGCAGGTTTACCTATTCTTGTTGGCAGTAGGTCAGGATTTGCCAAAGCATTAGAAAATTTTCCTCATGGTCATACATGCATCGTGAAGTCAGATGACCCTGCAGAATGGGCAGAGGCAATAGAAACCGTTCGTATCAGGCATGGAATGCGGCTTCAAGAGATAAAATCACTGAGAGCATCTTATGGGGAGATGTACAGTTGGAAGGAGCAATGTGAAACCCTTGTGAACAGAATGTGGAAAATTTATCATGGTAAGAGTTTTTTTGTTAAGTGATGATGTACTTAATTGATTATGTTGTACCAGACATTACTGACTCTAATATAGTTTTCGTGGCACTATATACCGAAAATGTAAGATTGCAGCGATAGTCTGTTACAAGCACTGAATAGATGTACTTTTGTAACCTTATTATTGATTGTACACGCTAGGACTCTCAGTTCTCTTTGCAAATTTGGTACATGTAAATATCATGCCAGAATATTTTATCGTGAAAAGTAGAGCATGTAGATACATATGGCCAGGACACTTAAAACAATATACCCGTTCACATTCTTAACTGAGATCAGGCCCCATTTACAGCAGCTTCCATACATTCTGTCTTACGTGGTCGAGCTAAAAAGTCTCTCACGCCCGGGGCGGATAAAGGTTGATCGATGAAACGAACACTCCGCCCTTCAAGTGATGCGTGATGCGGAGTAGGACTGGCACGAGCGCTCTTTCCGCCCTTCCAGAGCGCTTGAAGGCCTGCAAAATGTTCCTATTCAAAAACCGGAAATCCTATTTTCTTTCTGTAATTTCAGCCAACAGTCTAAAAAAAGGAAATTCGTTTCATAACAACGTTGATAAACAGTTTCATATTTTTATGTCTGTACACCTATAAGTCAAACTTGTTGCTCGTATAATGCCAAAACTTGAGTTCAATTTGAAAGTACTGAATGCCTCCTCTTGCCATTAAATATGACCTTATCGTCCTTCTACGTTTCTTTTGCAAAAGCTCCAAACTACTCAACCTTAATTCTTACGTACGTTGAACGAGGATAAATTTTACATAACAAAACTGAAAATTAGCGGGGTATATTTGGACATAGTGGCGTTGTACTACTTCAAACTTCGCCCCTCGGTTGCAACGCGCCATAGCGATTCGCGAAGTAGATAGGTCGCAAATCCGGCAACCGTAGTGGAAACAAAGTTAACCTGGTGGAGGTTTCCTCTGTTTAAACATGCTAACAAGACAGTCAGTCCAAATGAGGGGCCACTCATTCTCTCAACTTTCCGCGTACATTCACACAAACTCGATATACGAGCAGCTAAATACTATCCAAAAAACAAAGTTGACAAAAAACTGTAACTGCAAAATTCTCTAAACGAGCGACACAGAAATTAGCAAACGCTTTTATTCAGTTGGTTTGTTACGAACACGGCACATTAGTCTAGTTTTGTTTGAGAGAGAAGTGACAGTGAAAATTTGTACACTTATTCGGGCAAAGGGAACACTAAGACCAAAGAGTTTTCAAGCCCACATAATACGTTAACTCACGACAAATGTTCGTTATAAAGACGTCCTGGAGGATGGTTTGGATTTCATAACAATGTTCACGTTTTGATGGCGAAATCCGAGAAACTTGTTGTTAGGCGAAGATGGCTGTCATATTATGATAAATCTCTTTTGCGAACTTGGAAATCTTAGCTTTGATATATTTTTCACAAGATATCTTGAGAGGAAATCGCCTAAGTTGTTTTTATTAGTAATACAGTAAAGCTTGTGTCACGTTTTTGCTCATGTGCAATTTGTTTATTAACTAATGTGCAAAATTCGCTATTTCCGTGTAATTACATTGTTTTCAGAAGGATAAACAAACTTTGAGAAGAAGACAAATTTTTAGTTAGATGTTCTCCGACACATGTACAGACCAACTTGTGCGGTCTTAAATTATTTCTAGTTCAATGTCCGTCTTCAACCACAATTTTCACAACTCGGACTCTAGTAAAACTGAGACAAATTTTTATCACTTTTGCTGTTAGTTTGAGTGGCCAGGAGCTCAATTCCAAAAAACTACAGTGTTTCAAGTTCTTCTTTCTTCTTAATTTTCTTCGGTTATTGAAGAGTTGGAAAACTCATAACTCATTTTCCTGTTCCCAACTTGCCGTTTACTATGATCTGTAAGTCCATAATTTAATCCCAGTCCACTTCATCCACCTTTTTGCTTGGACGCGCTCGTGTCATCCTCCAACCTTTATACGCCCTGCTCGCGCCTATGCTGCTGCAACGCTGATTGACCCTTAGGACGATGCAAAACGATCTGATTGGCTGTTGGAATCACCAGAAGCTGAAGCACTAGAATCCTAGCGCTCTTTCTCGATCTCTTCGCGAATGATTCGCCATGAGAGGAGAGTTCTCTAATGTATCTTTTGGAAGGTTTACGGTTTCTCAGGGACCGCGCAGAGGGAGGGGCTGGGGGGGCTTTAGCCCCCCCCTCCCACTTTTTTGCAAGAATAAAAATAAATTAAACAAAAAATAATTTAACAAAAGTAATGGAGTGAAAAATAGCAAAAAATCGTTAATTCGAAAGTGACCAGAGTTACTGGCAAAGACAAACGCGCAGATAAATAGACAGAATGAAGCATTAGTCGTTACAATTGTAAAATATTTTTTCGCTTCTAACCTATCAGAGGTAAACGTCTTTTAAATGGCTTCTTTTTCCTGCGGACTTCTCAGGAAAACGCGTTGTTTCGTAATTGGTTAATTTCGATCCAAAGTAATAACTGGGTTTAGTTTATAAGGCGATTCTCAAACAAATTGTTTATTAGTTTCAACCTTGATTTTTGGAAGATCATGAACTTATTGTTTCTCTTGTTATTGTGCGTCCTGATTTTAGCTTGATCAGCGCGAAGTCCGTCTTTTGATGTCAGGCTTCACGGCTCGTTGAGCATTCCAATTGCAAGTTTTGTTGAACACGGTCTGTTTATAAAAACATTTTGTCATCGAAAGTACTTAAACCGCAGAATTGTGTATAGCTCTGGTCATCAAGGAACATTCAATCCGGCGGTTATTACGAACAAAGAAGTGCACATGGTACACGGCAACATAAATACGAACGACGAGACTTCACATACCACTAGTAATGCAAAGAAGAGATCTCTTAAAATTTCTGATTACTTTTCCAAACATAATGGAAAACCTTCTTTATCTGGTGAGTAAACTCTGAATAATTTTTGCTACTTTTTTCTGAATCTGTTCTATAATTGAATTATTTCCAATCACTTTTTCATGTGACATAGTTTTTGAAATATTGGTCTAATAATGTTTCATTTACATTCTTTAAACGAGCCTCCATCCAAAAGAATGTGCGAAACAATCAACTTCACTAGTGAAGTAGAAGCCACAATATCCAGTCAAGAGTCGCAGCCTCCTCCAATCCAACGACAAGTTGATCAGTCGACAGCCAGCGAAGCTGTAGACATCAATATAACGGAACCATTCCAACCTGCGGATTTCAACTTTCCAAAAAAGCATTGTGGCAAACAGAATCGCGTATTTCAATCCAAGTGGTTTTCGGAATTTCGCTGGCTACACTATAATGAGCAAAGCGATTCTCTGTTGTGTTTCATTTGCATGCAACAAAATGCAAAATCAAATCTTCGAGCTGCCAGAAGTAAGGAAGTCTGCTTTATTTCTAAAGGGTTTTCAAACTGGAAAAAGGCGTTGGCGCGATTCAAGGAGCATCAAGTGTCTGAATGCCACAAAATAGCCATTGACTATGAAACAAACCTTTCCAGAACTTGCGGAAATGTGTGGGAGATGTCCAGTGATGCAGCAAAAAAGACAATGGAGTCTAACAGTATATGCTTCATCAAATTCCGATAGCAACATCACTGAAGATGTGGAAAAAAATCAATAGTTTTATCGTTATTCGCATTCTCGGTCACTTTAGAGAAATTGAATAGAAATCCACAAGCATGCCCCCCAAAAAATTTTCCTTCACGCATTCTTCTTTAGCCCCCCCACTCGAAACTTGCTGCGCGGTCCCTGTTTCTGGGAACGAAACTTAACTATATTTGTCATGGACATTTCCAAAGATATGAGTGAAGACCGGAAAAGTTTGGGAGCTTTCGAACTGAATCCTCGATAAAGCTCGTGCCTTGGCACCATATTCGTGTACAGAAATTCTCGTTACTAACCCTTGAAGACTAAGAAATGGATTGAACCTGACTGGTATATTAAAGGCCCGGGGGGGTACTGCCATATATGGGCTATATAGGTATGTGCCGCTGTGAAGGGTATGGTTTTCAAGCAGTTTACTCTAGGATAGGGTATATAAATCAGAGCGTTGGGTCTAGAATAGGGTATCATTTTTAAGGAAACTGATCAGTTGGTTGAAGATTTATCTAGACTAGGGAAACAGCTACTCTAGGATAGGGGGGATTTGGGGAGTTTACTCTAGTATAGGGTAGCAAAATTCAGCTGAACTAGCTCTGGTATAGGTTAAGTGTTCCAGGGTCCCAGCGGCACATCCCCACCCAGAAATTCCTAAAGTACCCCCCCCCCCCGGGATTAAAGGAAGGAAACACCGTTCTACTGCTTTGCATATCTTGTGAGTTATATTCAACCCCAATTCCCATGCACGTCAATAAGCTTAATTAACAGTTAATGAATGAGGCTGAGTATCTTATGAACAATTATGGAGATCGTCGAAGAGGGTGTTATCGGATAACCCCCTAAGGGCGTACGGTCTTGTGTGTGCAACTCGCGGCACTAAGTTTCGTAGCAGGTCGGAAGCAGAGTAACTTCGCTTGAGAAATGTTATGCACGCCTTCTCCCTCCTCTGCCGCAGCAGAATTAAGCCTGATTTCTTGAGCGCGTCCTCATAGCACAGAGAAGGAAAAATAGTTTTTTAGCGCCCTCTTTTGTATTGATTCAATGTGATCACTTAAGTATTGCGTGAGGTCAGCCCAAGCGGGACTCGCATACTCTAACACAGACCTGATGATACTACAATAGACAAGAATACGCTGCCTATCAGTTAGTCTGCACTTCTTAAGGGCGCGTATTGCATAGAACCGCTTACTCCCTTTCTGAAGAACTGTTTTGGAATATAATCTTAAAATAGAGTTCTAGTACTTTAAAAAGTTATGATCTTTCTTTTTACAATCGAATTTACTCGGAATTCCTATTGCTTCTTGAGCTTAAATGTTTTGTATCAAAGTGGATTACAATGCATAATAAGACCTGTGATTTTTAGAATAAGAGTTTCAGTTGACACTTGTAACCTTTGACTGTCAAAATTAATGACGTTACTGTAAACTGATACACGGGGCGTGGTTCCACAAGGGTGGTGGAGAAACAATGGTTTAAAACATTCAATATATACATTATTTAGTAAGAAGCTTAGTAACGGCTTGTTCTCACACCAGATGCTTCTGATATACCAGGAGAAGTTTCTGTCACTGAAGAGCAGAATTTTTGGGCCATTTTAAAAAGTACAGTAACGTGGTGTTTATTTATTTGTTGCCTTTCTGTTATGGCTTAAAACATGTTCTTTCCGTATGACAGCATTACTCTTATTCTTTTTTCACACTGCAACGAGCTTAGAAGCCTGTTTCCTTATGCATTTTCCTGTTCACGGACCCACTGTTTTCTCTTCAAAGTCCGTCGAGCCCGGGTGATAAAATATAAACCGCAAGGGATTTATTGACTTTTTTCCTCGCGCTCCGCGCTCGTTCTCGCGTGCTCGCGAGCAGGCGAGCTTGCCGATGTGTTCGAAAACGTCTGTGTACCGGTTCCTTATGCATTAGTTAAAAAATATTTTTTCTCTTGAATCGTAAAAGCGATTTCTGCTTTCTATCAATAATTTTCAGATGAAGCAAACACTGTAAAGATGTCAATCTCCACACGTGATTTAAGAAGTGAATTGGAGGATGTTGTGAATCGAATGTTAAGACAACAACTTGAAGTGTACTTGAAAGACAAAAAAGAAAACAAGCTTTCCACGGCCCATGGACTGAGTAATTTCGTTAAGTATTTAGAAAGTACTTATACCTTTTCCTTAACATCTCTTGGAGAAGGATCTTTGGTAATAAAAGGTCAGTGCCCCGACCTACAGAGTCTCGAAAGTCTTTGGAATGACTACAATTCTGGTGTCCTGAATGAAGCTGCAGAGAGGTTTTTAGTCACTGATGACATAAAGAGAGCGATCAATTTGGAAACCGTCAAATTAAAGACCATTATTGAGGTAGACAACTATTTGTGTTGCAAAAAAGCTCTTACGGAAGATTCAGGTGAGTTGGGCCGTTAGCACAATTTCTTGGGCAATTATTCTTTAAATAAGAAACTGACATAATTGCTCTGTTAGTGTTTTATAGCGATGTACTCAAAATTATACAATGGATCTGTGAAAACCGGGTTAGCAAACATTTTGTAATTTCTCTCAATTTCCCGGGCAGGCAGAACTCAGGTATGTGGTCACGTTGTGGAACTGTTGCACCAAACTATTCTGTGCAAACCATAAAAACGTTTCGTCGGTGTTTCTCTACTCAGGAAAATTGGGTATAGGTCTAGTTTCAGCGGGATCCTAGCTTTTGAACAATAGGCCAGTTTTTGCAGATAAGAACTAAGGCCAGGTGATAATTTGTGAACTATGTTTCAATAAGTTTGTTGTCTCTTCCATGCGAAATCCTGTCATTTATCGGACTACGAAGAAAGTAGTGTTTTGCTAACTAACCAGGCACTTTTTTGCTGCATTTTACTTAACTTAAAAATTTCGAGACTGAAATGACACCGGTCTAAAACTTCATGGAGTCAGATTACTGAATATTAACTGTTCTAAAATTTGTGCCATTTAGAAATTGGACTCGTTGAAATGCTTCTAGAGACCCCTAACTTACTGCCTGGCGTCAGTAAAGACTTTTCATCTGCCTTTGAATGATTTTTTATTGTTTTACATTGCAAAGTAGTAGAATGAGTTAATTTTTGTGGCTAACCCGGTTTTCAAAACTCCAGGTATAAATTGCACATAAATCACAAAGGAGCAACTCTAAATCAGTGAAATGTCTCTCATGATTCTCTCTGGCATGCATGTTCTTTGTCGGCAAGCTCATTGGGTAAAAATAAGCACTTTTCTAGGTATAATCATCCTCATATTCTTCGCATGTGCTCTAAGTCATTATAGAGAGGTGACAAGCCACTATGTGACATTGAAGACCTCATGGAATATCAGGCAAACCTGAAAAGTGTTTGCAAGTTTAAAGTGACTCGATTCTAATTAATAATTATTTTTCTTTGCAAATAACATAATTGGGCTTTAGACACTTATTCCATTGATATAACTGCACATAAATCACAAAGGAGCACTAAGACTCTAAATTGGTTAAAGATCAGTGACAATCTCTCATGATTCTCTCTTGCATTGTTAAAAAAAAAACGCTTTTCTTGGTATAATCATCCTCATATTCTTCCCATGTACTCTAAGTCATAGAGAGATGACAAGCCACTTTGTGACATTGAAGACCCCATTGAAGATCAGGCAAGCCTGAAAAGCGTTTGCAAGTTTAAAGTGACTCGATAGTACTTAGTAACTATTTTGCTTTGCAAATATCGCAATTGGGTTTTAGACAATTATTCCATTGAGATAATTGCAAAGAAATCACAAAGGAGCAACTCTAAAATATTTAAAGATCGGTCAAATTTCCGCTATACATTATTTTGTAAGAAGCTTAATAAGGGCTTGTTCTCACAGCAGATGCTTCTGATACACTAGAGGATGTTTCTTTCACTGAAGAGCAGCCTGTTGCCAGTGACAAGTGCCCAGTTGACCAAGGTATGGAATTACATTGATTACCTTATTACATGAAATTTTCGCGGCATGTTTATTTCGCGATTTTAATGAGAGCATTTTTAAATCTCGCGATTTGCCAAAATTTTTAAATTTTGAACCACTTTCATTTCGCGTTTTTGAGTACAATAATTTACATTTCATGGGCAATGTTATTTAACATGTCCTTGAATAAAATAAATAAACGACTTTATCAAAGGAACCGTAACGTCAAAATTAAGACTAAATGTCAACAGTAACAACGAAGCAGTTCTCAATGTCCACAAGCAGTTCATTCTTATACGTGAATTATTGTTCTTGAGTCAGTTGACCACAACATCCATTTGGTAAAAAAAACACTTTTCTAGGTATAATCATCCTCATATTCTTCGAAATTTGCTCTAAGTCATTATAGTCAATGTCACAATGTCACATAGTGACATTGAAGACCTCATTGAATATCAGGCAAACCTGAAAAGTGTTTGCAAGTTTAAAGTTACTCGATTCTACTTAATAATTATTTTGCTTTGTAAACAACATAATTGGGCCTTAGACACTTATGCCATTGATAATTGCACATAAATCACAAAGGAGCAACTCTAGATTATTTAAAGGTTGGTGAAATATCTCTCATGATTCTCTTACGCATTCATGTTCTTTGTTGGCAAGCTCATTTGGTAAAAAAAACACACACACACACCGGAAAAGTTTGGGAGCTTTCGAACTGAATCCTCGATAAAGTTCGTGCCTTGACACCATATTCGTGTACAGAAATTCTCGTTACTAACCCTTGAAGACTAAGAAATGGATTGAACCTGACTGGTATATTAAAGGCCCGGGGGGTACTGCCATATATGGGCTATATAGGTATGTGCCGCTGTGAAGGGTATGGTTTTCAAGCAGTTTACTCTAGGATAGGGTATATAAATCAGAGCGTTTGGGTCTAGAATAGGGTATCATTTTTCAGGAAACTGATCAGTTGGTTGAAGATTTATCTAGACTAGGGAAACAGCTACTCTAGGATAGGGGGGATTTGGGGAGTTTACTCTAGTATAGGGTAGCAAAATTCAGCTGAACTAGCTCTGGTATTGGTTAAGTGTTCCAGGGTCCCAGCGGCACATCCCCACCCAGAAATTCCTAAAGTACCCCCCCCCCCCCCCGCCCCGGGATTAAAGGAAGGAAACACCGTTCTACTGCTTTGCATATCTTGTGAGTTATATTCAACCCCAATTCCCATGCACGTCAAAAAGCTTAATTAACAGTTAATGAATGAGGCTGAGTATCTTATGAACAATTATGGAGAAGAGGGTGTTATCGGATAACCCCCTAAGGGCGTACGGTCTTGTGTGTGCAACTCGCGGCACTAAGTTTCGTAGCAGGTCGGAAGCAGAGTAACTTCGCTTGAGAAATGTTATGCACGCCTTCTCCCTCCTCTGCCGCAGCAGAATTAAGCCTGATTTCTTGAGCGCGTCCTCATAGCACAGAGAAGGAAAAATAGTTTTTTAGCGCCCTCTTTTGTATTGATTCAATGTGATCACTTAAGTATTGCGTGAGGTCAGCCCAAGCGGGACTCGCATACTCTAACACAGACCTGATGATACTACAATAGACAAGAATACGCTGCCTATCAGTTAGTCTGCACTTCTTAAGGGCGCGTATTGCATAGAACCGCTTACTCCCTTTCTGAAGAACTGTTTTGGAATATAATCTTAAAATAGAGTTCTAGTACTTTAAAAAGTTATGATCTTTCTTTTTACAATCGAATTTACTCGGAATTCCTATTGCTTCTTGAGCTTAAATGTTTTGTATCAAAGTGGATTGCAATGCATAGTAAGACCTGTGATTTTTAGAATAAGAGTTTCAGTTGACACTTGTAACCTTTGACTGTCAAAATTAATGACGTTACTGTAAACTGATACACGGGGCGTGGTTCCACAAGGGTGGTGGAGAAACAATGGTTTAAAACATTCAATATATACATTATTTAGTAAGAAGCTTAGTAACGGCTTGTTCTCACACCAGATGCTTCTGATATACCAGGAGAAGTTTCTGTCACTGAAGAGCAGAATTTTTGGGCCATTTTAAAAAGTACAGTAACGTGGTGTTTATTTATTTGTTGCCTTTCTGTTATGGCTTAAAACATGTTCTTTCCGTATGACGGCATTACTCTTATTCTTTTTTCACACTGCAACGAGCTTAGAAGCCTGTTTCCTTATGCATTGGCCTGTTCACGGACCCACTGTTTTCTCTTCAAAGTCCGTCGAGCCCGGGTGATAAAATATAAACCGCAAGGGATTTATTGACTTTTTTCCTCGCGCTCCGCGCTCGTTCTCGCGTGCTCGCGAGCAGGCGAGCTTGCCGATGTGTTCGAAAACGTCTGTGTACCGGTTCCTTATGCATTAGTTAAAAAATATTTTTTCTCTTGAATCGTAAAAGCGATTTCTGCTTTCTATCAATAATTTTCAGATGAAGCAAACACTGTAAAGATGTCAATCTCCACACGTGATTTAAGAAGTGAATTGGAGGATGTTGTGGATCGAATGTTAAGACAACAACTTGAAGTGTACTTGAAAGACAAAAAAGAAAACAAGCTTTCCACGGCCCATGGACTGAGTAATTTCGTTAAGTATTTAGAAAGTACTTATACCTTTTCCTTAACATCTCTGGGAGAAGGATCTTTGGTAATAAAAGGTCAGTGCCCCGACCTACAGAGTCTCGAAAGTCTTTGGAATGACTACAATTCTGGTGTCCTGAATGAAGCTGCAGAGAGGTTTTTAGTCACTGATGACATAAAGAGAGCGATCAATTTGGAAACCGTCAAATTAAAGACCATTATTGAGGTAGACAACTATTTGTGTTGCAAAAAAGCTCTTACGGAAGATTCAGGTGAGTTGGGCCGTTAGCACAATTTCTTGGGCAATTATTCTTTAAATAAGAAACTGACATAATTGCTCTGTTAGTGTTTTATAGCGATGTACTCAAAATTATACAATGGATCTGTGAAAACCGGGTTAGCAAACATTTTGTAATTTCTCTCAATTTCCCGGGCAGGCAGAACTCAGGTATGTGGTCACGTTGTGGAACTGTTGCACCAAACTATTCTGTGCAAACCATAAAAACGTTTCGTCGGTGTTTCTCTACTCAGGAAAATTGGGTATAGGTCTAGTTTCAGCGGGATCCTAGCTTTTGAACAATAGGCCAGTTTTTGCAGATAAGAACTAAGGCCAGGTGATAATTTGTGAACTATGTTTCAATAAGTTTGTTGTCTCTTCCATGCGAAATCCTGTCATTTATCGGACTACGAAGAAAGTAGTGTTTTGCTAACTAACCAGGCACTTTTTTGCTGCATTTTACTTAACTTAAAAATTTCGAGACTGAAATGACACCGGTCTAAAACTTCATGGAGTCAGATTACTGAATATTAACTGTTCTAAAATTTGTGCCATTTAGAAATTGGACTCGTTGAAATGCTTCTAGAGACCCCTAACTTACTTCCTGGCGTCAGTAAAGACTTTTCATCTGCCTTTGAATGATTTTTTATTGTTTTACATTGCAAAGTAGTAGAATGAGTTAATTTTTGTGGCTAACCCGGTTTTCAAAACTCCAGGTATAAATTGCACATAAATCACAAAGGAGCAACTCTAACTCAGTGAAATGTCTCTCATGATTCTCTCTGGCATGCATGTTCTTTGTCGGCAAGCTCATTGGGTAAAAATAAGCACTTTTCTAGGTATAATCATCCTCATATTCTTCGCATGTGCTCTAAGTCATTATAGAGAGGTGACAAGCCACTATGTGACATTGAAGACCTCATTGAATATCAGGCAAACCTGAAAAGTGTTTGCAAGTTTAAAGTGACTCGATTCTAATTAATGATTATTTTTCTTTGCAAATAACATAATTGGGCTTTAGACACTTATTCCATTGATATAACTGCACATAAATCACAAAGGAGCACTAAGACTCTAAATTGGTTAAAGGTCAGTGACAATCTCTCATGATTCTCTCTTGCATTGTTAAAAAAAAAACGCTTTTCTTGGTATAATCATCCTCATATTCTTCCCATGTACTCTAAGTCATAGAGAGATGACAAGCCACTTTGTGACATTGAAGACCCCATTGAAGATCAGGCAAACCTGAAAAGCGTTTGCAAGTTTAAAGTGACTCGATAGTACTTAATAACTATTTTGCTTTGCAAATATCGCAATTGGGTTTTAGACAATTATTCCATTGAGATAATTGCAAAGAAATCACAAAGGAGCAACTCTAAAATATTTAAAGATCGGTCAAATTTCCGCTATACATTATTTTGTAAGAAGCTTAATAAGGGCTTGTTCTCACAGCAGATGCTTCTGATACACTAGAGGATGTTTCTTTCACTGAAGAGCAGCCTGTTGCCAGTGACAAGTGCCCAGTTGACCAAGGTATGGAATTACATTGATTACCTTATTACATGAAATTTTCGCGGCATGTTTATTTCGCGATTTTAATGAGAGCATTTTTAAATCTCGCGATTTGCCAAAATTTTTAAATTTTGAACCACTTTCATTTCGCGTTTTTGAGTACAATAATTTACATTTCATGGGCAATGTTATTTAACATGTCCTTGAATAAAATAAATAAACGACTTTATCAAAGGAACCGTAACGTCAAAATTAAGACTAAATGTCAACAGTAACAACGAAGCAGTTCTCAATGTCCACAAGCAGTTCATTCTTATACGTGAATTATTGTTCTTGAGTCAATTGACCACAACATCCATTTGGTAAAAAAAAACACTTTTCTAGGTATAATCATTCTCATATTCTTCGAAATTTGCTCCAAGTCATTATAGTCAATGTCACAATGTCACATAGTGACATTGTGACATTGTGACATTTATATTCAATGAGGTCTTCAATGTCACATAGTGACATTGAAGACCTCATTGAATATCAGGCAAACCTGAAAAGTGTTTGCAAGTTTAAAGTTACTCGATTCTACTTAATAATTATTTTGCTTTGTAAACAACATAATTGGGCCTTAGACACTTATGCCATTGATAATTGCACATAAATCACAAAGGAGCAACTCTAGATTATTTAAAGGTTGGTGAAATATCTCTCATGATTCTCTTACGCATTCATGTTCTTTGTTGGCAAGCTCATTTGGTAAAAAAAAAACACACACTTTATAGGTATCATCATCCTCATATTCTTCACATGTGCTTTAAGGCGTTTCGATACAGGTTTTCAGAGGCCATACCGATATTTTTCAATCGCCTTAAAAGTGTTTTTTTCATTGTCCGATCGCTATAAAATTTTCACCAGTATTTGGCTATGGATTGAAATTTGTGAAAATGTAGTTTTAGGTAAAATCGATTTTACTATGACGACAATAACCAAAAAGCTTTGAAATTAATAAAAGCCGAATTTTTTACTACTAGGTACTGAAAATCCAACACTAGGAACTTAAAGTTTGGTGTTTGGCAAACAATCTCCTTGATAAGTAAAAAATTATGTATGTTTGAATTCGAATAAAAGGAATATATATATCAAACCTTAAATTTTCAATAGCCGTGATAGATTATTTAATAAAAAGGTTATAAATGACTCAAATTATTATGCGGGATGACGTACTCAGCCAGCGTCTTAAATTCGGGAGCGCATTCCTTTCGTCGTCTTGGGAGTCAAAAATTGCCTTTTTTTTAGCTTTCCCGTATCCCGTGCCCGTCCCGAAAAATTGTGTCATTTTTATTTTTAAAATCGCGCATTGTCTTTCGTGTCGTGACAAGGCATTACGTATCACGTACTAAAAATAAATACGTAAAAGCTAACCGGATCCACAAAAGCTCATTTGTCCTGAGCATTTCACCGATAATATAGAAAGAAAATACTTCCGTTCTGCGCTTAACTGCGACGACTTTACTACAAGATTCATGATCTATTCAAAAGAGATAATAGTTTTGGGGCGGCCGGCACTTCCTCATAAGAGGCTAATTGAGATGTGCCACTGGATGGGGTCGCATTTTCACGACTGGATTGACCATAATGGGGTTTGCATTTTCAATAGAGTTACTAGAATGGGTTTCACATTTTCAGATTTTTGGGGTAAGAGAGTTGTTCATAGTTACGGTTAGCAAATTTACCAGGATATTAACTGTGGGTGAAAAGTAAAGTGTTTTTCATTCAATGGGGCAATTCATTTTTTGATGACCTATTTAAAGGATTGATAAGGTAGATACATAAATAGAAAGTGACTAAGTTGGGATCGCAAGAATTACATATTTGCCCAAAAGTGACTAATATGGGGTCTACAATTGGCCAAAGAATAGACTATAATGGGGTTGGGGCTCTGAGAGGCCAGCGGCACATACCTAACAAAAATTAACCCAAGTAACCGCACCAGGGTGCGCCGCAGTTTCGTTGAAATCATAACAGTTTTCCTGGAAAGCTCCACGGGATCTCAGTCAATCTTAATAAGCGAATTTTCTTTTCAACGTAAATCAAACTGATTAGTAGAAAGAATAGTGCCCTTATTTTTGACCCCAAATTTTTTTTATAAAAAATACATAAACAGACCAGAATCTTACTTTTCCATTTAAAAAAAATGCCATGTTTCTCATAGTGGCGCGAAAACTTACTTTCATATGACAACATGCGGGTTGTTATTTTTCATGAAAAAAATATTCACAAAATTCTGCTTGTCTTGTTAAGAAAATAATTTGTTTAATTTTTAATAAGCTCACTGATTTATTAATTTGGGCGACAAACTTGAAGGCCCGGGCACCCCAGCTAAAATGCTTGGGGAGCCCGAAGGGCCCCCTGAAATTTTCCCTAGAGTACAGCCTTGCAGCCCTATTGTTGAGTGTGGAAGTGCATTTTTTGAGGACATTAGTAAAGGAATACAAATTTTAGTGAACTACCCCATACTCCTAACATATATGGTGGTAATATTGATGTAAGTTTTGTTTTGAGTAGCAAAGGAACCCTTGTGTGTAACTCATCCGTTCTAGTGTATTATTCCTGAACAGAACATCTTCGTCTCTCCTGCACACAGTTGTTGCATACACTACTCAACTTTCCATTGCCATTGAACATACCGGTAATTCTTTCTCACACCAACACATCCCGCGGGCGCGTAAACGTCTTCGGGCGTCTTCTTGTTCTTAAGTAGAGTCAGAATGCAGCTTAATATCATATTTCGATGCTAAGAAATTTTCATTGGTGTATTTTCGTTTTAGTGATCTTGAAAACTAACCGTTTTCTCACCACCTGTACAAGTGAAACTTCATTCAAAATTTGGACTTTTAGCGCTTTTTTGTATATCCTTGAAACGACTCGAACGTATTTTTTTCAAAGTTATTTTTCCACATATCCTGAAAATTGCACGCACGACTAGTGATCAAACCAAAACTCTGTAGGCCCGGGCCTACAGGTCCATTAAAGTATCAGTGAAATGTGTCTCATGATTCTCTTATACATGCACGTTCTTTGTCGGCAAGTTCATTTACTTAAAAAACCCTTTTCTTGGTATAATCATCGTCATATTCTTCGTATGTGCTCTAAGACATTATAGAGAGATGACAGGCTGCTATGTGACATTGAAATATCAGGCAAAACCCAGAACTATTGCCTGAAAAGTGGTTGCAACTTTTAAGTGTTTCGGTTCTTCTTTATGTTGCACTTACTCCATTGAGATATTAAAAAACATGTTTTACACAAATCTAATTGAATACTGACCTTGTCTCAAGTACATTGCCACCAAGGACCTAAAAACGGCTGTCTCATCATTAGTTCAGGCCTTTCAGAATATCTTTGGCTTACAAGGAATTGCTAAGCCGTAAGAAAGGAGTTTTGCTGTTTGTTAAATCAGTATACTATTGCTTTACACCTATAATGACTTAGGCTTCAATTTGGCCTCAAAAAATTTTGCTTTCATATTTAAAAGAGCTTGTTTAACACACGTTACCTACCATACAGCATATACCTCAGTGGAAGACACTTAAAGCGATCTATGACAAAGGTAGTTGTTCCTTCTGATTACACATGATTTATCCCACTGCATTTGCTAAAAATGGCTATCGAAATTTCTATCATATACCTTTACCGAGTCCTTTTTTAATTGCAATGTTTGCATTGTTATTTTTGTATTTATCTCTCACCGAATATTCAATTTTAGTGAATACGCTACCGTTGATAGACTGTCATGAGCTTCTCATTGGCTATTAATCTAATCCCCCCTCCAAAAAAACCGCTTTTCATAACCTCTCATACTTCTCTTTGTAAATCAGCGCGCGTTGTAAACTGCACTCGGCTCTCGTAGTGGGTTGTTTACTACAGTTCTGTTCTCTGTTTGAACTTGTGTGAAAAATATCGAATCTTTTCTTATTGCAGAAAGAGGGAAAATGGCATATTTGACTGGAATCCTTCTTGACGTCTCCGGTTCGATGCGTCATAACATCAGGAGAGGTACTGATGAAGAAGGAGGACCATGGGCTCGCTCGATCTTTGAGGTTATTGATAACCTTATCAAATATGATATATCCTCTGATAACCATGTATTTGCAATAGGCGTTGGGGCATGTACTGGTGAGGGCACATTTGATATCATAGGAACTCTTAAACAGATTCAGTATGAAGGCGAAAAAACTGAAGGTGATGTTGAGAGGCCTGCTACTAGTACGCAAATAAACATGATTTTCCGAATATTAGAGAGATCCGGCGCACTTACTGTTCGCAAATGGGCAGCGGAAGAAGTTGTCGTCAGGGCATTGAAGTATAGAGAGGCTGATTTGTTACTGAACAAATTGAAATCTAACAGGACGTTTCTTGAAAAATTTGTTCAAGAGATTCTACCACCAGCTTGCCGGGATTGGTCTGAAAGCGCCCTGGCGAAGATGACAGACCTATCTTTTTTTACTAACACAATGCAAGGTGCGTTTGCATCAATGGCAACCAGCTTTAAAAGAGCTACAGTTGCAGACATCAGGGAAGTATTTAATAAGGCCAAGCCTTGTTTGCTGAAAGAAGACAAAGAACAAGTATCTCTGTTGAGTGTGACTGTTAATTCCATTTTCAAAGTTAAAGATGCCTTAAATGTTCTTCATGGGTGCGTTGGTGAAAAAGAACTCTCTAAAGAAAAGTCCCGGGAACTATTGCAGAGCGTTGAGCCTTACATCTACGGTGGCACGCCTTTATATCAATCGATTGAGAAGACAATAGAACTGTTTCAAGCTTCAAGGTTTTCCAGTCACAAAAAGCTGCTGTTCATCTTGTCAGCCGGAGAACCCACAGATGGAAAGACTACATGTGCTGATGGTGCAGGAATAGATCGAGTAGTCTCTAAATTGACCACAGCAGGTGTGACCGTAGTGAGCTGCTTTGTCTCTCACTCCACACAAATTGAACCCAGACGACTGTTCAGCGAGATGGCACCTGACTGGGATCGGGGTGCAAAGTTCCTGTTTTCATTGAGCTCAAAAGTGTCAACGCAATCGCTACCACGCACAATTTTTGTTAAACGTGGTTGGACCATCGATCACACCAACAATGAAACACACTTGTTCTTGCAGTTAAATCACCCAGACAACTTGCGAGAGATCTGCGAGGTAGCTCGAAATGTCGTTTGTTGTCAAGACGCGTTATCTGACTTGCTTGCATCCGTTGAATTAGATCTCTATATCAACCAAGAAGTAAAGGACCTAAGAGCCAGAAGACAAGAAGGGGAGACCTGTTGTGCAGAAGCAGCTGCTACAGTACTTTATTTGTCCATGAGAAGAATTCTTGGACGCGAAGGCGGGTATCCAAATTTCCATGAACTAAGAGAAGAAATTGTCAAAGAATTTGGTTGGGAAAAATATCCAAGCGGTGTCCCTACCATCCATGTGCTACAGAAAATGTGCCCGAAGTATCGCCTGAGGTGCGAGCGAGTCGACTACAAGGGAGCCATGAAAGCAGTCTCTTCAAGTCGGCCAGTGGTGGCAACATTTAGGCTCACTGAGAAGGAGTGGGATATTTTTGAAGAATTCTATGAAAGTAACCCAAAAGGCATTTTGACGAAGAAGGAGATCGAAATAACAGCCCGTCGTCCCAAAACTCCTGACTTTGGCCATGCAGTTGTGTTAACCAGTTTCGACAGTGAATGTTTGCGACTGCTGAATTCTTTTGGAGAAGACTGGGCAGACCTGGGATTTTTCAGAGTGGAGAACGCAAATGTTCTTGGATTAAAATTCATCGACGTTTACTGGACAGAAGATGATTTGAAAGAGGAAGAAATAAACTATTTCAAGAAATTTGGATCCATCAATGCCGGGATATTAATGGAGTTGTTGCCAAGTCTTGAGGGAGCTGAATACAAGTGCCCCAAATGCAGCAAGAGGTCGTTAGTCTTGGAGTTTACTGGAACTTTGTCACACGTAAAGTGTCCCAGATGCGGCAAGGAGTTTTCCACAAAGAATTCCCAGGAAGGGAACATGTTGGCTCTTAACATTCATCTTACTTCTTTAATCAGATAAGTTTTCTTGCCGTTGTGCAATTCTAACAAATTGAAGACTCGTTTTAAGGGAAAGAGACAAGGGTACCCCATCACTGAAATAACTCGAACTTTTAGTCAATCGAGAGGCGTGTTTAAACTTATATATTACTAATAACATTTTCTTATTTTAAATCTAAGCTCAAACATGCATTTTGAAAGTTTTTAACAAGTTTTTTAATAGTATTTAATTTTTCTTGTACTTTTTCTATTTTTAAGCGAGTTTTTACTCTTTTATCATGTGTAGTTTTTAATTATTTGAAGTTAATTGTAGTATAAGCAGGGCCCCACCTGAAGGGCACCTTTTGGTGTAGTGGGCTCCTTGCTAAAATATTGTTATTACGTCAAACCCTTTTAATAAGGACACCAAAGGAACAGAACCAAGTGTCCGCTTTACAGAGGTGTCCGTATTATAGAGGTAGGGAATGCATGATTTTTAGCATTTCTGGGACCAAACGAACTGTCCGTAATAGAGAGGTGTCCGTATTATAGAGATGTCCGTAAGGAGAGGTCAAACTGCCGTATGATTATTATCAAATTATGGTATTTTCACTTTTAGGTTCATTTTTTGGGCACTTTTCAATACGCAGCTAATGAATTCTATTTAAAAGTATGTTTTTCTGATTATTCACGATTTGCGCTCTATTACACAGAGGGTGGCTAAACTGCTAATCAAAGTATTGTTTTACTTTGAAACTTCGCGCGTGGTCGCTTAAATGAACGTCTCTGGACGTCTCCTTTAGTTAGCTAATTATTTTTCGTGTTTTTAGCCTTCTGTGTATAATCGTGTTTTCTCTTTATTATTAGTGTAACAGTGAAAAATGACTCTGAAAGGCCCTGTGGGGACCAGCCAATAAGATATGTTTGTATCTAAATTGGACGGTAGCAATTGAGTATATTTTAAAGGTAAAGGAGGACAATTGTAGACGGTAGCAAAACAACAGCGGAAAGAGAAAAAAAGCATAAAACATAACATAGAGTTGTACTTTTGATAGGACTTATTTTGGCTTTTGTAATTCGAAGCTTCTGTTTTATGATTTAAACATTTTGGTTAGTTTTAAAATAAAAGGCTGGCAACATGCATAATGCCTGAGTATATATGTAATAAACACAACACCACATGGAGAATGCCTTTGTGCAGTATCAACGAACTCGTGAAAAATTAGCGTTTTTTGCCGAACACTCTAAGCGATATAGACCGTTAAAGGAAACGACAAGTACCCCTGTTCCATTTGGGCGTCTCCGAGGCTTTCAATCCCTCACCTCTCTCCTAGACACTTTTCCTTTATCAGCGGCGAGGGAGTAATTTAACTTGCAGGGGGGGAATGTGTCTCCAAGGAAATCTATGGAACAGCCTGGCAGTATGACGTCACGTCTCGTGTCAGTGACTTTCAAAATGGCGAGCAAAGTGTTCATCGAAGAGACGGATAAAAGTCTCGATTTTATCACGGAAATACTGTTCCGATTTCTTGGATTTGGAGGTCCCTATTGTCATAGAAAACTAGACTTAAGTACTTTTTTGGAATGAAATGTCCAGTGGTGTAATAAATTTTAAATATTCCTTTCTATCGTCGAGCAAATTTTACGGGCAATCATACCGACCGGTCACACTTTTGAGGGCCCGTGCGCAGCAAGATTGAGGAGTTTAGACACAGCAATAGGAGGTTCAACAAAGGTTGCATTATACCTTACAATGTGCGTATTTTCAGCTCTTCAGAGCTAGTGAAACCCCATATCAATCCTTTCAAAGTTCGCTAAGCTGAAGCGTTAAAAGAGGAAGCTAAATGACAGGCACTTGTGAGAGACTGAGAGCACTGAATCTTGTTGCTTTACCGCATTTAATTGGGCGTACACCTGTAATTCTGTAATTAAATCCCGAAAACCAATAATAGGTTTCGTTTAATTATTGTTTTTGGGCAAACCCAGTGGAGATTTTAGGGTAATAGTATTGATGATTAAGACAATGTACAAAAGGCAAGTTTAAATTTCGCCAGTGTATCAGTGGTGAGTGTTGGGTGTAAATTAGTACATAATTAGGAGATTAACAGAGGCCCACACTCGAAAGGATTGATATGAAGTTAGGCCCGTTTAATTAGCAAAAGAATAGATGAAATATAAACATACGCAACACGTCCCGCAAAACAAATTAACAAAATTATACAATCACGGACACAAAATACCAAAACAGTTTACACAAGCAGATTATAGCAACACCAAAGCTCAAACATATTCGATCAATTTAGCAATATATAACAGTATTTGCTAACTTCTTAGCTTTTCCTCGGCCTCGCTCGTCCTCATAACTGTCGTATCCCTTGGTAATTTGCACAAGCGACCCGAGGCTCTTGCCCGTTACTATGTGACGTCATACTGGCAGGCGGAGTGGGCCAAGAAACGTAGGTGGAAAACAATAGAGTTACCTTTGGATTGTCTAGAAGTATCAATTTTAATGACTTGCCATTTAAAACAAGATTTTCACCGAAACTACTCCTAGATCTCCTCTACCATACAAACTTTAGGGAACAGTGTACATAATTTTTTTTAACGGTTTAAGACAAAGTAGCATTTTGAAATGAAGAATGTGTTCAAAGTAGCTAAGTAGCTTTCCCTCTGGCTAATGCCATTATTGATTTCAGCGCATCCTGAGGATCTAAGGGAACTCATTCTGCAGTCGACATCTTTTTCTTGGTGTTAACTACAAAATCCCACCAGACAGTACTCTATTTTTTTTTCCATTGACCTTGGACGTAGTTTTGGAAAATGCAAGATGATTCACTTTCACCAATGGTTTGACAAGAAGTAGTGTCAGACTCACTCCTCTCTAGCCGTTGATTTCAGTTTCATTTCATACATATCTATGTATATATACCAGTTGATACGTATGCACGTTTATCGGCAGAGTGCTCAATTCCGTTCAAATCGCTGTAATTTGTGCTTGTAAAAAAATATTTTATCATTTGCAGGCCCGATCTGGCAAGCCTGAACAAGCAAAACGAAATTGTAACTTCCTGAAGGCACGCGCGCAAATTTCTTCTTAGCAGCTTTACATCTTCCGTTGTCCCGCAATAGTTTTTTGATTCAAATTCTGGGCGAGCGTTTGTAGTCCTAGCGTATGTTATAACGAACGTTTTGTTGGCAATTTTATCTGAGGAGTGCCGTACATGCCGTGCGGTACGAAACTAAGTAGTAATAAATATGCCAAGTCAAATCTCACGTTGACACCAGACAACCTTGATTAGCTTTGATTATCTACGAATATAAGTATGTCTGTATTTATATTTTCCTTAGGATCATATTTATCCTGTCGATTTGGAATGAATTGTTTGAAGTACTTTGGAAGAGCTTAGCAAAAATCTCATAATTTCTTTGTCTATGCCAAATAAAATAATTTTATCAAAATTAGAAGCTGTATTGTATGAATCGTATCTCTTGCTATTTGCCTGGTCTCTTTAAGGGCATCATCTCAGAGAGCTGTTGGTAAAAACGGGGTATAAAGCTGACATTTTACTAGGTTAAAATAAATGGCAATCGAAGGTTATAGAACTTAAAAGGTAATGTTTGTGTCAGGACTGAGCACGGCAAGCTTCTGTTTCGAATAATTTGAGTCTGGTCTATAAGAAGACCATCATTTTATTTATTAATGTATTCTTCAACTCTAAAATATTAAGGAACATTTGGGCTATTTATACGAGGAAAAATAAGACGCGAACTTTCAGTATAAACGGTACATTTCGTCCAAAATAAGACGCGACTTAGCTATGACGCCTCTTATTTTAGAACAGCCCTTAACACCTGTTCTTTGATAAGACGCTTCTTAGCAAAGACGAGAAAAACTTTGTATAAATGACCTTCGCGTCTTATATTAAGACGCGAACGCATAGTACGCATGCGTTACTTTTTGGCGGGAAAATTTTCACGTGCCCCGCAGCCGACTGATAGGCTACTGGCAGGGAAAAGTTGTTTACAAATTACAACGCATTTTCGTTTCCTTGGGTTGCCATCTATCCGAAAACTTTTATGCTTTATTTTTTTCTTCGCTAAAGTATAATCAGCACGCCGACAAAGGCAAAACGAAACACGTGGTCCACCACTGAAGAAAAGGATTTTTTGTTGTTATGCAAGGAGAGGTGCAATAGCAAGACCTCCTGGAAGACTCCCCCATTTTCATTAAAACAAGTCTTCAAAATATTGCGCCTGCGGCAAATCGTAACATGACACCGCCACTTTGAAACGGTGCGCCATGTTGGATTGCCGTGGCTACCGGCAACATTCACATGAAAACAAGTCAAGAACAGAAATAAGACGCGAACCATTTATATGAGCTGTTGTCGTCTGAGATAAAACATGTTCGTATAAATGGTACAGTTCGCGTCTTATTTAAGACGCGTCTTATTTTTCCTGTTACCAGCCAAAGATAGGAAATACGAAAATTGCTCGCTGAAATCATGTAAGGCTTACCGAGTCTGTCGAGAAACAGGTGGAAATTTTGAGCGTACTCCACAGCTCGATCGCGCCTGCATTTATACGAAAAAATTAGTTCTAATTTAAGTCTTTCATTGATAAAGACCAGAGTATAATGTCCTGGCAAACAAAAAACAAACATAACGTCATCTTCTATCAAAACTACCACGTCAACAACAACAACAACAACTGAACAAATTTATTTATTTTACTCAAAGCAGAATATTAGTTGTTTCACAAGTTTTTAAAATAATCAATTAACTAAAAGGGGTACTGACTTTCTGAAATAACTAATAAGTTAAAAATGCCAAGAAGCCAGATTCGGTAAGATAATTTAAATAAGTTTATTGTGCGGGGTACAATATGGCAGCATATCAGACTGTATATACACACAAACACACAGATATACACATACACACTAGCACGTATTGCTGTAAGAAGAGCGAAAAAGTAGGATGGAAGTTACGAAGTACAAGATAATTGCCAAATTTAGTACAGCGAAAAAAAACCGCCGCCTGGTTAGCTCAGTTAGAAGAGCGCCGGTCTGTTGAGAGGGAAGGTCGCGGGTTCAAACCCCGCCGGACCAACACTCAGGGTCTTGAATAAATGAGAAGAAAGTGCTGTCTTTGTAATGACATCTGCAAATGGTTAGACTTTCTAGTCTTCTCGGTCAGGACGAAAAACCGTAGGTCCCGTCTCACAGCACGTTTAGTGATCTGTTCTTGTGGGACGTAAAAGAACCCACACCACTGTTCGAAAAGAGTAGGGGACGTAGACCCCGGTGGTGTGGTCAACCTTTAAGGGCTGTGGGATTGGGTAGGGATGGCACCTCGCATGGGACCTATGAGTCCCGTTCGTGTCCATTCCCTCTGGGCAGGCCTGTGTCAAGAAAAGCTAGTAAAAGATAATGTTGTTTTAATTTTAGATTTAAAATGAGAAAGAGAAACAGCTTTAATCTTTATCATCAATTGAGTTCCAGATCTTTGGCCCTTGAAATCTAATATTAACCCTTTCACTGCCAAATGTGGCCAAATGCAAATTTCGACCAAATTTCCAAATTTCATTTTTTAAAATTTTGACAAACAAATAGCATCATGCGAAAGTACAAGCAGAGAGCTAATATTTGAATGGCCACATCATAGGATTTTGTCCACAGACTCAAAAGTTAGAGTCACCTTACAAAACTCTTTCAAACACTCTGGCAGTGAAAGAGTTAAAGTAGGCTCTTGTTCAGCAGCCGGAAACAGGAGGCAAATTACAGGATAATGTCGTCAATCCCGAATGGTAGTCACGTATCTTAAGAAGTAAGAGCCATTAGTGCGAGTTGATCAACGTTCTCCAGACCAAAACGTTTGATGAACCACACTGAGGGGACAATGAGCTGTTGCTCGAAGCCGACCATAACTTCTCGTTACAGGGTTCGTGAACCTCTAATACTCATTTTAAAGGAAAAGCCATTTCCATGATTAATTCAGATATCGCACCGGCATCACTGAGTTGTAGTAAAACTTTAACTTTTAGGCAATAGCAAACTCTTTTCCGTGTTTGCATAGCCTGGAATAAACGCTAATAGGTTGTTTGGAGAATTCGAGACAGTTATCCAAACCCGAGGGCAGTGAATGGCGCTGAGAACATTCCAGAACTCTCCCAGCCCCGGAAGCTTTCATTAATGTGGCTTGCCAATAACAGGAAAAATTTCTTATTTCTTTTTTTATAACAATAACGTTAGTCATCTCAAAAACACTGCAAACTGAATCAGATTTTTGACAAATTTTTAATGGTAACTTCAACCGGTGTAAAACCTTTGAGGCTGTTTTGGTTTAATTGAAGTAAACTGTTGGGAGCCGCTCTTCTGAATTCTTAGAAATTTTTGAAAGTGCGCGACGAAACGTTTCATACTTTCTAGGAATCTCAATGACTGGGGCAAACAATTGGACCCCTAATCGGATATTATTATCGTCTATTTGTTGTTCAGGAGCACATGTCATAAACGTCTTAAAACCGAAAGAAGAAAGAAACTAACAAAGGTGGAACGATTATAAACTGTTCAGTAAAGCGATACCGTATCAGAACTAAGACTTAAACTTGTCCATTTACTAAGGGGAATTAAAACTGAAAAGAAAAAAGAAAAGCAACAGTAAGGTGACTGGAAGATATGGATTTCACCGTACCTCGTATTTTATAACAACAAAACCGGCCTCGAGAACAAATTGATTTCCTGTAAAGCTGAATTCAAAAGCTATATAAGAACGCCCACCTCGGAGTTTCCTTAGAGTCGCTTCCGCAAAAAAAATCACTGAGACAAAACAACAGCTGCCCTAATTTCCACCAATAGCATGCTAGAGCGTGTCTATCACATGATTATCGACCAATCACCCCTACCCGTAACTGGGCAAAATTTTAGGATTAAGTCCTTGTCAACTGTTTGCTTTCGTCGGCAGTTCGGTGTTGGTAACGATCATCTCCAAAAAGACTTAGGTGAGTTATAAATTGTGTATCAAGACCTATAGTAACTAGCTGGCTTGAGAGGATTTCTTGTTTCCGCTATGATATGTTTGGAGCCGGTTTAGCTCTACTTGATGAGAGCGACTGAGTCTTATTGCACTCCCGGAATCAGTCAAAACTGGAAAGCAGAAATATCTTTAATTCTGTCGGTAAGATGTTTCAGTATTTCAAGGGATTGTAAGTTGACAAAAAATCTGATTTAGTCTCGTTTGTCAAGCAAAGAAATAAGAGCAATAAACCAAGCAGAACTTAAGGTGGCTCCGTTAGCAATACAGGCGCATTTACTTAGCGATATACAGATCGTTTCGTAGGTATTGACATCATTGTCGCTCGTCTCCCGGGCTGAAGTGCAAATGCCTCACGGAACTACCGCCCGTGCTCATTTAATTGTAGCCATAAACAAAACTGCATGCTCGACACTTCTATCTGAGCTTTGATACAATACCCATACCTATACCTAATTCTTGGATTAGAAGCAATGTACAGCAATAAAAGCCGATGAAGATGCACTGCAATACATCAAAATGTATGTAGTAGTTGTTTCAGCCAAAATTGCTAAGGATATTCCCAAAAGGATATTCCCAAAAATGTCAAGAAAGAAATCATTCTATTTAAAGGCAAGGTTTGAAGCAATTTATAGTGCTTCCAAAGCTAGAGTACCAGTTTTAAAGTATACCACCACTGGCAATCGGCTTTTGACTTACGAATTCGTAAACAATGGGGGCTTGTCTCGAAACTGGCTCGTTCTACCTCAAAGCAATTCGTTTCAAAATCCCAAAGCAATTTCACAGCTGAATTTTGAACGACTTTCTAATTTAACAATTATTGTGGGATTTATATGGCTTATAAAAGCTGATACTTGAAATTTCAGTCAAAAATGTCAGCAAATTTTTTTACCAGACGCGCTTTTCTTTGAACAGTAGGCTCCACTCAATCGCTAAGTTCGTAAAAAATATTTACCCTGAGTAAAATTTAAATTTTCCCGTTTAGCAAAGTGGCCTTTTCATCAACAATTGGTAAACTTTCCAACTTCTAGAAAATTATAGGCTTTTATATTAAGCACCACGAAGAAAATGACAGACAAATAGGGATGAAAAAAATTAATATGAATTGGGCACCATTTAGTTATGGAAAATAACACTGTGGCATTCTACACTATTTATATTATTCTATCATTGCTATTATCAGTACGAAGGTAAGTAATAACTAAGTGTTTGGTGGTAAAGGCCTTTTTGCGTATGTCACTCGCGATGGGCTGTAACTTACCAGATGTTTTTCTTTTAAAGAGCGTGTTGAATAAAAGGTACCGAACGTTGTTTTCCTGTATCAAGATATTTTCGTGTTTGACAAACTGAACAGTATTTTACTGGTGGAATTTGAAGGCATAGAGCGTGCAAAGCTTTTGTTTTCTTGTTTTTCTTGGAATGGTTTGCATAAAATAAATTGTGAAGACATCAATTGTTTCAAGCACCAGTGCTGATAATATTTCACCAACAATTCCACGTAACTGTTATTTCCTTTCGTTGCCGAGGACACTCCTCTGTAAGGACTTCCACAAACTGTACGGTAAGCTATAAGTTGTTATCCTAGACTTACTAGTAATTTCCATCTGTTCCATCTTTTGGGTCGGTCTTGTTGAGAAAGGAGAGGAAAGAGACTCCGCTTCAGTGCACTTATGTATCCACAAGCAAATTTTCTCTTGGTATCAGTTCACTTAGAAGACTCTCAAAGAAAACCATTACTGTCTACAACAATATTTTAAAGATGTTTCAGTCTGATTAGGAATTTTAAAGTCCCATAGACACTTTTCCATTTCTCAATGGGTTACAAGCATTGGCATTATTGATAAAGAGCACATAATAGCGAAAGCGGAAATTGATATCAGCGAATGAGTGCTTCCACTTATTCATCGACGAAACATAAGGTGACGGAATTAAGGATGATACCCGCAATCAAGCACCTTTTAGTTTGGTATCTTGACAGTGATAAGAGCGCTGGCGAGTTAAATTTCTCCGGTGGGAAAAGTCGCAGGCAACACCCGAATTCTGTATATTACAAGTGACTTGTAAATTTCGAAAGTGAATTAGTAATGAGCCGGCTGCGATAAAAAAAAAAAACAAATGCTTCCCAAAATTCGCGAACCTTTAATCCCCATTTAATTAAGAAAAGAACGGACCCAGCTTTTCATTCATGACGGCAAAGAAGATTGCTGATTCAATGACTTGAAAAGCATCGTTGCCATAGTAAAATCCTCCCCTATGCATGTTAACGAACTGGAACTTTGGCTCAAGTATTTTGGCTCTCTGATACCGTTAGACTTGTACAGTTACTAAAAGGAATAAAAGCTAGCCTGCGTAGCAAGCGTTTCCGTTTAGTTTCGGAGCAAAAAAGATCGTGGAAGAGGACTTTTCGCTCCTTTACGCGCGGTCTTTGACTCTTGATCCTCATTCTTTGCTCCAAAACCGCACAGAAACGCGTGCTACGCAGGCTAAATTAAAGCTAAAAATAAAATTAAAGTTATAAAGATATTTTCCACTCGAAAATAAATTCATAGAAAACTTGTTATATAAGTTCTTTTTTCTTGGAATCGCCTAAATTAGAAAATAAATACGTTTTCTAAGAAAAGAAGCAATAGACATAATAATTATAATTTCTCAATTGCCATGGCAACGTTCCGTACGTCTCGATGCCAAATGCGTCCAAGTTTTCAAATGTTATGAAAGAAGATGTCAGGGCATTAAAAGACGCTAAAGAAAAACCTAAACAAACGAAAGAGTACATCAAGAAGAATTCTAACAGGTATTTTGTCGAAAGATTCAGAAACTTGGAAACCTAGAGCCAAAATGTATGCCCTAAACTATTCAGTGCGTGGAGTTCTCGATACGATAAACAAGCGACTACCCACGATTGTGAGGGTAACTTGTCACCCGTTTTATTAATAGGTAATAACACAGTAAACTCGTGAAAATGGGGAATAATTTGACCATCATGTGAATGTCGTAGTGGCGGGAAACATGTTTAAAAATGTTAGAAGGCTTATCTTTTTGCAATCGTGAGAGAGCTTAATAAAGACAACAGTGCTAACGTTCTGGTGAAAAAAAGAAGACCAATGAAACTTTCCGGGTTTTTTTAAGAACCTGGGAATACACCAAAAAACTCTAAGTCAAATCTCGTCCTCGAATCTGAAGGTCTCTAGTCTCTTATTCAGCAAGGAAAAGTAATAGACGAAAGGATTGTAGGATTATAACTAACCTTCCTTTAGTTATACATTCAAAGTGTACAAACCTCTTCTGGTATAACTTGCTAAACAAAAAGTCAGTATGTACGTGTACTTGATTTTTAAGAAGTGTAAGTTATTTAAGTATCAATGATTAAAACCAAAACTATCTAAAAATTATAAAAAAGTCCCCTTCAAATATGGGGCTTCAATGAGTCTAGCTAAACGTTTCATACTTTTCGAGTTTCCCGAGTACGTTAAAGGTTTGTTACAAATCGTTTGTACCGTGATTTTTCGACACAATGACAAGCTGATAAGCCGAACACAAATGATTTCTCGGGTTTATTCCATTTATTCAGTCTTCCAAAATACTGTCAATCGAACACGCCTCTAAGCGGAAGGGCAAAAGTGCCAACCTGTCCTCCATTGTGTAATATGACACATTATATCTAGCTTTATGGACCCTTTATGTAAATTAAGGCTTGAAAAACCACACTGCAAAAACCGTGAAAGATCAATGTAGCTCAACGTTGGATCAAACAAGATCGCGATCAGTAAAAAGAATAAAGATAGAATTTAAGTCAAAATGACTACTGTAAAGACTGATCAAACAACGTCAAAAAGGCTAATGTATTCGTGTTTTTTCCTAATAAACCTGATGAAGACTGGTATTGGCCATTCGAAATATTGTATACCTTAGCCTTTTTCACGTTGTTTCCTCATGTTGTTTTTCACGTTAGTCTTTGCAGTAGTCATTTCAATTCTATAGCTTTATATAATCTGTCTAGTCAGAGTCACGGCTTTTACTGGTCTGTTTAGACTTGCTAAAAGTCGACCTTTAGTAGTTCTTACCTTAGCGAGCGAGGTAGCACAGCGACCGAGCGAACGACGAAGTCGCGAGGTCGACCTTTAAATTGGTATAGCCAACAAGGAAAAAAAATTAAGAGGACTTTTAGAAAGTCTATGGCCTGTTAGACTTATCATAAGAAAAAAACGTATGTGAAATGTTTAAAAAAAATTGACTTAAAGGTAAAAAGAGACAAAGGCAAATGGAATTAAAAGATTCATGCATGGCATTTTCGAAATTCACAAAACAGCATTTTCACACTCAAATTTAAATTCATCTAGCGTGGAAATTTGATACCTAAAGCTCTTATCTGTTATCCTTTTTTTCTTGGAATCACTCGGATACAATAAATTTTACAAGACAAAAGCATCAATTGTTGCAATCACCTGCAACAGCAAGGAGCGAGTGCATCACATGATTATTACATCATCGAATCCAATGTGTCACAGCCGACATTTCAATGTAATCTTTAGAACGGGACTCAGTTTCATCAGAGTTAACATTTCGGCATTTCAAATATGATTTCAAAACAATGTGTTTAAGATTGACAAAACCGCGCAGATATCTGGGTGCTTATTCAGCCGTGTTACAATTTGTTTTAGCGAGATTCGTTGGCAGTAAGAAGTTCCGATCGCAATTAACCTTAGATGGGAAAACGAAAGCTACTTAAACATTAGTTTCTTGAAGTTTCCTAGAATCGGGATTAATTAGTCATATTCCGCGCAATAATCTAGTAAGAGAAATTGAAGTGTTCTCAGCTGCTTTACCGTCCTTTTTAAGAGCTCGTTTTTAACTAGGACGGTATTAAAGAAGTTGTTTATTTTGCTGTGAACGTAATTTTATATGAAAGACTTGCCGAACATAATATTTGAACAGTATTAGCATATCCAGACCACATATATGCAAGCTTGTACACTGTACAATTTGAATTACCTCAGTCAGTGAATTACCTTTACGAATTACCTCTTCAAGTTACCTCGCTGAATTACCTCCCGTTAAGACACATAGCTATGTTGAATTACTTGTCTTCGAGTTAACTACATGAGAAGGTTAAACATATTTGAAGAGTTCCAGTTCTGTCGAAGATTATTTTTGCTTTGCTCTACGGACGAGTTACTAACGAGCCTGTACCTCTGGCATTGTTTGTGACGTTGGCCGCGCAGCCCAGCAAAGTGTTCTACCGAGCCTTAGTCCCATTCACAATCCTTCAGTTATCCGAATCATCCCGTTCATTATCTGTCTATTTATTCAGCACAACGACGCGCAAATGAATAGTTACAATTTTTATTTTTGTCAACATATCCAGGCTGCAGGCGTTTGTAACTTTCGTTGCAGCTAACACTTCGGCAAAGACTTCCACCAACTGTTGTTTGAGCCGTAGCCGTAAGGACCACGTAGCCATTAATTGGAAAATCCATCCAGTGCAGTGTCTGGGAGTCCCATACCATTAGACTTGTACATTTATTATATATCAACTAGAATTAAAAATAAAAATGAAATTGAGACTATAAGGAATTTTACCACTCGAAAACAAATTCCATATAGAAAGCTTGGGCTTTTTTTCCTCTTTCTTGGAATCGCTTATACGCTGTAGGACAAAATAAATACATTTTCTAGGAAAAGGGTAGATTGTACCAAACACGAATTATAGCTGTTTTCAGCTCAGCTGACGTCATTAGGAGGTCACGCTGTACCCTGCGAGCAGAGGTTTCTCAGTTGCATGGCTTTTAGCGTTTCTGAGAAACCTCTACTCGCAGGGTAGCCACGCTGGCGAGAAAAAAATAAAAGCGTTTCCCACCACTGTGAACCAATTAATCTCTTTTATTTGAATTTCTGCGAAAAAACATTTTTGTCCCCTGCAGGGCCTTCTTGTCACGTGGTTGAAAAGCACCAATGTACTCTAGCGCCTGTCAATCGTATGGTTATCGTCCAATGCCTGCCTAGAATTTCAGGAGACAGTGTGCTTGCCAACAACGATTGTCGTTATTTGCTTTCACCGACAGTTCCGCACAGTTACCAACTCTTCGAACTCTTAGGTGAGCTATAAACTTTTTCTCTCTTGCTGCAAGTAATTATTTCTAGCTTCAAGTTAAGCGGCACCAAAAGATCTGGCTTTAGATAATTTTCTAGCATTTTGCTCTCCAATCGAACTTAGAAAACCACCTTCAATTCATTTTTGCAAAAGTTAACTTTCTACAGCCTAAAAGCAAAGCAGGAGTATCAAGAACTCTTCTCAAAAGAAGTGTCGATCTGACAAGCGGATTTATATCCCACGAGTAATGGATAGTACTGATAAGCCATCGAAGACACCTATGTCTTCACTGGCAAATATTTCAGGAAATTGTGTGCTTGACAACTACTAAACATAACTTTTATTCTCTTTCCGTTGGAAGTTCACTCTTCTGTAACCAACTCCACGAACAGTGAGATATTAATAATGCTTGTCTACAGCTTCCACTTGATTTACAGGCTTCTTTCTAATCTGGAGAAGCAATTCTGCTTTTGTTTGCCCTCTTCTCTGTTAACTTTCTAAGCCATTAAAGCGAAAGCAGCCGTGCTGTATTTTTTAGTCTGATTAAGCACAACATTTCAGCTAAGGATGATATCATCCGATATACCCTAACTGAGCCAGAAAGGGGTTTTCATACTTTAATATATAATCCTCTGTCTGATTACCTTTAAAACATCTCTAACCTAAAATGTTGGGATAGAAAAAAGGCAAAAACAAGAGGGTCAGCGCAATAACTAAAGAGAATCAGTCCGGGCCACAACCAGAGCTGGATATGTAATTTCCTGCAATCTGATTGGCTCAGAGCTCAACCAAAACATTGACTTGACCGCGAAAGGACTAAGCTCGACAGAAATGCGAACAGGGAAACTTCGAAGCAAATAGCTGTCGAGTGCTTTGGGTGGAATGTACCTTGAAGAAAAGTAACAGCAATACGGAGCCGATTAATCGAGATTATTTTATGCGTCATAGCGTTCGATTTACGAATATCGAGATGTTAATGATCGAGAACGCTTTCTGTAAACACCCGTGGATTTCTGATAATATTTCAAGAGACCAGAAACAACTCGACAACTCCGATCGAATTGGAAGAATAGGGAATTTGAAGGGACGTTCCATTTTTATCCCGATCCCCCACTATGGAGGAGTACCCTCAGCAGACAGCTAGTAGGAATCCGTTTTCAATGTCTATTCTACTTCGGGCACAATACCATACGCGCTAAAATCTAATTTCGAATGATAATCTTAATGCTAATTATTCTTGCTGTATATAAATTTCCAGTATATTGAATCGTCACACATATTGGAAATATGCGAAGGTCAAAGAAATAAATAAAAATTCTAGAAATTGCACTCGCGAAGAGTCGTAAGCAGTCATTAACGAACTTCTGTCTTTGCTTATTACAAATTGCAAAACCCCATTGCGGATGAAAATAATGCAAGTGGACGTATTCGTGTTCTAATAGCTGTTAAATAGTCACTGAGAGGACGTAAACATAATTTGACAATTGTATTTTGAAAAGCAGCTTTGACGAATGAAATAGATGTGCAGACTTTAATATTGTTTGTGTCAAAATATTTAATAGAATGGTTTTTCACAAGACAAGAAAATATTATATATATTTATATCTCTATATTTTTTAAAAAAATTTGTTCCTTTAAATTATTGTTGATGAGGGGGTGCATCAGTTGAGACGACTAATGTGGTTCTAAATCTCAAAGGAAGGTGTCACATTGGAATGCAGGGCTAGTACAGCATCACAGTAGTTTTTTGGCATGAGAGATTTCATAATACGATGTGTCTACTTCCTAGGATATAGTAGTTTTACGGTAGATAGGAATACCAAAACTGTGATATGGGTTACAGACGGATACAATTCTAGTTAAGTCACATTCTCACTTGGTATTGCAGTAGCAACGTTCACTTTTATTGCACTAGCAATCATTTCCCTCCCTCCCTCCCTCCCTCCCTGTAGGGTTTTATTTTGTTCTATTCATGGACAGTGTGATCACTTTTATCATTTGATTGAGGTTGTTTTAATTCTTTTTTAGTTTTGGTCTTTCTTATTTGTTGGAGCACTTTATTTTTATACTAAATATTACCTTTTAGTTATTTACCATGTATTGTATTTTGTTATGATTAATAAAGGCTGTCTTGTATCCCAAACAATGCCTGGGTTTCTGAGTTTTGTTGATTTAGTGTAAAAACTATGCCATTATAGTAATATCCTGTCACTGTAGGTGGAATACATACACACTGAAAAACTTCGTGGGCACTAAGCTTCTATTATTATTAGATTATGTTTGTCCTGTATCATACAGTCAAACCCCTCTTTACGGATACCAGCGTAATGTGGACTCCCTGTTATTATGGGAAGTTTCCTTGGTCACTGAGGAAAACCCTTAATTTTTCTCTTTATTCAACCCACTTAATACAGACTGACCTGTTAAAGTGGATAATGGACGTTAATTTTTTTGTTCTTCCTCAATGAACAGATTCTCATATAAAGTCAACTTCGCTAATGCGCGACACTTTATAGTCCATTGTGTGCTGTAGTCAACCTCTTTTTTTGTAGGGTAAAAAAACCTTTCACTTAATTGACGTCATGTTCATGTTCCCAGCATCATAGTAAACCAAAATGAATGAATTGTGCACAACAATAATAGACCATTTTGACATCAATCGAGTTAGTAAATGTTACATAATATTTGATCGATTTTCTCAAGACTTCCGTGTGTTTTCATGGTGATGGACACAGTCTGCAGAATAAGAGCTTAGTGATATTTAAAGATGTTAGGTGTGATGCTGTAGTATTTTGATTAAAAAGTGTATTTTTGACTTTTATAACAGGACCTGCTTGATATGGACACCTCCGTTATATAGACACTTCCTATGGCCCCTTCAGTGTCCATATCAATGGGGTTGACTGTAATTATGAAATAAGGAACAGTTTTGTAAGATCGATCATTTGGTGTCCTGTTTAAAGTGTATTTTCAGCCATTCTTCACGTTTTCCACCTTGCATGTCATAACCTGAGGCAAGGTAAAGTAACAAATTTATTAATAAATTAAAAAATTATATGAGCAATCTGTGTACATTTATTTCATTGAAATGAAAGGGTTATCCTGGGATGACCAATGCTCTTATTATATTGTCAGCATTGACATTTTAATTCAGTAATCGAAAATTATATAAGTGGGAAACTGGTTTGCATTGTTGCATACTGTCTCATGACAGTGATTAAACAACCATCATCATTTCAGTCAAGATTTTTGTATTCAAAGCTATCCTACAATGTGAGCTCGCTTGGGCATTTGTTGAACATCCATGGTGAGCCTGTTTAACCAAGATCTTACAGTTGAGCTTGCACCAGCGGGGAAGAACTTGCTGTATATATTCATTGCTAGTTTGCTACGTGCGATTGAATATACCAGAAGGTTGGCACCAAACAAAAATGGACTAACATAAGATGGTTGCACAAGAGAATACAGCTGATCCACAGCAACTGTTTTCTGCACATCTTTTATACCATTGTGACATAAGGCACTTACTGCATGTGACAATACTTCATTTCGTCCTCCATCCAGCTATCTGGTCGCAATTGAAAAAGACCAGGTAAACTCTTGTAGGTTTGACTGCAGCTAAGAATGTCCTTTTTCACCTTCTCAGCTTCTAACCTGAAGATACAGTCTGTTAATTGTAGCAATGTTACTCTCTCAACACCTGCTACAGATTGATCAATATTGTCAAGATCCACAAAGACAAAATTAAAATATTCTGGTTGCGCACTGTACGACTCGATCAATTTATCGCTTTCATGTTCCGTTAGTTGCGCTTTTTTCTTTCATTTGGCTCCATGCTGAAAGTTGCACAAAAATGGCCTATTTTCTTAAACACTTTGTTGTATTTTTTCAAAGCTGTCAGCGATGACTGCGTTCAAAACTGTATTCAAGTTTATTTAGAAATACGGTAAATAAATATTAATTTGTCAATTTTGCTAATCTTCGATTCAGGATATATTTAGTTGCTTTGAATTTTCCGGAACTGTCAGTTGCGACTAGCTCAAAATTTTACTGTAACTGGATTGTACAAAACAAATTTGCATTTACTGCTTTTATTTGAAATTATTGACGAAGACAAAAGCTGAAAAGAGACTCACTTTGTTAACTTTACCATGCTTTCTTACCTCTGAAAAATCGTACGGCAAATATTGACGCCGACGGGGTTACCTGATATCCGCCCTCCCAGTTGCTACCACGTGATTCAAAACGGTGACGGTGCACAATCCTTCTTTGGACCCAAAACAACACATTGTAAAGTCAAATACCGCATATTATTTACGTGTACCCAGGGAAATCTCTCGTTTAATAGCGACTAAGACCCATAGTTAGAAGTGGACAAATAGAAACAACGGCCTGGTGATGCAGTTTATGTTTGAAGCTTCCTGACGGTGCAAAATCCTTTGTTTTTTTCTGTAATGGCGTAATGGGGGACTGAATTGGGAGTCTTCATGACCGTGAGACATGCTCTTTTCAAAGGTGTTACACCTTGCGCAGTTTAGCTGAAGTAGTGCAAGATAAGATAAGTTATCCGATAGGAAGCGAGAGTTTTATCTCCAGATTATTTAGATTGATATTTGTGGCCTTCAGATTTTACAGTAGGTGAAAAGTGAAAAAATTTAATAACAGAAAATAGAACTGCAATTTACATGTAATAGGTAACTTGAAGATATGAATTCTATAATCTCCTATTAAAAGCAATATTTATACCACTCAATAGTCTGTCTATAATGCTGGTTGGTACCAGGCTCCAAGATACGAAAATAAAACGGGAGGAAACTGGGGAGAGCAGGGCTTTTTCCGCCCGCCACATTTTCGCTCGCCTTTACTTTCGCGTTTTCCCCACTATCTGAGAGCCTGTTCCAGGCTATGACGTTCGCGTCCTCATTGCTTGGGCTCGCTAATGTCGTGACGCGGTCTACGCCATACCTGGCAATCTGGAGACCACTTGTCAGACGTTTTGTCATCGATCACATTTGAGATGGAAAACCTCTGAAACATCCTCAGATTCTATTTATGGCCCAATTTTGGCAGTTTAAAGCTCCCAGAACGCTGGAGAACTTAAAATGAAGATTTGGCAAATTCAGCATTTTTTCAACTCTCACTTCACTAAAATGTGATTGTGTGTTTAATAATGGTGCTTTTTGCTGCCCAAACCTCTGTCTTTTTCATGGCAATAAAATTTAAAAGAGCGCTACAAAATAAGAAGGAAATATTTGCTGACAAACAAATTTTATATGCTTTTCTTTCCCGTGTTTTCCGTATAGATTGTCACCAGTGAAGAGTATCTTGCTCAATGTTGCATTATGCAAGAATTACAAGCGCATGACACAAGTGTCCCAAGTGATAGGCAAGGGCTGGGGTTACCCCATTTCAATGTATTGAACCTCCTGTGTATGGTCAGGGTATGTGCATGTGATCTTGCTACGCACGGTCATTGGTTTGCAGACACTCGCTGTGCGAACATCTATCTTTTTTCCCTCCTCCTCTCCTTCCCCTGTCCGCTTTTGTTTTTATGTGATAGTTATCATGGCGTTTTTCTGCTCTCACCTTTACTGGGCGGAGTACGTTTCCGATCGAAATTGTAATATACTAATTCATAGAAAATTGATATTTAATTACGAATTATTTATAAACCTGTTTCATGCTGAATTTGGTGAATTCTACAATAGAAAATGGCCTATTCTATTTCAAACAAGTTAGTAACGTCTATAAAATCGGCTTTGGGCCTTGCCCTTAGCCAATTTTTACTCCAAATCAATCCTGTCTCTGTTTGTTGTTTTTGCCCAGTAACAAGCGCGGGAACTGCAGCCTACTGGCAAATAACTAATAATTATTGTTATTACCGAAAAAAAGAAATAAAAGACAGATTTGGCAAATTATGAATTATTTACACTTTCAGTTTAAGAAAGCGTGTGATTGCGTATCAAATACTTGAGCTCTTTATTGTCCAAGTTTAAACTTAGTCAACACTTGAAGCAACGAACTGGGCAATTATTTAAGAAAAAGAACCAAGTTACCTTTCCATCTATCGCACGTTAAACTCAGCACAATCATTCTTTAATTCTTGGGACGTTCGTCATTTGCAATCAGTGTCATAATAATACGCAAAATGATAGTTTACTGACTGAGGTGATTTGCATCTTCTGTCATTCTTTGCTGGGTGTCATCAGCTTAGCATGGTTCTGAGCTGTTTGAACCTTTATAACAAGGTCTTATTCTTCTATAATTGCAGACTGAAGAAGAATGGCATCATTTACTGGAATCCTGCTTGACGTTTCCGGTTCCATGCGTCGTAGCATTGGAGAGGGTACTGATGAAAAAGGAGGACCATGGGCTCGCTCGATCTTTGAAGTTATTGACAACCTTATCAAATACGATATTTCTTCTGATAACCATGTATTTGCAATAGGCTTTGGGGCCAGTTGTGGTGAGGAAATATTTGATATCATAGGAACTCTGGAACAGATTCCAAATCAAGATACTAATGTTCAAGTGCCTGTCACCGCTGATCACGTAAACGAGATTTTCGATATATTAGAGGGGGCCGGTGCACGTACAATTCGCAAATGGGCAGAGGTCGAAGTCGTCAAAAAAGCATTAACCGATAATTTGGCTGTCGTGTTTCTAAACAAGTTTAAGTCTGACCAGTCTTTTCTTAAAGAATTCGTTGAAAAAATTCTACCACCAGCTTGTCGGGATTGGCAGGAACCGGGACCGGGTCTCTATTTAGGGGCAGCTGGTGCCGCTGCTCTTGCTTTTGGTCCACTCGCGGTAATACCTGCAGTCTTAACTTTAAAGTTCGGACGACAAGCGGGAAAAAATGCGTATTCGTCGGTGGTGACCACTTTTAAGACGGCTACAGTAGCAGACGTCAAAGAAGTAGTGGAAAAGGCCAAAGCCTATTTGCTCAAAAAAGTAGATGTTGATTCCATTTTCAATGTTCAAAAAGCCTCAGATGTTGTGCATGGATGCGTCGGTGAAAAAAAACTCACTAAAGAAAGGAGTCAAGAATTACTGCACAGCGTCGAACCCTACATTTACGGCTATACGCCTTTGTACCAGTCAATTGAGAAGGCAATAGAGCTTTTTGAAACAAAAGCTACTAAATTTCGTAACCACAAAAAGCTGCTGTTTATCCTGTCAGACGGATATCCTTCAGATGAAGACGTTTCTGATCCTGAGAGAAAAGACCGCGCTCTCTCAAAATTGACCACAGCAGGTGTGACAGTAGTGAGCTGCTTTATCACTGACATCACACAGATTGACCCCAAACGACTGTTCAGCAGGATGGGACCTGACTGGGATCGGGGTGCAAAGTTCCTGTTCTCATTGAGCTCAAAAGTGTCAACACAATCCCTACCACGCACAATGTTTGTAAAACGGGATTGGACCATCGATATCGCCAACAATGAGACACATCTGTTCTTGCAGGTCAATCATCCAGACCACTTACGAGAGGGGTGCGAGGTGGCTCGAAATGTCGTTTGTTGTCAAGACGCCTTATGCGACATGCTTGCATCCGTTAATATAGATTTCTACATCAATCAAGAAGTAAAGGACTGTAAAGCAAAATTACAAGAAGGGGATACCTGCGCTGCAAATGCAGCTGCTACAGTGCTTCATTTGTCCATGACAAGAATTCGTGGACGCGAAGGTGGATGTCCAGATTTCTGTACACTAAGAGACGAAATTGTCAAACAATTTGATGTTGAAAAGTATCCAAAGGGTGTTCCGACCATCCATGTGCTACAGAAAATGTGCCCGAAGTATCGCCTGAGGTGCAAGCGAGTCGACCACAAGGGAGCCATGAAAGCAGTCGCTTCAAGTCGGCCAGTGGTGGCAACATTTAGGCTCACTGAGAAGGAGTGGGATAACTTTGAAGATTTCTATGAAAGTAACCCAAAAGGCATTTTGACGAAGAAGGAGATCGATATAACAGCCCGTCGTCCCAAAACTCCTGACTTTGGCCATGCAGTTGTGTTAACCAGTTTCGACAGTGAATGTTTGCGACTGCTGAATTCCGGGGGAGACGAATGGGGGGACATGGGTTTTTTTCGAGTGCAGAAGGCAGACGTTCTTGGATTACAATTCATCGACGTTTATTGGACAGAAGATGATTTGAAAGAGGAAGAAAAAACCTATTTGAAGAAATTTGGATCCATCAATGCCGGGATATTAATGGAATTGTTGCCAAGTCTTAAGGATGCTGAATACACGTGCCCCATTGCCGAATGCAGCAAGAGATCGCCAGTGGTGGACTTTACCGGAACTTTGTCACAGGTAAAGTGTCCCAAATGTGGCAAGGAGTTTTCTACAAAGAATGCCCAGGAAGGGAACATTTTGGCTCTTAACATTTATCTCACTTCTTTAATCAGATGAGTTTTCTAACTAACTGAAGACTCCTTTGAAGAAATGACATCTATGACCAATCAACGACAAGAATATGTACAGCCACCGAAATGATCCCGACTCCGAAATGATTCCCAATTAAGGGTTGGGGATCCTCTCGGGGTCGGGATCATTTCGGGGGTTGTACAGATACCCAATTACTGAAATAATTCGAGATTCGACATCGACATGCGTTTTTTTACTAAGATATATTTAAAAAACGTTGATAGAAATCAAATGTATATTCTGTATTTCTTAGCTTTACAATACTTCTAAGACCTACCGTTTTAGCAAAGCGAGGTGTGACCCGGAATTCCGTAGAATAATCCCGTGGACGCCCTAACATTTAGAAGTGACATAAGAGTGGGGGGTCTTTTTCATAAAGAGCAACCAGGTTCGTGCAGAGACTGGCATTTCAGTGGTGTAGCTAACGATTCCCCAGAGATACACGAAGTTTTCTTAATCAGCCTTACCCCGTCTTCTATTAAACCTTTTTCATGCGGGTGCATAACTTGATTGAATATCCCCTTTTTATGGAATTTTGAGAAAATTTATGAAATAAGAAAACAAATAAATGCAGGGTCCAGCATGACTTGTTTTAGGACGGCTAGTTGCTTCTTTTCAGTGTAAATATTCCTTGATAAGTGCTTACTTGAAACTTTCCATGCTTATATGTATCAGGGCTGTTTTTTGTTAAACTAGCATATTCCAGGTAATAGGTATCTCGGCTGTGGAGCAAATCTGTAAAAACGTGTCTTGGTTATTGTTAGTTTTTACACTAGATGAATATATTTCTTTTCTCGTAATGTAAGAAACTAACTTTTTAACAGTTTCAGAAGTTTTGGAATGGTCCCTTCCTCGACGGATGCGGCGAACTGCCGACAGCCGAAATTAACTGTCTCAGCGTTGAATATTTACTAGATGCTAATAAGGGTAAAGTAAATTAAAGTTTGAGAGTCCTCGTGCTTACGTACACTTTTCTCCCTGGATCCCAGCCACTTACTGAAGTAGCCTGACTATATAACAATTTTGGAAAGTGTCATTTATCCTACTATTTCTTTTGCAATGAGGTGACCGTTCATGAACAATCAAAACGTCTCTTAACTGCCTTGGGTCAACTCAGAGTTGACAGAACAAACTTTTGTTTGATCAGAAGAGCACTTTATGTAAAACATACTGAGATATACACAACAAAACACTATGTCGTATAAACCTTTCATACGCAAATGACTTTTCGAAAGTTTTTTCTGTCGAAAAAAGTTAACAACTATTCGGAAATTGGACAGTACATAACAATTGCGTATACAGTGTATTTCAACGTTAAAAGAGGAAAATTGTAGATAGCATGCAAAACAACAGTGGAAAGGGAAAAGCAAGATAGAGTTCCACTATTTTGTCTTTTGTTATACAAACCGATCTTTTCACTAAAATTGCCACTGATTGGGCATTTGATCTTTACCTGTAGATTCAGAAGACCAAGTTATAAGACTACTTGTAATAAAATTCCTACATTACATTATTTTAAAATTCTTAATAGTTTTCGAAATATCACGTAGTTTTCTTTGCCATTTCAAACTGTGTAGCTGCTGTTTTATTATTTAAGCTTTTTGGTAAGATTTAAAATAAAAGGCTGTCAAAATACTTTATGTCTGATTATGTATACAACAAAGATAATACCACAAGGAAAATACCCTAACTGATTAGACCCTTAAAGGAGACGGCAAGCACATGAAGCACACCTGTTCCATTTCGGGATCTCCAAGGCTTCCCTTCCCCCTCCCCCCACCCCCCACCCCTTAAGAGACTTTTCTTTTCTCATTTTTGAGGGAGTTATTTAACTTGCTTTATCGTTCAGGGTTTTCAATTAGAATACGAGTTGTCCCTATTTTTTTATCAGGGATGCTAAATCAAACGAATTACTCTCGCGCACTTGAGAATCACCGCGCGGAAGGAGAAGCGAAACGCGAAGAAAGGAGAAGAGGAAAAAATTTCTCTCTTCCCTCCGCGTGTCAGGCCTGTTTCAAACTTCGTTATACTGCCTCCCTGAAGTCAACTGATCCAATTAAATTCGACTTTGGTACGGCAGTAGCACGATGTTTGCAACAGGCTTCACCTTTCTCGTGGGTAGCGGTTTCTTCGCGCGCTCTCGCGTATTTCATTCACTCTACTATCCCTGAGGGAAAATGAGGACTACTCCTAGGCTATAGTTCTTGACAAACAAGATAAGCTTGAAACGGATTTCTATTTTCAAGCAATGGCAGTCGGTTCTATGCAACTTACGTACATGTGGCAAAAGAAGAATTAAAAAAAGGAGCGGTTATCGATGTTAGCATACTTAAGTAAAACTTGTTACGTCAGTTTATTTTTACCAACTGTCAGTGTAGCAAACAAGAGGAGAGCATGAATGACACAAGGTAGACATACTGACTGAGGACACTTGTTTTATTGTTGTTCCTTTTGGGAAAATCATTAAGACCATCGGCAAGTTTCTTGTGATCGCGGCTTTTTGCTTTACGTTGATTGTATTGCTCTTATATCATGACGATCTTAACGCATTCAGCAAAAATCAAGTCTTCCCTCAGAGTCGCTTAAGGCTTCAAAGCAGAGGTACGATGCTTTGTCCTTGTGAGAAGGAAATTGTCACAAAGAAGGAGATGCTTCATTCAAGCGATATCATGCATTGTTAAAAAATCTTCAACAACACCAACGATGACAACAGTTTTAAACAACATTTTTAATTTATTTAAACATCGAACATTTCTGAAAACAAGGGTAAGGTTGAAAGATTTCCAGTTTTGATCCTAGTTCCATCCAGTCCTCTGAATTTTCAAAACAGAAACGTGATACGGCAAACTTGGGGCACCGATCACAACACGAATAAATCTTGGAAACCAATGTTTCTGTTTGGTCAAGCACGACATCCATCAGCAAATAAGTATTTAGTCAATGACGCAGCAATACTGACAAGGCGATCTTGTACAAGGAAGCCAGATAGACTCCTACTACGATCTTACGTTGAAGGCTCAAATGGGCTTTGATTTTGTTTTACTCTTATAAAGGCTTATGATCATGTCTTTATCAACCCCTTCATTCTGATAGCTCATTTTTCTCAAACGCCGAAAAGTAAGCTTTATCTGGGAAACTGTTGTTTAAGGCGAGAATATCCGAGAAGGGAGGGGAAGTGGGCGCTGTCATACTGAGCTGTTGCCAAGATTTTGCTTAGGTCCAGCATATGTTTTATCTCATTACCTTGTACGAGCTTTTGTAGGGGTTTTTGATACCAGGAGGCCACTAAAGCTTGAAGAAGTTTATATGGGGTTGCTGGCGAAACGCTTTGGTGTAACGCCAAGGCGTCATCGTGGATTCATGACAGATTCATTGAATGGAAGATTTTTTTCCTTTCAAGCCTTGTTGCTTTATCATTAAAATGCATTGTTATACTCTTTGACTACGCATTACAACAAAGATTTCGTGAGATAGCTTATCAGGGGCACCCAACGAGAATATAGTTCAAAATCACTTAAACATGGCATTGTTGAATGTATTTTAGCATTTAAACGGTAGATATAGGCATATTTTTATCCCCTAAAAATTTTTCATCTGTTCGGAGTCTAGTGATCCGAAAATTATGGGGATCAAAACTTACCTTTTCGAAAATTTCAGCCAGAAAAAAGGCTCCCAAAAATTCTAGGTGACCTTTTTAGGGTAAAAATCCGTTAAAAATGGGCAATTATATCTCTGTTTTTTAGATGTTCGAGGAGAGGCAGGCAAGCAAGAAATTTTACAACAAATGTTCCGAAAATTCTAGATCTCAAATCGTCTTCCGAACAAATATTTTCCAAAAATTCCAGTTGGGTGCCCCTGGCTTATTCAGAACATACCATAACAAACTTGAAAAAGCACATAAGTAGGCCAGCCAAGTGGGCTTAAGTTCGCGAGCAGTGCCGTAGAACGTATTTCGAAGGCGAGGAAATGACTATGCAAAATTTCTTTTAGTGTACAGCAAAATTATTCTGTTACAGAATCAAGGGACTCAGGAAAATCGTCCGCTATAACTAAACTCAAGTACAATATTACAAGCGTTTATTTTCCTGCACGTATCGTCTAGTGAGCAAATAAGTTTGTTGAAAATACGTACGTGTCAACATAGCATTTTATGTTAAAAACATAGAGAATTAAAAATATATTTACAACGACTAGATTTATCATGAAAATACAATACACAGGTGCAAATGTGACTATATGATACTGTTGTATCATCTGCGTAGAATCTTAAAGACATATAAGTAACGAACAAATTCAAATCATTAATAAAAATGTTAAACAGAAGGGGCCCAAAAAGGGAACCGCGAGGTACACAAACTCAATGTGGTCTGGGTTCAAATCCCGGCGTCCACGCCATATGGACGCCATATAGTCCAGTCAAATTGTGGTTTAGCATCAAACTAATTGCAACAGAATTTTTTCAAAAGCCATTTAATTGTTGGATGGCTATTTAACAACATACTAAAAATCCGTCAAAATCGGTTCGCTGAAACATGACAAAATTTGGCAATAAAGATTTTTAACTTTCACCACAGGAGACCCAATGTCAGGAAGATCACAGATTCAGACAAAACATCTGACAATTGTGTGTTTTTTGTTTTTCTCAGGAGTTTTTAACATCGCTAATGTATTTTGGGTATTTTTGTTTTTTTGTTTTTTTTAAAAAAACGCCGACTGAATGGGTCAGTGTTTCGTTTTGATGGCTTTGCACAGGTTACCCAGCCACTCGACTATCTTCACATTCTGTTTTTTTTTCTATGACGGTATTTAAAAGGGAAATTATTAGTCAGTCTGTGTTAACATGATTAAAAATATAAATAATTAATTTTTTTGCGGAATACCACAAATTCAGTAAGTGTTTTAGCAGTTTTACTGGCTTGTAATTTTTTATATCCTGCAGCATGGAGGCAAATTGAGTAGATGACTGATTGTGAACAGTTTGATTTGATACATTGTTCACCTTCAATCAGCTACTAAATTTGCATTTATGCTGAAAACCTGCGACTAAATATGTGCGACGGACGATAGCTTTTTATCAGTACAAACTGTTTAACCTATTCTCATTTTCTGTAATCGAGTTTTTTGACGTGCGGTTATGTTCAATCCTTGGACACAATGGGCCAAATATTTAAACGTCGTTTAGCCAGTGTTTAACAAAACCGCGTTTTAAGTCATTTGCAATTTGCCCAACGATTTTACCTAAACATCATTTACTGTGAACAGTTTTATGAAAGCATATAGAGAAGACTAGAAAAGCAATTGAAAATGACTTAAAACGCGGTTAAGTAAAACACTGGCTAAACGACGTTTAAATATTTGGCCCATTGTGTCCAAGGATTGAACATAACCACACGTCACAAAACTCAACCCAACAAAGAAGAGACCTGGAGGTTCAAAGATTCGTTAAACCGCGGCGTAAGTTAGACTTCGTTTATGTGTGATCGAAAACAAAGATTCTTTTTTTTTTTCTGGCGAAAAGCGCAACCTCCTTTAGAATTATGGCTCCGTACTTTACAATGTGAGTGAAAAAATATTCTGCCAAGGACTCCGTCGGTTTGCTTTTTGCTAGATAGTAACGCTCTGCGCCTTTCATTACGCCTGGGCCGAATCTGTTGTAAGGGAAATCGAGAAATGAACCAAGTGCAGTGTGATTGTTCCTTTTTTTATTTTCTTCTTGTAGCGAGTCTCAGATTTGGTTTAGTGTATCTGTGTGTTCAGTTTGTATTTTCTGCGGCAGCCCTTCATTTCTTGGTAAGATGAGTAAGTAGATTTTAATCGCGCTGTGGTGTAAAGGCGTTTATATTCCGTCCTTGCATTTCTTTTGTGAGAACAACCCTGAACCTTGACCAGTTTTTTTTTTCTTCCATTGGCAAATGAAGACCTCTTTCTCTTTAACGATCATGGGATCGATCCTACACGTGTGAAAATAATTGCGGCAGTCAATGAAGGCGCAAAACGACATTAATGGACTTACCTGACTTAGCTTCTAATGGCTCACCTCTTTTTGCGAACCTATGTTTCTCTTCGGATGAGCGTTGAGTAAAACTTCAACTTACTGCATGTTAACCTTCTGACTAAGATGCGAGAATTATGCTCTGCGTGGGGAATTTCCATAACTCCAAAGACTCTTACGAGATATGTTTACATATACGCATTGGTTTGGCTACCCAGAGTTAATCTTGCCCTTAAAAACAAGCTTCCCTATTACACTATTCAGTTTTCTTGAAACAAACGTTTGCTGGAACCAAAGTTCTTATGCGATGAATGTTCTGTTAACCTCTTTAATTTTTTTTGCGAAGGTAACTGTAAATGACATCACAACAAGCTTTATTGATTTAATCATATGATATCTCTCGCTTTAAGCTTTTCTGATTCGTTAGTTTCATTTCCTTAGACAACCCCTATTTTTACGTAGAAAACGCATGGTCTGTTAACTTAAGCTTTAGTTGGATTTCATCCTCTTCATGTGTACATCGTTGTAGTCTATTTGGATAGTTCATTTCTTGGTACTTAGAGGCCAGCGGGAACCGATATGTAAGTACATTTTATCTTCTGTAGTTTTGTCTATCTGGCAACTCACAAAGTGTATTCCTGCAAGAAGTTGTTGTAATACTCATTATCTCGTACCATTACGTGACTACGCCTTTTTGAGTGCCAAGTAGGTTTTTAACTTTTAGTTCGGCGTGAGAATCTCATTTCTTTTAGTTTATTTAGTTTTCGTGCCTTTGAAAACGTAGTCCGTTCTCAGATTTATTTTGTTAGTTTCTCAGTATAGTATTATTTCGCAGGAAGCAACCATTATTGTTTTGGGAAGGTTTCTTTACTCTAACGTACCCAAATTTAAGTTGATTTTGTTCCTTTCATGAAGTATATTTGGTCTAATATTCTAGTTGGTAAATTTATTATTCCTGTATTTCAATAAGTATATTTCTTTTGTCTTATTACGCGTTTTGGCAAGGTTTTTACACCGGAACGGCTACGAAAATGAAAATATGATTGGAATGTTAGCAAAATGGTATATTATCTGTTAGCCAAACTATAATAATTGTAATTGTACTTTAGCTTTTAGTAATTATTTGTTACGTTGCATTATATTTCAGATTACGGTTCGATTATCGTCAATAAAATCACCATCAAGAACTAGCTCCTAGTTTCGTGATCATAGTTGATTCATGATCGACCAGTAAAATATACCCGCTCACACGGAGTTTCGCCGCCACAAATAGTTTTAGCCGCGTGACAATTGGCTTCTCCTACAGTCGCAGCGTATCATCCGTTACAGTAACCCACAACACTTTTCCTTAAATGAAAACACATTTCCCTCTTATCAAATTCATAGGCATTGGAGCTTAACCTGATCAAAAACTCTGCATTGCTGTACATCGTAAAGAATTAGTAAAACGAAAATTAATGTATAGATAACCGTAAAAGCTAAAGCATTATCTTGTTGTATTTTTGAAAACGTACCGAACAAAAATTGCAGTCCTTTGACTGAGAAAAAACGAAGGCAAAATGAGTCCGAAAATCCTCCTAGAAAAGAACAATAGAAGGGAAAATAGAAAGAGCGAGGAGAAAGAAAGGAGGAGAAATTGAAAAGAAGCAATGGCTGTACTCTTAGTTTAAAAATGTTTGAGGGGAGACCTCTATTTTGACTGTAACGTTCATTAAAAATCCAACTAGATTTATACTTTTCTTACCCTTGCGGCTAACAGAAATCTGATAAAAAGGATATATTTTAAAAGCTCACGATTTGGTAGCGCCTTTAATTTTTTAGATTTAAAGCGTTGCGACTAAATTTGTTGTAGTTTTACAGCTAACAGTTCACTCTATTACTCTGTGCAAAAGCCAACCGTGTTTGATATTTATCCTTTTTGCAAAAAAGCAACACTTGGTAACAGTTATTCTTTCTTCTGTCACTTTTCCATAAAAGTGACAAACACATTTTGCGCATTTTTTGTGTGAACGTATAATTTCAACTAACGTGGGTGCCCTGTGTTAAAAGCTCAAATTGTTTAACGCTTAATTTTGACATGTTCCACCGAACGGACTTTAGTGGATTTTTAGGATGTTGTTAGATAGGCCACCCTTACTTAAATGGCGCTGAAAACAATTCTGTTGCAATTAGTTTGAGAGGGTCTCAAAGGGGTTAACCGATAGGCGTAAAACGACCAAAAATTTAGTCGATAGCCGGAAAAACTGAAAAATTTTAACCGTTAGCCGTAAATAGGGTAACAAAGAGTTAACCGTAAAAGAAATTGTTCCCTAGATTTGCTACTTTTAAGGAAGGTGCTAAACTCAATTATGGTTGCGTTTTTGTATTTCCCGGCTAGTGTCACTCGCACTTTAGGCGAAGCGCCTTTTGGGTGTTGACCAAGACCTTAGCTCCATTTCCGCCGCTCTCTCGGGGAACTAATTTTTTTCCATAGCGAAAGTGTGGTTTCTTGCTGGGGATTAATATTTGCGATTTTCAGGAGGTCGTGCCCTCGAAACACAAGTGAAACAACACGCAGCGATGTCACTGTAAAATACGTTGCCGATAAACAACATCTTGTTTTTCTCTGACGCTACGGTAGACATTGCCATGCCTAGTCCCTGTACGGGGTCTTCCCACGCAACGTCGGTCAAGGTATTTCGATGGCTAACTCGCTCGGACCACGTGACCCGAAACGCATTAGCCGCGCGAAATAATGAGGCCTACGGACAAGGCAAAGGCAGACAGTCTTTCCGTACAGTCCTTCGCTATCATTAAAATACTGGACACAGGGAATTTTGTTTTGGCCGTCTTCTCACTAGAGCTAGACAGACCGCCCCTTCTCCGATTTTTCTCCGATTTTTTCTGAGGGAAGGGGGCGGTACACAGGCTTTCTGGAACGGATAATCCCGTCTTCAAACTGTCCGTCCAAATTGACGGATAAAGTCAGGCGAATTGTTCATTCAAAATTAAAACTGTTCCATTTTCAAATTAAGACGTATAACCTATCTGACGCGAATCATCAAACAGTTAACCCGTCTCACACGAATGATCCGTCTATGGTGTGAAAACGGCCATTTCTGTTGTAATGAATGTTGCGCCCCGGCCTGGAGTTGGGCGTTCGGGTGTCGCTTTTGCTTTTTCACAAAGATTATTTTTAAATTGACTATTGACATTTCTATGGGTACAGTAATGTTAGAAGTGGAATACTTTATAAAAAGGATGATCTATCAAATGTTAAAATTTTTCAAAAGAATAGCTTATTTCATATCCCGAGATGAGCCGGAGACCTTTATTTTGATTTAAAGATATAAAAAATACAGGTTAATTAATAGTTAACTTTTTGAAACAAAGGAAGTTAATTTTAACTTTTTTGTTAACCGTAACTGAAAAAAATTAACCGATAGCCGTACAAGAGCCAAAATGTTAGCCGATAACCGTAGAAGCCACCACCCCATTGGAACCCTCGTTTGACGTTGAGCCTCGAAAATACCCAGATTGACTGGATTAATATGTGGGTTGAGTTTGTTGTTGGTTCTCCCCTTTGCTCCGAGAAGTTTTTCTTCGGGTCCTTCGGTTTTCTCTCTCTTCAACAACCAACGCTTCCAAATTCCAATTCGAAATGAAACGCACGGACACGTTTCAAAGAGTTCTCAAGAACTCCTTAGTTCTTCGGCTCGTGGGCAAACAAATTATAAAAAAAATGTACAACTTTCACGATTCGTAAATCGGCTTTAATCTTGCTAGGAGTTTTTTCAGTTTTGTTTAGGTTTTTATCAAGTCCATACAGAGTAAATATGTAATCAAAATACAGGTAAAGTAAAATCCACAGGCAAATTGTCGTATTGAATCTGACTTGTATCCAGACATCTTTCTCGGAGCAACCGACGGTGAGACCCCTCTCCATGATGCCTCCGTGCCGCCCCCTTTTCAGTCATTTACCTTGTCTCGATGCCTTGATGGTCCTCGATGCGTAGCCGCATATTGCTCAAAAGATTATTATCAAATCTTTCATTTCTAGTTTCGATTATTGAAAATTGTTAACCCCTTAAACCAGTAAACAAAATTCTATGGTTTGATGGCAGCGCTTTTGCTTCGAACAGGCTATTTGCTTCCCTGTTCTTTGACAAAATGAAACTGAAACATATTTTTACACTGAAGAATTTAGATTTGGGGCAGTGGGAAAAGGTTAAGTGCTTATGCTAGATGTCGCGCCATCCATTAGTGAATCCAGATATTTCTTTTTCAGGATGTCGATCAACGTTTTTTACAGTTTGGTTTTTAAATGCTTATTTGCTTTTCTTATTCGTCTGTCTAGACGCTAATTCAAGAAAAACAGACACCAAGTGGAAAGCAATTATAATAACAGTTTTTATTATATTATGTTATACACGGTCGAATATATACGTGAGAGTTTTTTTAAAAAATGATAATTATTCGTTTAGTTATTTTTGTTAAAAAAGATAGTTTTAGGGGGTTATCAACCAGGATATTCTCAAGTTTCTTCCTCTTTCAGCCTCCATATATCTCAAATTTTCCATTTTTTTACCATGTTATTTATGAAAATATTTGCGACGAATATTAATAAGCCATACACCATAACAGCGACACAGATGAGAGTTTTAGGTATGTTTTTTTCTTTGTCTGAGAATGTGTGTAATCAAGCTGCAAATAAACCAGTTCCCGCTTTTGTACTCTAAAGGTATGCCTATAAAGTGTACAATCGTTTCCCCTTTGCCCCAATTTTCATAACAGTGGTTAGGTCGGTATATAGGGCAAAAAACATTGTATAACTAAAAAAAGGTCATCATTGGGTCAACGGTTCGCGCCCTCTCCCCGTACAAAAACATATGCAAAGGGCGGGCCAAAATAAGAAGGCCTGGTTACAAAATCGGCTTGTAACAAAATGCATCCATCAAACAAGCAAGGCAAATTTTACTTTAAAACTAGGTGTAAAACATGTGGAATCAGAAGAAGCCAATCTTCTGTCGATTTTACGCCGAAAAAAATTATGCCTGTAAAACTTTTTTTTCGTCTAGAATAGTAAAGATCACGAAAAGCGTTTTAGCCGAGATCTGTTTCGGTGTCCTGGATAAATCTCGTAATGCTTTGTTTCTGTTCTGTTACGGTTAGGGTGAGAAAACCAAACAAAGATGACTTCTCATAAAACAAACAGACAACCGTTTATGGAAATTCCCTGTAGTAAGGGTGTACCAGACTGCAGATGTTTAGTTTAGGACTTAAAGGATGTGATACAGATCTTGCATTTTAAGTTATCCCAAGCGAAAGTCACTGATGCGGCCTAAGGACAGTCAATTGAGAGCGAGTTGCTGCGGTTGAAGCATGAATTGAACTGAAGGAGTTCAATACAACTTACGAAATATTGATTTGGCCCAGCTCCTGCTGGAAAACACTTTCAGGTAGACCTGTTTCTATAAAAGTATGTTTTTAGTTGTTTTTGCGTCGACTGCAAAGCTTTCTCCATTCTTTCGGCATTACGAAACTAGTTCCGAAATCCTGGAAACTGAAAAGCACAACATCTGAGAACAGTTTGAACTGCTTGTTCAGTTTCTCTTTAGACTTCGAATTAATTTGTCGGAGCATTATTACCGTAAATGGTCCAATAGACGCTATCTATAAAAAATGCCTCTTGCCTAGTATTCAACGCCTCGCTCTCTCTGCTGCGGGAACAAGAACAGTAAAAATGTTTTCTTTCGCTCGATTATGATATCACTTGAAAAAAAGCGTCTCGACTTGTAAATTTCCGGTAAACAAAGCGATTAAGTTCGGACCATGCTGAGAAGCGCCCTACTTGTGATTGGTCACGTTTTGACAGCTGACGTTATCGGATTAGGTGAGAAAATGGTGGGAGGAATACAAACACACAGGTTCTTACAGCAGGTGCTCCCTTCTCTTTTCCCCTTCGCCCTTTTCTCCCTTCCCCACACCCCCACCCCTCCCCTTTTTGCGTCTGCCACGCGGGCTAGCTCTGTACACTCGGTACAGCCTATACAGTCGGTACAGCCGGTACAGCCGGTACAGCCGGTACAGCCGGTACAACCGGTACAGCCGATACACTCGGTACAGCAGGTACAATCAGTACTCTTCGTACAGCCAGTCCTTCCAAGAGCTGGCTCTTGGTCCTTCCTAATACTGGCAGCAACAGCTGTCGTCGAAGGAGGATTCTTTGACCTCGACTTTAATTTACTTCATACAAGGCACACACACACTTGCTCGGATGAAAATTACTCAAAAGCCTAATAAACTGAGGAAGAGGGTCCAAAAAGTTGCTTGGCTGTACAAAACTATGAAATTGAGTATTATCGTGATGGGAAATAGTAACCGACTATCGACCTTGCCTAGTCCCTGTACGGCGTCTTTTCAGGCCCTCTCGGTCAATGCAATTCGGTGACGTATCCGAGACGAACGGCCGGGAGACTCCTAGACAATCTGGTAGTGCGCATGCGTGAGCATTTTTGAAAAGTTCACACGGTCAACTAAAATAATCTATAAATAACTTTGCGCGTGAATATCCTTCGCTAAAGATCGGCACTATTGACACTATTACAAAAGGAGTGTAGCTAAATGTCGTGGGTCGTGGGTAGTGGGTAGAGGTCGTGGGTCGTGGGTGTGAGTCATGGGTGTGGGTGTGGGTAAATGTCGTGGGTTAAAAAAGTATAGAAAAAATAAGAAAGTAAAAGTAAATGAAAAAAAATAAATAAATTGAAAAAGTTGTTAACTATTTATGAAACGAAAATCTCCAACTCCTTGACTGCCCTTTTCGTCACGGCCTCTTCTTAGTCCTCTTCCCGATATTTCCTTAGCCACGTGGGACTTGGCTCCCCTTTCACATCATCACTGTATAAAATACATTTCATGTTGCCGATGAAGATTTATCCATACCTGAACTATCACCGCGAAATAAACGAAACAGACGTAAATTATACGTGCAATTTGCAAAAAGTATGGGTCAACAGCTCTGACTCGCAGAATGAAAGTAGCTGCTCACTATTAATCTTTATTCGATTGACAATTCCAATGATCAGCGGAGATTTTTAACTTGATAGAATGCGATCACCGTAGGAAACGAAAGGGAAAAAGGACAATTTTGACTGAGGTATTTCATATTTTTGGATAGTCTTTGTCTTTTCTCTCTTTAAGTCTTTCTTAAAGAAGTTTTAGGCTAGCTAATAGCTTACAAAGGAAGCACCTTCATGCTCAACCTTTCAAGTTAAGGCGAGACTGTATGTAAATTTATTGCCGTACATAATTATAATTTTGTCGATTCTTTTTTTTTGTTGTTTTGTGTAGAAAATCCTTGCTGTAACGATTTTAAATATCATTCCTTTAACCGAAAGGACGTTTCAGTCACAAATGCTGACTTTTTTGAGAAAAAGCAGTTCAGTCTACCCCCTCTCCAGTTTTCTATAGCCTAGCTGCTTCAGGTTTACATAGTGCTAGAGTTTCTTTTATTTTAGAGTGCGTTTGTACTAAAGGATTCGCTTATTTGCTTTGCTGACGGCGGGTAAAGGGAATAGGACTGGCATGTAAGCGGAGATTTCGTTTCATGAATTTTACAACTCTTTGCCTAATTTTTTAATTTTAATTTTTTTTTGGAAAACTTTTTTTTTTACCCACGACATTTACCCACACCCACACCCACGACCTACACCCACGACCCACGACCTCTACCCACTACCCACGACCCACGACATTTAGCTACACTCTTACAAAAGTAACTAACCTAGTTCGTGTTATAAAAGAACAAAAATATTACTTTGAATCGGAGAGAATACTACTGTATAACGCAGTAGATACAGGGGTGTTACTTAACAGAGTAACGAAGCAACGAGTAACGAGTAACGGAGTAACGAGAAAACGAGTAACCGGTTAAAACATTCAAAAGGTTAAATAAATAAAATAAATAAATAAATAAAAATCTTAATAAATAAATAAATAAAAGAAATAAAAAATAAAACAAAATAAAATAAATAAATAAATAAAATAAATAATATAGTAAAATAAATAAATAAATCCTAATGAAAGAAAAAACATAAAAATAGTTCTAAAATCCTAAGAATGACCTTATTAAAACAATCTCGAAAATTAAGTGTATTCCAACGACGTCAACCTCCTCCCCACCCCCTCCCCTCCCTCCAACAAAGTCGAAGGTATTTTCGCGCCGAAAAAGTCACTTGACTGCGGCTGTTATTTTCTCACGGCCAGGAGGAGCAACCATGAAGGAAGGTAAGCGACAAATTTTCTTTCTTATTGCCACAATTAAACACATTTCTTTGTAGAAATACCTCTGTCCTCTGGGAGAAAACAAGGATTAAAGTGATACACTCTGAATCATTTAATTCTTTTTTTGAGGTAGGTAATACCAGGAAGAATGAAGATGTGAAAAATTAGAGTCCCAGAATGATGAATTTAGATGAGAAGGAAGAAACAACCTCGTTTCACGCATGAAAAATTTAAAATAATTTTCAAAAATAAGCGCCCACAGTACGCTTTGTCAGCGATATTCTGTTGCAAGAAGCCAGACTCTCAGCAAAAGATGGCGATCAAAACAAAATAGAGACGGAAAACGTTGCTTTTTTTACCAGAAATAATAAGCGAAGTGGTGCTTTTTGTACTGCTTTTATAGCAAAAATGGATGTATTTTTCCCTCTTTTATCGATGATTTGGTGGCCATTCAGGGGACGGATCATCACGTATACTTTGAACATCGATCGATGTTTAGAGAGGTCGGCACCACGGATTCAAATCAACAAAATGTTGAAGGTAGGCACGTCTGAGCTTTTTTGAAAGAATTAGATAGCTTAAGGAACGGTTCAAAGGTAACGGCCGTTCGTAAAATGTTTTGCTTGCAGCTCGTTGGCGAACGTCGGAGAGACTGCAAAACTAAACTAAATAATGATATGGTACGTACACTTTAAATTTAGAGTCGGGCAAATGTTGTATGTGTAGAAGAGCCCTCGTTCCCACTTCTGTCTTCTCCCACTTATAATCCCTTCGGGAAAGGAATGATCGTGTCTTCTAGACTTGCTTTAACGATCAATCTCTTATATTACGACCTATTAGGAGCTGAAATGGCACTTCCAGACGGTAATTTTTACAATCCTGTGTGACTACGAAGAGGGGCCTGCATTTGGCATAAGAAGTACTTTCCTTCATCTTCTTACAAAATTTAATTAATCCATACATTATAGTTATCACTGATGTCACGTGTAAGATTGTGGAAATGACGACACTTTCAGTTTAATTACTGGGTGAGTTGAGTGAAACCAAAGACGATCAACAATCAAAAAATTCAGGAACTGTCAAGTTCCTAAGCGCAGAAGAGAACCGAACCAGGTGTACTTTTTAGTTACTTAACCTGACATCAGGATTTATTGATTTATTTTATTATATTATTTGTTTATTTATTTTATTTTATTTTATTTTTTATTTCTTTTATTTATTCATTTATTAAGATTTTTATTTATTTATTTTATTTATTTAACCTTTTGAATGTTTTAACCCGTTACTCGTTTTCTCGTTACTCCGTTACTCGTAACTCGTTACTTCGTTACTCTGTTTAGTAACAGCCCTGTATAACGTGCAAGTAATTTCTCTTTCAGTCCATCTTCAAATGAACCATTAAAATGATAGTCGTTATTGATAAAAAGATTTGAAACAGCAGTTTGTTGTCATTCTACCAAATTTAGAGACCAAATTCTACAGCCTGTCCAATTAGCTTGATAAGCTTCCAAATCCAAAAATTAAATTACATAAAGTATTTCGAAGTGAAATGATAACGAGAAATTTATAGGAGCAAGCGAAAATAGAGAAACGAAAGATAGCTTGTCATATCCAAGAATAAATATAAACTTATTTCTTTAGCTTACCTTCCGATTCTTGATCAAATAATTTTTTTTGCGACGCTGTTTTGCTTAGCTTACAAATCGTTTTTTAGATGGAATAAAGTTCAAATTAGTTTAATGCGATAAATGAAAAAGAAAGGCCAAACGACTTTCAACAATGAAAACGTGCATAGAATAAAAATGCTCGTTCCTCTGTACACTGTACTCTCCATGGCTGCTGGAGATCTTTCATCAGCTCGGAAAAGTTATTGACTGCTCGCCCACTTCCAAAAGCTCCGCCCCAAGTGAGACAAAATGTCTCACTTCTCCGAGTTTGTCTAAGCCTCAAAAACTTTCTCGAACCAGGTGACCCGAAACGCATCGGCCTTGCATAATAATGAGGCCTAGAGACTAGGCAACTATCGACCGACTGTCGACCGACTATCGACCGCTATATCGACCGAGACCAACTATAGACCTCTATATCGACCGCTATATCGACCGATAGATCGGTTGACACTAAGGCTCGTGTTCAGCAGCCGGAAACAGGAGGCAAATTGTAGGATAATAACGTCAATCCCGAATGTTAGTCACGTATCTTAAGAAATAAGAGCAATTAATGCTAGTTGATCAACGTTGTCCAGACCAAAACGTTTGATGAACCACACTGGGGGGACACTGAGCTGTTGCTCGACGCCGACCATAACTTCTCGTTGCAGGGTTCGTGAACCTCTAATACTCATTTTAAAGGAAAAGCCATTTCCATGATTAATTCAGATATCTCACCGGCATCACTGAGATGTAGAAAAACTCTAACTTTTAGGCAATAGGAAACTTTTTTTTCGTGTTTGCATAGCCTGGAGAAAACACTTGAGGAATTCGAGACAGTTATCCAAACCCGAGGACAATGAGTTGAGCTGAGAACATTCCAGTACTCTCATAGCCCCAGAAGCTTTCATAACGTTGCTTGGCAAAACCAGGAAAAATGTCCTAAAAATAACGTTAGTCATCTCAAAAACACCGCAAAAATCAGATTTTTGGCAAACTTTTAATGGTAACTTCAACCGGTCTACACCAGAACAAGTTCCACAGATGAAAAATGTAAGTCGCAAATCTTTCTTCACTAAACTGGCAAAAAGCCTTTCTCGAAAATATTTTATCCTTTTAACAGGGCTTTAGTTTAAACCCTTTTAATGGTCTGAAGAAGTTCAGCAGTTTTGTTTCAAATATTTTAGGTGTCAAAAAATAATAAATGACCACTCGAAACCTTTGCCGCTGTTTTGGTTTATTCGAAGTAAACAACCGGGAGCTTCTGTTCTGAATTCTTAGAAATTTTTGAAAGTGTGCGACGAAGCGTTTCCTAGTTTCTACGAATCTCAAAGACTAGGGCAAACAATTGGACCCTTAATCGGAGATTATTATCGTCTATTTGTTGTTCAGGAGCAAAAGTCATAAACGTCATAAAACCGAAAGAAGAACTCAAGAAACTCAAAGGTGGAATGATTTTAAACTGTTCAGTAAAGCGATACCGTATCTGAACTAAGACTTACACTTGTTTATTTACCAAGGGGAATTAAAACTGAAAAGAAAAAAGAAAAGCAACAGTAAGGTGACTGGAAGATATGAATTTCACTGTACCTCGTATTTAATAACAACAATGCAGGCCTCGAGAAAAAATTGATTTCCTGTAAAGGTGAATTTAAAAGCTATATAAGAACCCCCACCCTCCTTTCCTTAGAGTCGCTTCCGCAAAAAAAATCACTGAGACAAAACATCAGTTGTGCTAATTTCCAACAGTAGCATGCTCGAGCGTGTCTATCACATTATTAGCGACCAATCACCCCTGCCCGTGACTAAGCAAGATTTTAGGATTAAGTCCTTGTCAACTGATTGCTTTCCTCGACATTTCAAGACTTGGGTGAGTTATAAATCGTGTATTACACGACTTATAGTAACTAGCTGGCTTGAGAGGAGTCCTTGTTTTCGCTATAATATGTTTGGAGCCGATTTAGCTCTACTTGACGAGAGCGACTACGCATTATTGCACTTCCAGCATCAGTCAAAACGAAAGCAAAATATCTTTAATTTTACCGCTAAGATGTTTCCGTATTTCAAGGGATTGTAAGTTGACGAAAAATCTTATTTAATCCCGTTTGTCAACCAAAGAAATAAGAGCAACAAACCAAGCAGAACTTGTGGCTCCGTTAGTAATACAGGCGCATTTACTTTGTCATCTACAGATTGATTCTTAGGTATTGGCATCATTGTCGTTCGTCTCAATGGCTGAAGTGCGAATGCCTCGCGGAACTACCGCCCGTGCTCATTTAATTGTAGCCATAAACAAAACTGCATGATCGACACTTCTATCTGAACTTTGATACAATACCTACATGTATACCTCTACCTATTTCCTGCATTAGAAGCAATGTACAGCAATAAAAGCCGATGAAGATGCACATGTATGTAGTAGAAGTTTCAGACAAAATTGCTAACGATATTCCCAAAAGGACATTCCCAAAAATGTCAAGAAACAAATCATTCTATTTCATAGCAAGGTTTGAAGCAATTTATAGTGTTTCCAAAACTAGAGTACCAGTACTGGTAATCGGCTTTAGATCTACGAATTCGTAAACATCGGGGCTTGTCTCGAAACTTCGATATGATGGCGCGTTCTACCTCAAAGAAATTCGTTTCAAAATCCCAAAGCAATTTCACAGCTGAATTATGAACGACTTTCTAATTTAACGATTTTTGTGGGATTTATATGACTTATAAAAGCTGATACCTGAATTTTCAGTCAAAAATGTCAGAAATTTTTTTAACCAGACGCGCTTTTCTTTGAACAGTAAGCTCCACTCAATCGCTAAAGTTCGTAAAATAAGCACCTCTAAGAAAATATATAAATTGGGCACCATTTAGTTATGGCAAATAACACTGTGGCGTTCTACACTATTTATATTATTCTATCATTGCTATTATCAGTACGAAGGTAACTAACTACGTGTTTGGTGGTAAAGGCCTTTTTGTGTATGTCACTCGCGATGAGCCGTAACTTACCAGATGTTTTTCTTTTTAGAGTCTGTTGAATGAAAGGTACCGAAAGTTGTTTTCCTGTGTCAAGATATTTTCGTGTTTGACAAACTGAACAGTATTTTACTGGTGGAATTTGAATGCATAGAGCGTGCAATTAGCTTTTGTTTTCTTGTTTTTCTTGGAATGGTTTGCATAAAATAAATTGTGAAGACATCAATTTTTTCAAGCACCTGCAAATAATATTTTGCCAACAATTCCATGTAACGGTTGTTTACTTTCGTTGCCGAGGACACTCTTCTGCAAGAACTTCCACAAACTGTACGGTAAGATATAAGCTGTTATCCTAGACTTAATAATAATTTCCATCTTTTCCACCTTTTGGGTCGGTCTTGTTGAGAAAGGAGAGGAAAGAGACTCCGCTTCAGTGCACTTATGCATCCGCAAGCAAATTTTCTCTTGGTATCAGTTCACTTTAGAAGATTCTCAAAGAAAACCATTACTGTCTACAACAACATTTTAAAGATGTTTCAATCTGATTAGGAATTTTAAAATCCCACAGACAATTTTCCATAATTCGCAACGGGTTACAAGCATTGGCATTATTGATAAAGAGGACATAATAGCGAAAGCGGAAATTGATATCAGCGTCGGAATGAGTGCTTCCACTTATTCATCGACGAAAACATAAGGTGACGGAATTAAGGATTATACCGGCAAGCGCCCTTTAGTTTGGTATCTTGAGTGATACGAGCGCTGGCGAGTTTAATTTCTTCGGTGGGAAAAGTCGCAGGGAAAACTGGAATTCTGTCCATTACAAGGGACTTGTATGTTTCGAAAGTGAATTAGTAATAACCCGGCTACGATCAAAAATAAATGCTTCCCGAAATTCGTGAATAATCCCCATTCAGTTAAGAAAGGAATAGACCCAGCTTTTCATTCATGACGGCAAAGAAGAAATGACATTTAATTTCCAGAGAACTGATTCAATGACTTGAATAGGGCCTCGTTGCCATAGCGAAATCCTCCCCAGTACATGTTAACAAACTGGAATTTTGGCTTAAGTATTTTAGCTGTCTCATATCGTTAGCTAGACTTGTACAATGGCTAAGAAGAATTACAAATAAAAATTAAATTAAAACATATTTTCCACTCGAAAATAAATTCATAGAAAGCTTAGTATATAAGTTTTCTTTTTTTTTTTTCTTGGAATCGCCTATATTACAAAATGAATGTATTTTCTATGAAAAGAACCAATTATAATAACCAGTCGACGTAAACACGGCTACCTGGGGGTTCGGCACTGTTACAAACTCTTCCAACTCTTACGTGAGCTATTTTATTGTAAACTAGAACAATTAGTCATTTCCAGCTTGAGTAGCAAGAAAGAATCCTTGCAGCTTCTTCCGCACAAGATATTTTTCTCGCATTTTACTCTTTAAACTGACAGAACTGAACAAACCGTCTTAATCACTTAATTAACTAAACGAGTCAGTTAACTTTCTTTACCCTAAAAAAGTGGCAGAAGCCTTGGGGCAGAAGGAACTTGAATTTGCTTCAGTCTTACAAGGGATCGTTAAAACTACGCACACTGAGACATCAGTTTCTGCCACCATTCAGTATTGATAATGAATAGCATTAACCATCGCAGCAAAAAATATGTATGAGTACTCAGAGACTGATAGATACCCCTTCTAAAACCATGGCAACGGTCTGTACGTCTCAGCACAGTGCCAAATCAGTCCAAGTTTTAAAATGTTATGAATGAAGATGTCAGGGCATTAAAAGACGCTTAAGAAAAACCTAAACACCCAAAAGAGTACATCAGGTATTTTGTCGAAAAATTCTGAAACTTGTTAACTTAAAGCCAAAATGACATTATGCCCTAACTCACTGTTCGTGGAGTTCTCGATACGATGAACAAGTATTACCTACGATTGTGAGGGTGACCTGTCTCCCGTGATATTAATAAACTCGTGAACTCGTGAAATTAGGGAATAATTTCACTCGTCACCATCCGATTACACATATGAATGTCGTAGTGGCGGGAAATATGTTGACAAATGTTAGAAATTTTATCATTTTGCAATCGGGAGAGGGCTTAACCTCCTTCAATAAAGATAACAGTGCTAACTTTTCTGGTGAGCCGGGGAATACGCAAACAAACTTTAACTCAAATCTCGTCCTCCATTCTAAAGTCTCTAATGTTGTATTCAGCGAGGAAAAGTAATAGTGTAGAAATATATCAGTAACCTTCCTTTTTAATTACGTATTTTTAAAAGTGTACAAATCCTACTGATATGACTTGCTTCAGAACAAAGAAACAAAAAGTCTGTGTGTGCTTGACTTTTAAGTAGTATAAGTTAAGTAACAGTGATGAAAACCAAAACTATTTAAAAATTATAAAAGGCCCTCTTTAAATATAGGTCTTCAATGAATCTTTCCAATGTTATTTAGCTCAAGGTTCCATACTTTAGGGTGCGTTTTATTGAACGTATTCCGGAAAAAGAATACGCAAGACTTTAACAAATCGTTTGAACCGTGATTTTTCGACAACATAAATGCAAGCAGACTTATGATCACTTATAGCCGAACACGAATGATTTGTAGAGTTTATTCCATTTATTCTAATTCCGAAATAACGTCAATGGCACATGCCTTCAGGGGCACCAGCGCCAACCTGTCCTCCAATGTTTATGCAAGACAATATATAGCTTTATATAATCTATGTAGTCACGGCTTTTACTGGTCTGTTAGACTTATCAAAAGAAATAAAAACTTGTGTGCAATGGCTCAAAAAGTAGACTTACAAACTAAAAAATGACAAAGGCAAAAAGAATTAATTAAAAGATTCTTTTGGGATATTTTATTATGCAAAGCATTTTCGTAATTCACAAAACAGTATTTTCACACTCAAATTGAAATTCATAGAGCGCCGAAATTTAAAATCTAAAGCTGTTATCCATTTTTTCTTGGAATCACTTCCATACAATAAATACAAGACAAAGCATCAATAGCGCTGCGCGCAGTTATTACTTATAGACCCGAAACTCAGACAAACAAGCTGAAATTAATATTAGCGAATGCCTCACTTTTGTGAGACTTTCAGAAATTGCAAATTAGTCACTTTGACGTCATTCGTGCGCTACGCTATAGATCCAATCAGCAAGGAGCGTTTGCATCACACGATTACATCAACGAAACGATAACTAGCTTACCATCTTTATTTTGCCAACAAGTCCACGCTGCAGGCGTTTTTTACTTTCGTTGCAGCTAACACCTCTGCTAAGACTTCCACGAACTGTTAGGTGAGCCATCAGTTTTTATCCGAGACTAATAATTTCCATCTCTTAAACAATTTGTTTAAGTTTATAGGTTTTGCTCTTATCTAGAAAACAAAGGAAAGAGACTCTGCTTTAAAGCACGTCTGTATTATTTTCTCTTGGTATCAGTTAAATTAGAAAACCTTCAAAGGAAAACCAGTAGTATCTTTAACTTTCCTCTTTAGATCTGTTTAGGAATTTTAAAACGCCACAACCACTTTTCCATGTCGTAATAGGTGTGAGCATCAGTGTGGATAATAAAATAAATAATATAAAGAGCACGTAAAATCGAAAGCGGAAATAATGAACGAGTTCTCAAAGAAATCACTTGTCCATCGACGAAACCTTTACGGGAAGGAATTGAGGAGTATAAAATCAAGCCCCTATTACTAAGGCATTTTGTCGGAGAAAGGGCGCTCCGAGTTGAACTTCTCTCTTATGGGAAAAGTCGCAAAAACGGGCAACACGAAATTCTGCACATATAGGCGACTTGAATTTACCGAAAGACATCTGGAATGTTGCAGTAATGAACCAGCCGCGATGAAACAAGTTATGGCTCCTGAAGTTGGTGAACATTCAATCCCCATCCACGAAATGAACCGGCCCAGATTTTCATTTATGACGGCAGAGTGATTTTTCCGCCGGAGAAGAGCATTTACTATTAAGATACAGATAACTGATTCACTGACTTAAAAAGAACCCCGTAGCCATTACAAAATCCACCCAGTGCAGTGCCTGGGTAATGTTAACCAAAGATAACTTTGGCTCAAGTATTTTAAAATAGTTCTTTTATACCATTAGACTTGTTCAGTTGTCATATATCACCTAGAACTGAAAGTAAAAATGAAATTGAAATTAAAAGAATATTTCCCACTCGAAATTAACTAAATTCATAGAAAGCTTAGGCTGTCGATTACTTTTTCTTGGAATTGCTTATATTACAAAATAAAAACATTTTCTAGGACAAGGGTAAATTGTGCCAAGCAATAATTATTGCTGACGTCAATAAGGCCATCCGAGAGAGCGGCGGAAATCGAGCTTTTTGACGAGAAAGGAGAGGAAAGAGACTTTGCTTTAGTGCACGTCTGTATCGGCAAGAACATTTTCTCTTGGTATCCGGTTCACTTAGAAGACCCTCAAAGAAAACCAGTACTGTCTTCAACAATCTTTTAAACATGTTTCAATCTGATTACGAGCAACTTTCCATTTGGCAATGGGGAACAAGCATCTCCTATTCGGTATTGATAAAGAGCGCATAATAGCGAAAAAGGAAACTAATATCAGTGAATGAGTGCTGAATTAAGGAGTATACCGGCAATCAAGCACCTTATAGTTTGATATCTTGAAAATGATAAGAGCGCTGGCGAGTTAAATTTCTCCGGTGGGAAAAGTCGCAGGCAACACCGCAATTCTGTACATTACAAGCGACTTGCAAATTCGAAAGTGACTTAGTAATGAGCCGGCTGCGATCAAAAATAAATGTTTCCCGAAATTCGTGAACCTCTAATCCCCCTTTAATTAAGAAATAATGGACCCAGCTTTTCATTCATGACGGCAAAGAAGAAATGACATTTCATTTCCTGATAACTGATTCAATGACTTGAATAGCATCGTAACCATAGCAAAATCCTTCCCAATGCATGTTACGAACTGGAACTTTGGCTCACGTATTTTAGCTGTCTGATACCGTTAGACTTGTACAGTTACTAAAAGGAATTAAAACTAAAAATGAAATTAACATAAAAGATATTTTCCTCTCGAAAATAAATTCATAGAAAAATTATTATATAAGTTTTTGTTCTTGGAATCGCCTATATTACACTAAATAAATACATTTTCTAAGAAAAGAAGCAATATAATTGTAATTTCACAATTGCCATGGCAACGTTCCGTACGTCTCGGTGCCAAATGCGTCCACGTTTTCAAACGTTATGAAAGAATGTTTCAGGGCATTAAAAGACGCTTAAGAAAAACCTAAACACACGAAAGAGAACATCAAAGAGAATTCTAACATGTAGTTTGTCGAAACATTCAGAAACTTGTAAACCTAAGCCAAAGGTATGCCCTAAACTTTTCAGTGCGTGGAGTTCTCGATACGATAAACAAGCGACTACCCATGATTGTGAGGGTAACTTGTCACCCATTTTGTCAATAAGTAATAATAAAAACGGTAAACTCGTGAAAATAGGGAATAATTTCACCATAACGTCCTGGCAAACAAAAAACAAACATAACTTCATCTTCTGAAAAGAAACAGTAAAGTGACTGAAAGATATGAATTTCACTGTACCTCGTATTTAGTAACAACAATGCCGGCCTCGAGAACAAATCGATTTCCTGTAAAGCTGAATTTAAAAGCGATATAAGAACCCCCACCCTCCTTTCCTTAAAGTCGCCTCCGCCAAAAAAATCACTGAGACAAAACATCAGTTGCGCTAATTTCCACCAATAGCATGCTGGAGCGTGTCTATCACAAAAATTTAGGATTAAGTCCTTGTCAACTGTTTGCTTTCATCGGCAGTTCGGTCTTGGTAACGATCATCTCCACAAAGACTTAGGTGAGTTATAAATTGTGTATCAAGACCTATAGTAACTAGCTGGCTTGAGAGGAGTCCTTGTTTCCGCTATGATATGTTTGAAGCCGGTTTAGCTCTCTTGATGAGAGCGACTGGGTCTTATTGCACTCCCGGAATCAGTCAAAACCGGAAAACAGAAATGACTTTAATTCTGTCGGTAAGATGTTTCAGTATGTCAAGGGATTGTAAGTTGACGAAAAATCTGATTTAGTCTCGTTTGTCAACCAAAGAAATAAGAGCAATAAACCAAGAAGAACTTAAGGTGGCTCCGTTAGCAATACAGGCGCATTTACTTTGCGATATTTCGTAGGTATTAGGATCATTGTCGTTCGTCCCCCGGGCTGAAGTGCAAATGCCTCGCGGAACTACCGCCCGTGCTTATTTAATTGTAGCCATAAACAAAACTGCATGCTCGACACTTCTATCTGAGCTTTGATACAATACCTAATTCTTGAATTAGAAGCAATGTAAAGCAATAAAAGCCGATGAAGATGCACTGCAATACATCAAAATGTATGTAGTAGTTGTTTCAGCCAAAATTGCTAAGGATATTCCCAAAAGGATATTCCCAAAAATGTCAAGAAAGAAATCATTCTATTTAAAGGCAAGGTTTGAAGCAATTTATAGTGCTTCCAAAGCTAGAGTACCAGTTTTAAAGTATACCACCATTGGCAATCGGCTTTTGATTTACGAATTCGTAAACATCGGGGCTTGTCTCGAAACTGGCTCGTTCTACCTCAAAGCAATTCGTTTCAAAATCCCAAAGCAATTTCACAGCTGAATTTTGAACGACTTTCTAATTTAACAATTTTTGTGGGATTTATATGGCTTATAAAAGCTGATACTTGAAATTTCAGTCAAAAATGTCAGCAAATTTTTTTACCAGACGCGCTTTTCTTTGAACAGTAGGCTCCACTCAATCGCTTAGAGTTCGTAAAAAATATTAACCGTAAGTAAAATGTTAATTTGCCAGTTTAGCAAAGTGGCCTTTTCATAAACAATTGGTAAACGTTACAACTTCTAAAAAATTATAGGCTTTTATGTTAAGCACCACTAAGAAAATGACAGGCAAACAGGGGTGAAAAGAATAAATAGGAAATAAGAAAAATAAATTGGGCACCATTTAGTTATGGCAAATAACACTGTGGCGTTCTACACTGTTTATATTATTCTGTCACTGCTATTATCAGTACGAAGGTAACTGACTACGTGTTTGGTGGTAAAGGCCTTTTTGTATATGTACCTCGCGATGAGCCGTAACTTACCAGATGTTTTTCTTTTTAGAGTCTGTTAAATGAAAGGTACCGAACGTTGTTTTCCCGTATCAAGATATTTTCGTGTTTGACAAACTGAACAGTATTTTATTGGTGGAATTTGAATGCATAGAACTTGGACAGCTTTTCTTTTCTTGTTTTTCTTGGAATGGTTTGCATAAAATAAATTGTGAAGACATCAATTGTTTCAAGCACCTGCTGATAATATTTCACCAACAATTCCACGTAACTGTTATTTCCTTTCGTTGCCGAGGACACTCCTCTGTAAGGACTTCCACAAACTGTACGGTAAGATATAAGTTGTTATCCTAGACTTAATAATAATTTCCATCTTTTCCACCTTTTGGGTCGGTCTTGTTGAGAAAGGAGAGGAAAGAGACTCCGCTTCAGTGCACTTATGTATCCGCAAGCAAATTTTCTCTTGGTATTAGTTCACTTAGAAGACTCTCAAAGAAAACCATTACTGTCTACAACAACATTTTAAAGATGTTTCAATCTGATTAGGAATTTTAAAATCCCACGGACAATTTTCCATTTCGCAACGGGTTACAAGCATTGGCATTACTGATAAAGAGGACATAATAGCGAAAGCGGAAACTGATCATCAGCGTCGGAATAAGTGCTTCCACTTTATATTCATCGACGGAAACACAAGGTGACGGAATTAAGGATTATACCGGCAAGCACCCTTTCGTTTGGTATCTTGAGTGATACGAGCGCTGGCGAGTTAAATTTCTTCGGTGGGAAAGTCGCAGGCAAAACCGGAATTCTTTCCATTACAAGGGACTTCTATATTTCGAAAGTGAATTAGTAATAACCCGGCTGCGATCAAAAATAAATGCTTCCCGAAATCCGTGAATAATCCCCATTCAATTAACAAAGGAATAGACCCAGCTTTTCATTCATGACGGCAAAGAAGGAATGACATTTAATTTCCGGATACCTGATTCAATGACTTGAATAGGGCCTCGTTGCCACAGCAAAATCCTCCCCAGTGCATGTTAACGAACTGGAATTTTGGCTTAAGTATTTTAGCTGTCTGATATCGTTAGACTTGTACAGTTACTAAGAAGAATTAAAACAGTTACAAAAAAATTAAATTAAATTAAAACATATTTTCCACTCGAAAGTAAATTCATAGAAAGCCTAGTATATATAAGTATTCTTTTTTTTTCTTGGAATCGCCTATATTACAAAAATAAATATATTTTCTAGGAAAAGAACCAATTATTTCTATTTTTCAGTTGACGTCAACACGGATACGTGGTGGTTCGGCACTGTTACAACCTCCTCGAACTCTTAGGTGAGCTATTTTCCTGTAAACTACAACAATTAGTTATTTCCAGCTTGAGCAGTACGAAAGAATCCTTGCAGCTGCTTCCGCCCAAGACATATGTTTCTCGCATTTTACTCTCTAAACTGACAGAACTGAACAAACCGCCTTCACTAAAAAAGTCAGTTAAGTTTCTTTAACCTAAAAACGTGGCAGAAGCCCGGAGGCAAAAGTAACTTGCATTTGCTTCAATCTGACAATGGATCATTAAAACTACGCAGATTGAAACATCAGCTTCTGCCACCACTCAGTAGTGATAATGAATGGCATTAACCATCGCAGCAATAAAGATACCCCTTTCTAAAACCATAGAAACGTTCCGTACGTCTCAGTGCAGTGCCAAATTAGTCCAAGTTTTAAAATGTTATGAATGAATATGTAAGGGCATTAAAAGACGCTTAAGAAAATCCCAAACAGACGAAAGAGTACATCAAGAAGAATTCTAACAAGTATTTTGTCGAAAAATTCTGAAACTTGTTAACCTAAAGCCAAAATGACATTATGCCCTAACTCACTGTGCGTGGAGTTCTCGATACGATAAACAAGTACTACCCACGATTGTGAAGGTAACTTGTCACCCGTGATATTATTAGGACGGTAATAAAATGGTAAACTCGTGAAATTAGGGTATAATTTCACTCGTCACCATCCGATTACACATATGAATGTCGTAGTGGCGGGAAATATGTTAACAAATGTTAGAAGTTTTATCATTTTGCAATCGGGAGAGGGCTTAACCTCCTTCAAAAAAGATAACGGTGCTAACTTTTCTGGTGAAAAAACAACATCAATGAAGCTTTCCGGGTGTCTATTTTTAGAGCCGGAGAATACGCGAACAAACTTTTAAGTCAAAGTCTCCTTTTTACTTACGTATTTTTAAAAGTGTACAAATCCTACTGATATGACTTGCTTCAGAACAAAGAAACAAAAATTCGGTGTGTACTTGACTATTAAGTAGTATAAGTTAAGTAACAGTGATGGAAACCAAAACTATTTAAAAATTATAAAAAGCCTCCTTCAAATATAGGTCTTCAATGAATCTTTCCAATGTTATTTAGCTAAACGTTCCATACTTTAGGGTGCGTTTTATTGAGCGTATTCCGGAAAAAGAATACGCAAAAGTCTTCTAACAAATCGTTTGTACCGTGATTTTTCGACAACACAAATGCAAGCAGATTTATAGCCGAACACAAATGATTTGTAGAGTTTATTGCATTAATTCTAATTCCAAAATAATGTCAATCGGACATGCCTTAAGGGCCACCAGCGCCCCAACGTGTAATATGAGACATTATATAGCCTTATATAATATATGTTGTCACGGCTTTTACTGGTCTGTTAGACTTATCAAAAGAAATAAAAGCTTATGTGAAATGGTTCAAAAAGAAGACAAAAAATGACAAAGGCAAAAAGAATTAATTAAAAGATTCTTTTGGGATATTTTATGATGCAAAGCATTTTAATTCGTAATCAGTCTCCAAACAGCATTTTCACACTCAAACTGAAATTCATAGAGCGCCGAAATTTAAAATCTAAAGCTGTTATCCGTTTTTTTTCTTGGAATCACTTCGATACAATAAATACAAGACAAAGCATCAATAGCGCTGCCCGCAGCTACCACTTATAGACCCGAAACTCAGACAAACAAACTGAAATTAACGTTAGCGAATGCCTCACTTTTGTCTGACTTTTGTCATTAAAATCTCATGTCTGCTTATCTTTTGTCATTAAAAAAATGAGAAAAATGACAAAACTCGGATAAAAATTTTAAATTAGTCACTTTTTTAATGACGTCATTCCTTCGCTACGCTGTCGATCCAATCAGCAAGGAGCGTAAGCATCACTTGATTACATCAACGAAACCATAACTAGCTTACCATCTTTAGTTGCCAACAAATCCACGCTGCAGGCGTTTTTAACTTTAGTTGCAGCTAACACCTCTGCAAAGACTTCCACGAACTGTTAAGTGAGCCATCAGTTGTTATCCTAGACTAATAATTTCCATCTCTTCCTCAATTTGTTTAAGTTTATAGGTTTTGGTCTCACTTAGAAAACAAAGGGAAGAGACTCTGCTTTAAAGCACGTCTGTATGTATTTTTTCTTGGCATCAGTTAACTTAGAAAACCTTTAAAGGAAAACCAGTAGTATCTTTAACTCTGCTGTTTAGATCTGTTTAAGAATTTTAAAACGCCACAACCACTTTTCCATGTGGTAATAGGTTACGAGCATCGCGGTATGGAGAATAAAATAAATAATATAAAGAGCACATAAAATCGAAAGCGGAAAAGATCAACGAGTTCTCAAAGAAATCACTTGTTCATCGACGAAAATATTACGGGAAGGAATTGAGGAGTATAAAATCAAGCACTTATTAGTTGGGTATTTTGTCTGAGCAAGGGCGTTCCGAGTTGAACTTCTCTCTGATGGGAAAAGTCGAAGAAAAGGGCAACACGAAATTCTGCACATATAGGCGACTTGAATTTACCGAAAGACATTTGGACAGATGTTGTAATGAGCCGGCGCGATGAAACAAGTTATGGCTTTCTGAAGTTTGTGAACATTCAATCCCCATTCGCGAGAAGAACGGACCTAGCTTTTCATTTGTGACGGCAAAGTGACTCTTCCGCCGCAGACTAAGAGCCTTTAATATTAAGATACAGATAACTGATTCAGTGACTTGAAAAGGACCGCGTAGCCATTACAAAATTCACCCAGTGCAGTGCCTGCGTAATGTTAACCAAAGAGAACTTTTAAAGTGGCTCAAGTACTTTTAAATGGTTTGTTTATACCATTAGACTTGTTCAGTTGTCATATATCACCTAGAATTGAAAGTAAAAATGAAATTGAAATTAAAAGGAATTTTACCACTCGAAATTAACTGAATTCGTAGAAAGCTTAGGCTATCGATTACTTTTTCTTGGAATCGCTTATATTACAAAACAAATATATTTTCTAGGACAAGGGTAAATTGTGCCAAGCACCAATTATTGCTGTAAGGCCACCTGAGAGAGCGGCGGAAATCGAGCTTGTTGACGAGAAAGGAGAGGAAAGAGACTTTGCATTAGTGTACTTCTGTATCCCGGGCACGAATATTTTCTCCTGGTATCAGCTCACTAAGAAGACCCTCAAAGAAAACCAGCACTGTCTTCAACAATCTTTTAAACATGTTTCAATCTGATGACGAATTTTGAAAACCCACCAACAACTCTCCATTTGCCAGTTGGTTACAAGCATCTCCTATTCGGTATTGATAAAGAGCACATAATAGCGAAAGCGGAAACTAATATCAGTGAATTTAGTGCTGAATTAAGGAATATACCGGCAATCAAGCACCTTTTAGTTTGGTATCTTGACAACGATAACAGCGCTGACGAGTTAAATTTCTCCGGTGGTAAAAGTCGCAGGCACCACGGCAATTCTGTACATTACATTCAAGTGATTTGCAGATTCGAACGTGAATTAGTAATGAGCCGGCTGCGATCAAAAATAAATGTTTCCCGAAATTCGTGAACCTCTAATCCCCATTTAATTAAGAAAATAATGGACCTAGCTTTTCATTCATGACGGCAAAGAAGAAATGACATTTCATTTCCTGATAACTGATTCAATGACTTGAATAGCATCGTAACCATAGCAAAATCCTTCCCAATGCATGTTACGAACTGGAACTTTGGCTCACGTATTTTAGCTGTCTGATACCGTTAGACTTGTACAGTTACTAAAAGGAATTAAAACTAAAAATGAAATTAAAGTAAAAAATATTTTCCTCCCAAAAATAAATTCATATAAAAATTATTGTATAAGTTTTTGTTCTTGGAATCGCCTATATTACACAAAATAAATACATTTTCTAAGAAAAGAAGCATGAATATCATTATAATTTCACAATTGCCATGGCAACGTTCCGTACGTCTCGGTGCCAAATGCGTCCAAGTTTTCAAATGTTATGAAAGAATGTGTCAGGGCATTAAAAGACGCTTAAGAAAAACCTAAACACACGAGAGAGAACAAATGTGGCCTAAGGCAAATCTCGACCACATTTCCAAATTTTATTTTCTAAAATTTTGACAAACAAATAGCATCATGCGAAAGAACAGGCAGAGAGCTTTCATTTGAATGGTCACATCATAGGATTTTGTCCACAGACTCAAAAGTTAGAGTCACCTTACAAAACTCTATCAAAAACTCTGGCAGTGAAAGAGTTAAAGTAGGCTCTTGTTCAGCAGCCGGAAACAGGAGGAAAATTACAGGATAATGTCGTCAATCCCGAATGGTAGTCACGTATCTTAAGAAGTAAGAGCAATAACTGCCAGTTGATCAACGTTCTCCAGACCAAAACGTTTGATGAACCACACTAGGGGGACAATGAGCTGTTACTCAAAGCCGACCATAATTTCTCGTTACAGGGTTTGTGAACCTCTAATACTTATTTTTAAGGAAAAGCCATTTCCATGATTAATTCAGATATCTCACCAGCATCACTAAGTTGTAGAAAAACTTTAACTTTTAGGCAATAGGAAATTCTTTTTCGTGTTTCCATAGCCTGGAATAAACACTGGAGGTTGTTTGGAGAATTCAAGACAGTTATCCAAACCCGAGGGTAGTGAATTGCGCGGAGAACATTCCAGAACTCTCCAAGCCCCAGAAGCTTTCATAATGTGGCTTGGCAAAAACAGGAAAAATTTCTTATTTCTTTTTTTATAACAATAACGTTAGTCATCTCAAAAACACTGCAAACTGAATCAGATGTTTGACAAATTTTTAATCGTAACTTTAACCGGTCTACACCAGAACAAGTTCCACAGATGAAAAATTTGAGTCGCAAATTTCTCTTCACTAGACTGGCGAAAAACCATGTCCATTTACTAAGGGAAATTAAAACTGAAAATAAAAAAGAAAAGAAACAGTAAGGTGACTGAAAGATATGAATTTCACTGTACCTCGTATTTAATAACAATAATGCCGGCCTCGAGAACAAATCGATTTCCTGTAAAGCTGAATTTAAAAGCTATATAAGAACGCCCACCTCAGGGTTTCCTTAGAGTCGCTTCCGCCAAAAAAATCACTGAGACAAAACATCAGTTGCGCTAATTTCCACCAATAGTATACTAGAGCGTGTCTATCACATGATTATCGACCAACACCCCTGCCCGTGACTGGGCAAAATTTTAGGAGTCCTTGGCAACTGTTTGCTTTCATCGGCAGTTCGGTCTTGGTAACGATCATCTCCACAAAGACTTAGGCGAGTTATAAATTGTGTATCAAGACCTATAGTAACTAGCTGGCTTGAGAGGAGTCCTTGTTTCCGCTATGATATGTTTGAAGCCGGTTTAACTCTACTTGATGAGAGCGAGTGGGTCTTATTGCACTACCGGAATCATTCAAAACCAGAAAGCAGAAATATCTTTAATTCTGTCGGTAAGATGTTTCAGTATTTCAAGGGATTGTAAGTTGACGAAAAATCTGATTTAATCTCGTTTTTCAACCAAAGAAATAAGAGCAACAAACCAAGCAGAACTTAAGGTGACTCTGTTAGTAATACAGGCGCATTTACTTTGCGATATACAGATCGGTTTGAAGGTATTGGCATCATTGTCGTTCGTCACCCTGGCCGAAGTACGAATGCCTCGCGGAACTACCGCCCGTGCTCATTTTGTAGCCATAAACAAAACTGCATGCTCGACACTTCTATCTGAGCTTTGATACAATACCTATACCTATACCTAATTCTTGAATTAGAAGCAATGTACAGCATTAAAAGCCGATGAAGATGCAAAATGTATGTAGCAGGTGTTTCAGCCAAAATTGCTAAGGATATTCCCAAAAATGTCAAGAAACAAATCATTTTATTTCATAGCAAGGTTTGAAGCAATTTATAGTGCTTCCAAAGCTAGAGTACCAGTTTTAAAGTATACCACCATTGGCAATCGGCTTTTGATTTACGAATTCGTAAACATCGGTGCTTGTCTCGAAACTTCGATATGATGGCTCGTTCGACGTCAAAGCAATTCGTTCCAAAATCCCAAAGCAATTTCACAGCTGAATTTTCAACGACTTTCCAATTTAACGATTTCTGTAGGATTTATATGACTTATAAAAGCTGATACCTGAAATTTCAGTAAAAAATGTCAGCAAATTTTTTTAACCAGCCGCGCTGTAAGCTCCACTTAATCGCTGAGTTCGTAAAAATGTTAACCTTAAGTAAAATTTTAATTTGCCCGTTTAGCAAAGTGGCCTTTTCATCAACAATTGGTAAACTTTCCAACTTCTAAAACATTAAAGGCTTTTATATTAAGCATCACTAAGAAAATGACAGACAAATAGGGGTGAAGAAAATAAATAGGAAATAAGAAAAATAAATTGGGCACCATTTAGTTATCGTGGCAAATAACACTGTGGCATTCTACACTATTTATGTTATTCTATCATTGCTATCATCAGTAGGAAGGTAACTAACTACGTGTTTGGTGGTATATGTCACTCGCGATGAGCCGTAACTTACCAGAAGTTTTTCTTTTTAAAGTCTGTTGAATGAAAGGTACCGAACGTTGTTTTCCTGTATCAAGATATTTTCCTGTTTGACAAACTGAACAGTATTTTACTGGTTGAATTTGAATGCATACAGAGCTTGCAAAGATTTTATTTTTCTTGGTATGGTTTGCATAAAATAAATCGTGAAGACATCAATTGTTTCAAGCACCTGCTGATGATATTTTGCCAACAATTCCACGTAACTGTTATTTACTTTCGTTGCCGAGGACACTCCTCTGTAAGGACTTCCACAAACTGTACGGTGAGCTATAAGTTGTTATCGTAGACTTACTACTTAATAATTTCCATCTTTTCCATCTTTTGGGTCGGTCTTGTTGAGAAAGGAATTGAAAGAGACTCCGCCTCGGTGCACTTATTTATCCGCAAGCAAATTTTCTCTTGGTATCAGTTCACTTAGAAAACTCTCAAAGAAAACCATTGCTGTCTACAACAACATTTTAAAGATGTTTCAATCTGATTAGGAATTTTAAAATCCCACAGACAATTTTCCATTTCGCAATGGGTTACAAGCATTGGCATTACTGATAAAGAGGACATAATAGCGAAAGCGGAAACTGATATCAGTGAATGAGTGCTTCCACTTATTCATCGACGGAAACTTAAGGTGACGGAATTTCAAGCACCTTTTAGTTTGGTATCTTGAGTGATAAGAGCGCTGGCGAGTTATATTTCTTCGGTGGGAAAAGTCGCAGGCAAAACTGGACTTCTGTCCATTACAAGGGACTTGTGTGTTTCGAAAGTGAATTTATTTAGTAATGACCCGGCTGCGATCAAAAATAAATGCTTTCCGAAATTCATGAATAATCCCAATTCAATTAAGAAAGGAATAGACCCAGCTTTTTATTCATGACGGCAAAGAAGAAATGACATTTAATTTCCAGATACCTGATTCAATGACTTGAATAGGGCCTCGTTGCCATAGCAAAATCCTCCACAGTGCATGTTAACGAACTGGATTTTTGGCTCAAGTATTTTAGCTGTCTGATATCGTTAGACTTGTACAGTTACTAAGAAGAATTAAAACAGTTACTAAAAAATTAAATTAAATTAAAACATATTTTCCACTCGAAAACAAATTCATAGAAAGCTTAGTATATATATTAAGTTTTTTTTTCTTGGAATAGCCTATATTACAAAATAAATATATTTTCTAGGAAAAGAACCAATTATTTCTATTTTTCAGTTGACGTCAACACGGCTACGTGGGGGTTCGGCACTGTTACAAACTCCTCGAACTGTTAGGTGAGCTATTTTACTGTAAACTACAACAATTAGTTATTTCTAGCTTGAGCGAAACGAAAGAATCCTTGGAGCTGCTTCCGCGCAAGATACGTTTCTCGCATTTTACTCTCTAAACTGACAGAACTGAACAAACCGCCTTCACTTAATTAACTAAACGAGTCAGTTAACTTTATTTAGCCGAAAAACGTGGCAGAAGCCCAGGGGCAGAAGTAACTTGAATTTGCTTCAGTCTGACAAGGGATTTTATTAAAACTACGCAGATTGAGACATCAGATTCCGCCACCATGCATTCAGTAGTAGTAATGAATAGCATTAACCATCGCAACAAAAAATATTTATGAGTACGTACTCAGAGAAATAGATACCCCTTCTAAAACCATGGCAACGTTCCGTACGTCAAGTGTCAGTACAGTGCCAAATGAGTCCAAGTTTTAAAATGTTATGAATGAAGATGTCAGGGCATTAAAAGACGCTTAAGAAAAACCTAAACATACGGAAGAGTACATCAAGAAGAATTCTAACAGGGGGTATTTTGTCGAAAAATTCTAAAACTTGTAAACCTAAAGCCAAAATGACATTTGCCTTAACTCACTGTGCGTGGAGTTCTCGATACGATAAACAAGTACTGCCCATGATTGAGAGGATAACTTGTCACCCGTGATATTAATAGGTAATAAAATGGTAAACTCGTGAAATTATAATTTCATTCGTCACCATCTGATTACAATTTTAAAACAATCATTCTTTGAAATCGAGGTGAATAGTGGCTAAATATTTACCGAGCCGCTTTCGCGGCTCGGTAAATATTTCCAAAGCCACTATTTACCGAGATTGAAAAGAATAATTGTTTTAGTATATACACACGAAGTGATATCAACAAAATCAGAGAGGAAACATTAAAAAGTACCATTTGATTGACAGATCAAATCACGCGTAAGTTTAAAAATAGATCTTTGCAGAATTTTCAAACATGGCAATTCACAAGTTTATCATTTCGCAAACAAGAGCGTAATGGCTTAAATGGAACCACTAAAAGTTTGAACTGTTTCCTTACCAGAGAAGAAAAGTAGAGCTTTGTTGTTTTCTGTTGACTCGCCAAGTTTATAGCCAAAAGGGTTTGTTGTGTCGTTCTTCGCATGAAGTGCTGACAAAAATGGCGGCTCCGTTGCTCGAGGTAAGACGTCGTCTTCCTGTACCACTCTTTTTCCTGTTTTCTTGAAACGTAGAATTTCTGCAAACATTTCCTTTTAAATTTTTTTGTCATAAATAAACTTCGATTTCTGAGCCAAAATTTTCTTGTTAGAAAACGCTGAGTTCACGAAACGGCTTCTTCTACGCGAATACACGGGAGTTGTAAACAATCCATTAAGCACAAAACCCAGCTGCAGTAATTTGAAAAACGTCGTATTGAATCCTTCCGAGTCTTTTCTTGCCTTAAAAAAAGTCAGCCCTAGGATTCTGTCGACTTTTAAAAGATAGTTCTCTAAAAAAATGGGAATAACACCGAGCTCACACATTATCCACTCGCTAGGAGGTGAATATTTAACAATTATTCCACGAGGGCGCGTTGGATATGAGATGATAGCGTAGCGCCGAGTTGGCTATAATCGTCTCATATCCAACAAGCGCGAGTGGAATGATTGTTTTATTAAAAACGCCCACAAAATCTTGTTGAATCTCCCCGACTAGAACAAACCGGAAAAGACAAGGGACTTCCGCTATTCACATGTCACACGTCTATCAAAACTGTCAACGCGCGAACGGACTCGCCTGGACTGCATGGATGAAAAATCAAAACATTTTAGCGATGAACATTAGTTTTTTAAAAACTCATCGGGATTCTAGGATTTTACACAGCAGAACAGCTAAAAAAAACCTGGCAGATAATGTGAAGGAAAATAATTTTTAAGTGACAGCCGTCGAAATTACTGTGAATTTGGATTTTCGGTGCAGTTATAAAAGTAAGAACAACGGAGAAAAACTATAACCTCGGTCGCTTGTTATGAAGTTGTTTGAAGCCACAAGCTGGTTTTGCTGAACGAGAAAAGAAGCTATACTGCCGCCTCGATTCCTCTAGTGAATGGCTGCATAGCCTGTATTTGTAGCTGGTTATTTGTGATTTATATTCTTGATGTCGGATAAACAAGCCGCAATTATCTATCGGCGAGTGACTCGATCGGCGAATGGCTTCGCGATCATGAAGAAACAACACTTGTCTTCTTTCGAAGCTGGTCAAGGTAGTTTAGTTCCATGTGTTTTCATGTGTTTTTCGACAAACTTTCAAACAAGCTCTTGTGGCTTTTTTGTTTGTTTTTGTCTTTTTTCTTTCGATGAAATTGCATTTCTAGTATTCTAAGAAATGAATTAAAACGATTTGCTTCGGGCGCCGTTCTATCCTTCGCGAAAAAAAATCTCAGCTAGCTTCCAATTTTAAACTGACGCGTACACCGACCATATATGGAGAGCATGGTATAATAGCTCATATACCATAACGGCTAAGCCAATCAAAATGCTAGATTGCATTATCCAATGATTCAGTTTTTAATAACGTTGAATAGTCCGAGATAGCAAACCAATCAGATTGCTTAAATCACCAAGATCACTGAGTGTGTATATACTAAATACGAATATCGTTGTGGCGGGAAATATGTTAGACGTTTTATCATTTTGCAATCGGGAGAGGACTTAATCTCCCTCAATAAAGATAAGAGTGCTAACTTTTCTAATGAAAAAAAAAAGATAAAGCTTTCCGAATGCCTACTTTTAGAGCCGGAGAATATGCGAACAAACTTTAAGTCAAATCGCGTCCTCGAATATAACGGTCTCTAATCTCTTATTCAGCGGGGAAAAGTAATAGACCAAAGCATTGTAGCATTATATAACTAACCTTTGTTTTTAGTTACGTATTTAAAGTGTACAAACCCTACTTGTATGACTTGCTTCAGAACAAAGAAACAAAAAGGCGGTATGTACTTGACTTTTAAGTAGTATAAGTTGAGTAACAAAGACGAAAACCAAAACTATTTTTAAAAAAAAGCCCTCTTCAAATATAGGTCTTCAATTAATCTTTCCAATGTTATCGAGCTAAACGTTCCATACTTTAGGGTGCGTTTTATTGAGCGTATTCCGGAAAAAGAATACGAAAAAGTTTTGTTACAAATAGTTTGCACCGTGATTTTTGGACAACATAAACACAAGCAGATTTATAGCCAAACACGAATGGTTTCTAGAGTTTATTCCATTTATTCTAATTCCGAAACACTGTCAATCGGACACGCCTTTAGGGGCACCAGCGCCAACCCGTCCTCCAATGTGTAATATGAGACATTAAATAGATTTATATAATATATGTAGTCACGGATTTTACTGGTCTGTTAGACGTTATCAAAAGAAATAAAAACTTATGTGAAATGGTTCAAAAAGAAGACTTAAACACTAAAAAAGTCAAAGGCAAAAAGAATTAAAAAGTTCTTTTGGGATATTTTATTATACAAGGCATTTTTGTATTTCACAAAATAGTATTTTCACACTCAAATTTAAATTCATAGAGCGCGGAAATTTAAAATCTAAAGCTGTTATCCTTTTTTTCTTGGAATAACTTCCTTTTTTTCTTGGAATCACTTGCATCCAATAAATATACAAGACAAAGAAGCACCAATTGCTCCAATCACCTGCAACAGAAAGGAGCGTGTGCATCTCATGATTATTACATCAACGAAACAAATTACTCAGGCTTAGCATTTTTATTTTGCCAACAAATCCACGCTGCAGGCGTTTTATACTTTCGCTGCGACTAACACCTCTGTCAACACTTCCACGAACTGTTAGGTGTGCCATCAGTTGTTATCCTAGACTAACAATTTCCATCTCTTCCACAATTTGTTTAAGATAATAGGTTTTGCTCTTATTTAGAAAACAAAGGAAAGAGTCTCTGCTTTGAAGAACTTCTGTATTATTTTCTCTTGGTAACAGTTAACTTAGAAAACCTTCAAAGAAAACCAGTAGTATTTTCAACTCTGCTGTTTTTATCTGTTTAGGAATTTAAAACGCCGCAAAAACCACTTTTCCATGTCGTAATAGGTTACGAGCATCAGCATGGATAATAAAATCAATAATGTAAAGAGCACATAAAATCGAAAGCGGAAAAGATGAACGAGTTCCCAAAGAAATCACTTGTTCACCGACGAAAAGATACGTGAAGGAATTGCGGGATATAAAATCAAGCTCCTATTAGTTAGGTATTTCGTCTGATCAGGGGCGTTCCGAGTTGAACTTCTCTCTTATAGGAAAAGTCGCAGAAACGGGCAACACGAAATTCTGTACATTTAGGCGACTTGAATTTACCGAAAAGCATTTGGAAAGTTGTAGTAATGACCGGCAGCTGCATTTTATGTAAGTTATGACCTCCCGAAGTTCGTGAACATTTAATCCCCATTCACGAAAAGAACGAGCCCAGCTTTTTATTTATGACGGCAAATGGACTCTTCCGCCGGAGAAGAGCCTTTTACATTAAGGTACAGATAACAGATTCAGTGACTTGAAAAGTACCCCGTAGCAATTACAAAATCCACCCAGTGCAGTGCCTGAGTGATGTTAACCGAACAGAACTTTGGCTAAAGTATTTTTATTTTTAAATAGTTGTTTTATACCATTAGGCTTGTTCAGTTGTCATATATCACCTAGAATTGAAAGTAAAAATGAAATTGAAATTAAAAGAAATTTTTCCACTCGAAATTTACTTAATTCATAGAAAGCTTAGGCTGTCGATTACTTTTTTCTTGGAACCGTTTATATTAAAAATACCGTATTTATTCGAATAAGCGCCCAATCTCGAATTAGCGCCCATCCTTAAGGCAGAAAAGTTAATAAGCACCCAGCCTCGAATAAGCGCCCACTCCACCCGACTCCCTCCCACAAAAACTCCAATTAGAGATAATAAGAGACCCTCCCGAAGACGGAGTTTCTTCAGAGTATTTTACAGAAACCTTGCTTTGCTACATCTTCGCTTTTTGTTATTAGCATTTACTCTTTTGTTGCAAAATATACTACTACACTTGCTGAGAATGGTGAAAATTTAATAACCGCCCAGCCTCGAATAAGCGCCCACCTCGAATAAGCGTCCACTCTCAAGGTCCAAAAATTTAATAAGCACCTAGGGCGGTTAATCGAATAAATACGGTAAACATTTTCTAGGAAAAGGGTAAATTGCAGCCTGCGAACAGCAGAAGCATTTCCGGTCGTCGCTTCTCTCCGTGCGGAGGGAGAGAAGGGACGACAGGAAATGCGTCTGCTGTTCGCGGGCCAGATAATTTGTGCCAATCACCAATTATTGCTGTTTTCAGCTGACGTCAATAAGGCCACCCGAGAAAGTGACGGAAATTGGGCCTAGATGACACGAAGGTGGCAAAAAACAAAAGCGTTTCCCATTCCTGTGAACTAATCTCTTTTTATTTCAAATTCTGGGAACAAATTTTTATTTATTTTTGTCTTCCGCAGGGCCTTCTTATCACGTGGTTGAAAACCACCAATGTACTCTGGTGCATGTTAATCACATGATTATCGTCCAATGGCTGGCTAGAATAGCGCTTTCCACTAATGACACCACCAATGTCTGGTCTCTGCTATGACTCGCACATTAAACCTGACCGGTGTTAGAGTTTAGTATTTGAAAGTCACGTTCGGCAACAAATTTTCGTCG
>CALNXK010000041.1:2127500-2175000 GCA_942486035.1 Porites lobata
TTTTCTAATGGTCCGTCCCTTACTTCGCTGGTCTGTGGACTGGGAGGGACTGGTTAAAGAATGCTTAAAGTGGCGCAAACGATCGCGCAGCTCAAGCACACCAGACTTTAGATAACGTTTCATTGTAATCAAATGATTGATCAGCACGGAATGAAGAAGTGTTACCCTTGTATAGAATTTAAACTGTGTGAATTAAATAACGAATATTAATAATAAACTTGATTTTACACATCAACCTAGATTAACCGACAACCGACAAAGTTCGAAAATTTTACCCGGCGTGTGGACATCCTCTTTTAACTCTTGGGTATCGCACGGTACGCACAGAGTGAATTTCAGGAAATGTCATCAACAAGGACTCAAGGTATGTTGAAGATTAACTTTTATTGTAAAGTGAATCAACCTCATGATACAGCGAATCGACTTCATTATGCAGCGAAATGACCATACACCTTAGAAATTACGAAAAGAGCTCAGCATTGCGTTTTACTCAGATTCACATGTTTTCATGTTTCAATTCTACTTGCGTTTAGCTGATAGTAAAGTGTACATCAAGAGACTATAAAGGGGACAGAGAGGGCATCCCCCATATACACCCTATTCCATAGCTAATTCGTCTCGAGTTATTTTTAGAATCGGGATAAAGTTACCTCGAGCGAGGCGTGGATGTTTCGTGGAGGTTTCGCGTGACCAAACGCCGTGCAAAACATGTCGGGCGAGAGGCAATGAAAGCGAAAAAAGATCGAGAGCATTCCTGAATATTGAAGCGAAATTAGTCGGCGCTCACCTGGGAAAAAGGAATCGCTGGACTCTTTGGCAACCCGTGAAATCAGTTTAACTCGAAGTTGTCGTAACCTCAGTGCTTTAATAAAATGAGAAATTTCGCTAGTTTATTGAAACCAGTCGTTTGTACAATTTAGGGAGTTTAAGATCCAACGACGTGGACGACAACTAGAACGTCAAAAAAACAATAGGTTTAATTAGCAAAACAACAACTTCGCACGTGCAATACACTTTTTTGTTCATTTCTTTCCCGTTTTTGCACGACTACGACGTGAAAATGCCTAATTTCGCGTTTTATGGAGGACGTAAATAAACAACGACGAAATTTTATTTCTCTTTCTGAGCTTGAATATGGTCCCTTGAAATTCAGCTTTAGGAGGGTTCGCCTACAATTGACAAAGTAAGTGGGTATGAATAATCGCTATAAAGACTGAAAAAAATAAACATCAAACCAGAAATTGCTCTCTTCAAACTGTAAATTATTAATGATCCTGAGAGAATATTTAGTGTGTTAAGGATTTCCCTGCTCTACTGTTAGCTCTATACAAGAGAGGAAGGGCGATTCTTTTTTAATTTCGGTTTCGCTGACACAGCTCTCGCAGAAATCTCGCTGTAGTCGTTTTCGTCGACAAAAAGAATAGCAAAATCGCTCCCCGCGTCTTCCCCCATTTTGTTCTGCGTCATTTCGGGAAGGACGCGTGGCTCTCAGCGTGGGTCATCCACGCGGAACACATTCGCGCTATGTGATTGGCTGTTGTCTAATCCCCCTTGAGATCTGTGGTGTTAAAAATAACTCGAGACGAATTACCTATGGAATAGGGTGTATATGGGAGATGCCCTCTCTGTCCCCTTTATAGTCTCTTGATGTACATGTATAAGGGTAATTTGCAAAACGAATGAGTGATAAAACCTTTCCTTTCTTTTTGTTCTGTCTAAATAATTTGGGTAAACCTTAATTCGAATTAAGTTCGGCTCATGAAAAATTCGGCGTTTGAACTGGGCCTTAGGAACGCATGTTTCAGTTTGAAGCGGCTCAGACGTTACTGAGGGAGCAAAAACGACTCGAGCGAAGTAATCGTCTGAAATTCAGGCTAACGAAGAGGTCAAAACATCACTTGTTCCGGAAATTTGTTGAATATAAAACCTTAGCAGTCTTAAATCAAACTTAATTGTAACTATAATCGAATGTTGTCAAAGCAAAGAAGGCTATTCAGCAGAAAATGTACCGTGTGAAAACTCATGAGATAATGGTAAACAAGGCTTTGAAGAATTATTTGAGCTTACAGTTTTTGACAGGTTCGTCGCAAACGGCTCGGGTAAAAGAAGTGAATGGTTTGGAACAGTAGCGCGGCTGACAATTGTTTTGAACGGATAGCTCGAGGCGTTCGAACGCGTGACAATTTTCTTCGAACGGATATCCCGAGCCGGTCGAACGAATGACAATTTTTCTCAAACGTCGGGATAGCCTGAGTCGTTCGAAGGGTTGACATTCCTCTTTCGAACGGATGACAATTTCAGGGCTGTCAACCCCCCACATCATCAAATATTGAGGATTGATAGGGAAGGAATTATAGATGACGTCATATCGCACGACAAATGACGTCATTTGTGCCAAAAATGCTCATTGATCTCAATCGACGTATATAGCACATAAACAGTTCATATTTAGCCACATTATTCCTTAAATTACCATGGCATACCAGAATTTATGAGGACAAAAAATTCGAAATTTTATGGTCGGAAAGTCGAGTCTACAAGAAATAGCAACTTTGGCAATTATCCCGGAGATATCAGACTCTAAAATCTGGAGTATCCCGGATTATCCGGGAGAGTTGACAGCACTGCAAATTTTTTTCGAACGGATAGTCTAAGCCGCTCCAACGGATACAAAATCTTTGCAAAAGCCTTTCGCAACTATCAGTAATTTCTTGTAACACGAAATTCGCGGGATTTGTGTTCGGCGTCTGAATCAAATCAGCCCGCTGTCTAAATAATTTGGGTAGGCCTTAATTCGAATGAAGTTCGGCTCATGAAACATTCGGCGTCTGAACCGGGCCTTAGGAACGCATGTTTCAGTTTGAAGCGGTTCAGCCGTTCTTTCCACCCAGCCCAGCCGGGAATTTTGACTTTGGATCCACTTTGGAACGCCTTTGATGCAGACGCCGAACTTTTCATGTACAAAACCAAAAGCATAAATTCTTATAACGTATTTTGTAAGCAGTTTGACCGAAATGAGCATTTTTCGTCTTCTGAATTTAGTTCGGCTGGGATTAAGATCGGCGTCTGAATCAATTCAGCCGGTCTGAATAATTTGGGTCGGCCTTAATTCGAATTAGGTTCGGCTCATGAAAAGTTCGGCGTCTGAACCGGGCCTAACTTAACCCCCGCCCAAAAAAAATCGCTTTTCATAACTTCCCACAGGAGCCTATGGGTCATGGGCTCCTGCTTCCCATAATTCTCCCTTTACGTCGGTTTGAAATCGGCGAGCTTATTAGACTCGGCTCTCGTCTTAGAGTTTTTTTTAGCTGCCTTGAGCAAAGTCTGCTGCGTCCAATATCTTCTCGTATTTCGTCTCTTTTGGTTACACTGGTGAAAGACTGATCCCGGGCTTGAGACCGAAAGATTGGATATGACGAGCTTTGTAAAAATAAACCATCTGAAAGCAATGGTCACACTACACAACTCCACGGTATAGCCAATACCTTACGCATGGGAACAGTCATATCACTCGGGCAGTGGCAGCCATGAACAGCTGTTTCGCCATACCGCGAAATTGTGCAGTGTGACCATTGCTTTCAGATGGTCTTTGATACACAGGGATTACCCTGTTCATTGACCCGACGGCTATGTCATGCTGATAATCCCCAAAAAGGGCAAAACACCTGTCCATGGTTGCCATTGCTCGAGTGATATGGCTGTGCGCATGCGTAAGGTACTGAACCATACCGCGGAGTTGTGTAGTGTGACCATTGCTTTCAGATGGTTTATTAGTTGGCAGTAAAAGGTCTTTGACTTCACAAAGTAGGTTCTAGGGGTCGTATCTATTTGGCGAGAAGGAAATTGAAGCTGATTTCTGACCAGGCCACAGATTTAGTTACCCGGCGGGGTATTCTCGGGAAATTTTGGTGGGGGTGTGCCGCCTGGTTCTCCAAATGCTGACCCTATTTCAGACTGAAAAATGTTATTTTCCACAACTGTTTTCAGACGCGGTCCTGTAATTCCATACCCGTCTTTTCAGGCCGTATATATAGAAATTAAGTCATCATTTTTAGACTAGAGCTCAAACAAAAACATTTCTTAAAATCCATTTCGAATTCGCATATTACTCTTTCTCTCTGATTCATTTGGAATTGAAACGATAAATACGTACATACACTTTCGTAGTTTCCTCGAAAACTATGCTCGATTCCAGACCAAAATGAGCAAAATCTATTTCCGTTTTCAGACCGAAACGGCACAAAAACCATACCCTTTTAGGGCGGCACGTACCTGTATGGCTTATATAAGGGAGTGCCCCCGGCCTTAGTTAAAAATTTTTTGGAAGGCGGAGGCTCCATGTCTCCTTTTCAACCGCTGGTTAACATCCGGGAACTTGGATGAATGAATCGACTGTGCGATTCGAGAAAAGCTTCCATGCGACGATTTATGCGAAGGAAGCGAGAGTTTTTCGGAGTGATTTGACGATGTTTCGCCCGTGCTAAATGTGGAAATATTGCCAGTAGTTTTCGGAAGTGTTGTGACTGCCGCGGAAGTCTTTTATTGTGTGATTTACCGAAGGCGTTGACATACAAAACTCAGGTGTGTGGTTGAGCTCGTGTTACCAGAATACTTTGTGCCAAGCATAAAAACACTTCGTGAGTGTTTAGCTAAGCCTATTCTGTGCTCAAAGATTGTGGATTCCTAATCTTTTTTGCAGACAATTTGCTATGGGCCTCATGATTTGACTGACTAAAAGGTTATAATTTCTGAGCGTTTCAAATGTTAAGACAAACTTAAAGCAAGGGGCACACATACACCAACCCACGGCCTGACCAGTAACTCGCGCATGTGCACAGCTATATCACCCGGGCAGCGACAGCCATGGACGGCTGTTTCGGCTTTATTGGGGCTCATAGAATGGCATATCGGTCGAACCTCTGTACGGCAAAGCCGTCTTCAGAGGCCCCTTACTGCCGAAGCGAGTGCAGGGCCTGTGAAGACGGCTTCGCCGTACAGAGGCTCGACGGCTATGCCATGCTGATGAGCCGAAATAAGGGCGAAACAGTTGTCCATGGCTGCCACTGCCCGGGTGATATGGCTGTGCGCATGCGTGAGTTACTGGCCAGGCCGTGGGTTGGTGTATGTGAGCCCCTTGCTTTAAGTTTGTCTTGTTTCAAATGTTTATTTCATTGCAAAATCCTGTTACTTTTGCGAGAGCAATTTACCGTCTGTTACCAGCAACAAAGTTGTGATTGTTAAGCCTCAGCTAGTGACTTTTAACTGCGTTCTATTTGACTTAGATGTCAAATTGTTAAAATGCCCTTGAAATTTCTTTAGCCATGTTTTATCAAATCCAGACAGAAATACTTACATACCTAGCAAATCCGAGGCTAAAGCTTTTACAGTTGATAAATAGAATTAAAGTGACAAACAGAAAAGTACTACTGAAAAATTTAAAAGGTGGCTTAAAGGTATGAATTTTATAAACTCCTGTATCAATAATTTCTCCGCGAAAAAAAGTTCTTAGAAAGCTGAAAAAGAAAGTCTAAAGCTGTTATTTGTTTAGTTAACTTAGAAAGGCAAGCAAAAATTAAGCCAGTGCCTTTTACCAAGAAAATAGCAATTATTCCAAGCGTTTGGCTTATCTCGATAACATTAAATTTTCCGCCAAATAGCTAGTGCTTGCCAATCCTCCTCCACGCAACTGCTATTTGCTTTTATCGGCAACCTGGCACTCTTCTAATTCCTCTAAGAATTTATTGTTCTTCCATAACAACCCTCAGAATCGGATACACTGAAACAAAATCTAATAACTGTTCTAGTAAACATGGTTTGAAAAAAAAACCGCGCTGGCACACGAAACAGAGCTCATTATTTTTTTAAATAAGTATGGAAAAAATAGAATCTGTAAGCGCTCCTGTAATCATGTGTACGTCCACCTTCAGATTATTCAAATATCTACTAGTGATGTCACTGAATAATCGAAAGAGTACCGCAAATGACCTAATAGACGCCCACTCCCAAATAAACGCCTCTTATCTGAAAAATGTCCCCTCTACGCTGTTAAAATTGAATTAGAACCCCTCTCTAATAACCGTTCCTTGTCTAATAGACGCCCCCTACGCAAATTACTCCAAACTACTAGGAATTAGCAAAAAGGAGCAAAATCATTCAATTCGTTCAGTTCCTGCTTTATTAACAAGACTTTGCGTATTTTGTCTTGTTCAATGTTATGTTCAAAGTAAGAACAGACTAACGATGGCAACACAATAACCCTGAGCAAGGATTCTGACATCGATGTTAGGATTTGAATTGATGGTTCTGTGATTTTTCAACTTTTATGGCAAGGCCTACTCTCTTTTGATTGCAGGTGAGAGCATGGCATCCTTGACTGGAATCCTACTTGACGTCTCCGGTTCCATGCGTCGTAACATTGGCGAGGGTACTGATGAAGAAGGAGGACCATGGGCTCGCTCGATCTTTGAAGTTATTGACAACCTTATCAAATACGATATTTCATCTGATAACCATGTATTTGCAATAGGCTTTGGGGCTAGTTGTGGTGAGGAAGTATTTGATATCATAGGAACTCTGAAACAGTTTCCGAATCTAGATAATGTTGCTAAAGGGCCTGCCAGAACTGAACACATAAACCAGATTTTCAAGATACTAGAGGGTGCCGGGGCACGTACAATTCGCAAATGGGCAGAGGTCGAAGTCGTCAAAAAAGCATTAACAGATAACTTGGCTGTTGTGTTTCTGAAAAAGTTTGAATCTGATCACTCGTTTCTTAAAGAATTCGTCGAAAAAATTCTACCACCAGCTTGTCGCGACTGGCCTGAACCGGGACTGGACAAGTTGTTAATGCTAGGTGGTTTGGCTCTTGTTGCTGGGATGGTGGCTCCACCTGTAGGATTAGGTGTATTGGGTTCAATGGGAGCTTTAAAGTTAGGGCCAAGAGCAGGGAAAGAGGTGTATTCGTCGGTGGTGACCGAGTGTTATAGAAAGGCTACAGTAGAAGACGTCACAGAGGTAGTGGAAAAGGCCAAAGCTTATCTGCAAAAAAAAGTTAAAAAAAAGGTAAAAAAAGTAGATGTAGATGCCATTTTCAATGTTCAAGATGCGTCAGATGTTGTGCATGGATGCGTCGATGAAAAAAAACTCACTAACCAAAGGAGTCGGGAATTGTTGCAGAAAATCGAGCCTTACATTTATGGCAGAACGCCTTTTTTTCGAGCGATTAGAGAAGCAATAGCACTTTTTCATGAACCCAAATTTTCGCATCACAAAAAGATGCTGTTTATCTTGTCAGATGGGGACCCTACAGATGGACAGACCACTGGCCGTGCTGGAATAGATCGCCTGATTTCTAGATTTACCGAAGCAGATGTGACCGTTGTGAGCTGCTTTATCACTGACTCCACACATATTGACCCTAAAAGACTATTCAGCAAAGAGGAACCCGACTGGGACCTGGTCGCAAAGTTCATGTTCTCATTGAGCTCAAAGTTGTCAACACAATCCCTACCACGCACAATGTTTGTGAAACGTGATTGGACCATCGACATCACCGACAATGAGACACATTTGTTCTTGCAGGTCAATCATCCAGAACACCTTCGAGAGGGATGCGAGGTGGCTCGAAATGTAGTCTGTTGTCAAGACGCGTTATCCGATATGCTTGCATCCGTTAATCTAGATGTCTATATCAACCAAGAATTAAAGGGTTATGAGGCAAAAACGAAGCAAGAAGGGGGGACCTGCTATGCGAACGCAGCTGCTACAGTTCTCCATTTGTCCATGAAACGAATTCTTCGACGCAAAGGCGGATATCCAGATTTCTCCAAGTTAAGAGAAGAATTTATCAACCGTTTTGGACGTGACGGTGCCAATACCTTCCTTGTGCTGCAGAAGATGTGCCCGAAGTATCGCCTACGTTGCAAGCAAGTTGGTCTCAAGGGTGCCATGAAAGCGATCACTTCAAGTCGTCCAGTAGTGGCAACATTTTGGCTCACTAAACATGAATGGAAATGTTTTGGAAGCTTCTTTCGACTAAACCCAAAAGGTATTTTGACGAATGAGGAGATCAACACAGCAGCCCGTCTTCACCATACTCCTACCTTTGGCCATGCTGTTGTGTTGACCAGTTTCGACAGCCAATGTTTACGACTGCTAAATTCTTGGGGAGAAACCTGGGGAAATGTGGGATTTTTCAAAGTGCAGAACGCAGACGTTCTTGGATTGGAATTTATTGACGTTTTCTGGGAAACAGAAGATTTGACAGAAGAAGAAAGAACCTATTACGAGAAACATGGATCCGAAGTTACCAGAAAATTAATGGATAAATTGCCGAGTCTTAGGCGGGCAGAATTCAAGTGCCCCAAATGCAGCAAGAGATCACCAGTGATGGAATTTACTGGAACTTTGTCACATGCAAAATGCCCGAAATGTCACCAGGAGTTTTATTCAAAGAATGCCGAGGAAGGAAACATTTTAGCTCTTAATATTTATCTTACATCTTTAATCAGCTGAGTTACTTGCCGTTTCGTAATTCTGGCAAACTAAAAACTTGTTTAAAGGGAAAGAAATATCTATGAAATTTCACGGTTTCCAGTTATCCTTTGTTTAGTTTTTGCTTATTTGCTTTTCGAAATTTGTTCTAGTTGCGCTCGTACGTAGTGGCGTACAGTTTTGGAATAAAGGGCCAACGTTACTGAAAAATAGAAGGACCGGATGCTGCTGGCGTACAGATAGCTACGCCACTCATGGAATTACACAAAAATACAGAGGAGAATTTGTGAAATAAAACGAATAAATGCAGGGTCCAGCATGACTTGTTTTAGGGCGCCTAGTTGTTACTATTCAGTGTAAATATTGCTTTAATAAGTGTTTAATTAAAACTTCCCATGCTTATGTATCAGAACATTAACTTGATTTACGGCAGTTTTTGTTAAACTAGCGTACTTCAGATAATACCTGCGCCGGCTGTGAAGCATTTGAAATTTGTCGAAATTTGTAAAATCGTGTCCAGTTGTTGTTGTTGTTGTTGGTCTTTACGTTTTTGTTCATTGAAATAGATAAATAATTTTGTTTTAAACAGTGTAAGAAAATGATGGACCCGGGCCAACCTCGAAAAATGGGGTTAACTGCCGACAGCCGAAACTAACTGTTTGTTTAATTATTACTAGCTGCTAACAAATAAATAGTTTATGAGTGGTATAGAAAATTTGAGTAGCTAAGTCGTCGTACCAACATATACATTTCTCCCTGGATCTCGAGCCACCTTCTAGAGTAGACTGTTTTTTAGCCTAACTAAATTATTATTTTGGAAAGTGCCATCCATCCTACAATTTCTTGTTCAATCAGATGGCATCTCTTGAACAATCAAAACGTCTTTCGGTTTCCTCGGGTCAACTAACAGTTGACAGAACAAATTTTTGTCTCACCAGAAAAGCTCTTCATGTTAAACATACTGAGATATACACAAAGAAATACTATGTCGTATAAACCTTTCATACACAAATGAATTTCCGATGTTTTTTACACCTGAGAAAAAATGGTTCATCCAATCAAAATCTCAGTCATTTAACGACAGCATTTGCAGAGGAGTTACAGAGGAGAGTTTTTCCTGTAGAAAAGTGAACAACTGTTCTGAAATTGGACAGTACATGACAATTGCGCATATTTCAAAAAGTTAAAAAAGGAAAATTATAGATAGTATGCAAAACAACAGCTGAAAGAGAAAAACAGAACGAAAAGTAAGGGAGAGTTCTACTATTTCGTCTTTTGCTATTCAAACCAGACGTTTTACTAAAAATTGCCACTTATTTGGCATTTGATCTTTACCTGTAGATTCAGAAGACAAAGTTAAAATATTACTTGTTACTTTTAAATTTTAATTTTTTTTCTTAATAGTTTTTGAAATATCACGTAGTTTTCTTTGCAAATTAACGGTGTGTAGCTGCTGCTTTATCATTTTAGCATTTTGGTAAGATTTCAAATAAGCTAAGGCTGTCAAAATATTTTAGGTCTGAGTATGTATATAGTAAACATAATACCCTAAGGAAAATACCCCAACTGATTTAAACCCTTAAAAGAGACGGCAAGCACGTGAAGCACCCCTGTTCCATTTGGGGGCCTCCTATCGCTCTCCCAGAGACTTTTCCTTTATCACCAGTAAGGAGGATGATGATGATGAAGTAGTATAGTAATTGTTTTGTCTTTGGTCTTTCCAGGAATTTTATTTGGGGATTTTCCTTGGAATTTTTGGTTGGGCTTTATACTGGACATAATTTTCAAAACTGATTTTGGGTAGCAGAAATCAGTTTTGGATTTGGAAGTATGGTAATTGGGCTCACCAGCACAGTTTTGTCTTTGGTCTTTCCAGGAATTTTTGTGTTGGATTTTTCTTGGAATTTTTGGTTGGCGCCTTATACTGGAAATAATTTTCAAAACCGGTTCTGGCTTTTAGAAATTTCCATTGGTAAGTTTTAAAACCGGATTTGACCTTGGGAAAAGCATTTTGGAAATTTATTACGGTTCATTTTCAAATCCGATTTTGAGTGTGGCAAAGCGGTTTTGGATTTAGAACTTAGTTTGGAATTTCCAGGAATTGGGGAATAATATAATACATATATATAACGGTAAAAATAATAATCAAGAATTCAAATACTGATGCTGCAAATGAAAAAGCGGAACTTATCTCAAAACTATTGCATAGAGCTGATAATAAGATGTTAAAAGAGTTAATAAGTTATAAAAATGATTTGCTCGCACTGGAGGATATTTTGAAAGAACTTGATTAAGAGCTAAAATAAGTTTTATACTCAGATCTGCGTGCAAATCTAAATGCAAAGTGTAAGAACGGGTCCACAAACGTGGATTTTATTTGGTTATTCTATGAATGGCCTGATGATGGGTTTTTTGTGTTTCTTTATTTAGGAACGCTTTGTCACAGTATTTACACGGCACACGAGTACCAGTCATGTAATTATGTACTTCTTTACAGATGTGATCATAGTCATTTCTTAGGATGAATTGGTAGCAATTTTCCTTGTACCGTTTTTTCATCACTCTTTAAGTATGTGAAATTTGGTAATTATTGGTCGGAGATTTCAATTCAGTACAAAGGGCATTATAATCTTTGTGGTAGTTAAGCACCATCAGATCAGGCTGACATTTGGTATAACCCTTTTTCCAACTATCAATTCTTTTCAATGGAGTATCTTGGTTTTCTCCAAGTCCTGCTACAATAAGGTCTATTGGATAATAGTATCTGATTAGGTGTACAACTTTGCAGGGTAGATCTGTTTCATTTTCAATCTTAAACATTTTGTTATTCGGGTTGTCGAATAGTTTGTACTGACAATACTTTCTGATCGATGGAAGCACTTGTGTGAATACCTAATTACGGAACGTTTTTGCGGTTTCTAATTTTGAGCCAAAAACAAGTTCATAAAAGCCGGGTTCATTGATAAAAGTTGTTTTGGACCAACCCGTCTGCGGGACGGGTTGCCCTGAGCACTGTTTTTTACCCTCAGACCAACTGCGTGTTTCACGCTGTTGCCTCGAGAGCTGTTTTATTTTGTTTTCATCTGATACATTCTTTGTTAAAGCCTGATCCGTGTCACTATAGCCAAGGATTAGGGCAACGTCCTTACCCTTGAACCATACATTTTGTTTTTTATCTATGAATGAAGTAAGCTCTACATCCAAGTCTACATTATAGAACAATTTTTCCAACATATAGGTGGTTTTCATGCAATCTCGGGAGACACAAATAACAATGATGAAATGAACAAATGCTGGTGGACAAACAAAGCGAGCTAATGAGCGATCTTTTGTTTACCGTCCACAAACATGGCGGCGATGACGTAACGTGAAAACCACCTATACACCATTGATTATATAAGGGTTGTATTAAAATTACTCTTTTTCTTCCTCCTCCTCCACTTAAAAGATCACTTCAAGGACGCCGGCTAATGACATTTCTGCTGTTTCCAATTTTTTTCGGAACTAATTTTTTTTGATTTAATGTGGCAATCTCTTTTTCCAATTTTTTTGGATTATAGTAAATAGTTCATTGAGCTCGGTTTCCTTATTGCGGATCTTAGTGTTTAGCTTTCTTATGTGATCGTCCATTTAAACTATTAGTTAGAGAAATGTTGTTAACTGCTCAGTGGAATCCAGGAATTAAAGTCGTCACCTATAATAACCCAACCACTTCACAAGAGCTTGTTTTTTCTTATAGTCTCTCCGAATGACTCTATCAATGCGGAATATATCTTGTGTTGCCTTTAGTAATTCCGGTTCATAAAAGCTCCCTTGTGTCTCCTCGTTGTTGAGATCCTTTAATCTGCGGGTGATTGGATTTGTGGGTTGGATTTTATCAATAAGGAATATTTCTTCAGTCCAGTTAGGTGTATAGCCTTTGTCAAATATTTTCCTTTTGTACTTATATTACTTATCCTGACATTATCGTCAACCTTGAACCTAGGCTTGGATGACAACTGCTCCATATCACCATATAGATTAAAATACATGGAACTTTCAATCTTCTTTTTACTGGCTTCTAAAGATTTCATCTTAATGGAACTGTGCTTGGTGTTGTTATACTGCTCCAGTATTTTTGGTAGTATACTGAGATATTGGGTATTACCCTGGACAGTAAATTGCTTCCACATCTTGGTTTTAATTATACGGTTCCATCTTTCACAAACACTAGATTTTTCCTCATTTTCGGTTGGGTATAGTGTTATGTTATGCTTCTGCAACAGTTCCTTCATGTGTTTGTTATAATATTCTTTCCCGTTATCAGTCCATATAGATATTGTGGTTTACGGCCCTCTTTGAAGATGGTTTTGAATGCTTCTGTGACAGTTTCTCCTTTTTTATCTTTCAACGGGACAATCCAACCATATTTGGAAGTTTAAAACAACATTTCGAACAAATGTGCAATCTTCTGGATTCGACTTCATGTAAGTTTGATTTTATCGGTTGCTCCGAGACATCGTTCACCTCTGAAACTGATTATACACGTTTTCAAATCCCAGGTTACACTTTACTCCAAATTTTGCATAACTTATTGTCTTAAAATGCTCTTGGGAAAATGCAATACTCCCAGGAGCATTTAAAAACAATGGTTTATGCAAAATTTGGGGGGCAAACAGAGTGTATTATGGGGAATTGGAAAATAGAGAATGAAAATCGCACCTTTTCGACAGGTGGCGGTGTTGCTTTGTATGTCAGATCAGGCTATTCTTTCTCAATTAGAAATGACCTCAAAATAGACTCAATTGAAAACCTATGGATAGAAACTAATGATATGATTGTGGGTGTCATTTATAAACCCCCAAATTTTTCAAACCCAGAATTTTTAGACAAACTCGAAAGACCTCTACACAATGTTTTTCTCTCTGAGAAAAAATGCATTTTAATGGGTGATACTAATATAAATACTCTTACAAAAACAAGTGTCTCTAAGGAATATATTAATTTAATACAACCAGAAGGATTCAGTCAGCTGATCTTTGAAGCAACACGTATTACTGAAAATTCACAAAGCTGCCTTGATCATATATTTACAAATATTTCGACTTCCTGCTCAAGCGGCAGCCTCGCAGTTGAGAATGCGGATCATCTACCAGTCTTTACTATTTTTTATGACCCGAAATTTAGTCCTTTCCCTGATTATTTCGAAATCAGAGACTTTCGGAGTTTTGAAGATGAAAATTTCAAATTAGATCTACGAAGAGAGAGCTGGGATTCTATTTACAAATGCAATGAAGTAAATGAAAGTTATACCAGGTTCCTCCATATTTTCAATAAAGTAAATATACATGTACCACTCAAAAAAGCCAAGATTAAACACAAAGCATATAAACCGTGGATTACTTCTGGTTTAAAGAAATCTATGAAAGTTAGAGATAAATTATACAAGAAATGGCTTATTACTCGAAATTATGTTTTCCTAAACAAATATAAACTATATCGCAATAAAATTGCTATCATTAATAAGATATATCGTGACTGCTTTTATAATGACATATTAATCAAATCAGATAACACGAAAAAGATGTGGGATAACATCAATTTATTGATAAATAAGAAGCGGCCAAGTTCTCACATAGAAAAACTACAAGTGGATAATAAACGATATGAACAACCTTCAACTATCTCCAACTGCCTTAACGATTTTTTTTGTAATGTCCCTTCTACACTAGCAGCACAACTGCCTAAATCTGATAAGAGTGCAACCTCTTATCTTTCTCAGAAACGAAAACAATTTCGCTTAGCACAAGTCTCTGAAATAGAGGTATTCTTATTACTAGAAAGTCTTGACACAAACAAGTCGTTTGGGATTGACAATATTCATCCACTATTATTAAAAACTGCAGCACTTCAAATATACCGTCCTTTAACATTAATTTTTAATCTTTCCATCAACAAAGGTATTTTTCCTGATAGTATGAAACTTGCTAAAGTTGTTCCAATTTTCAAACAAGGCTCTCGTTTTGCATGTAGTAATTATCGACCTATCTCAGTTCTCTCTTCCATAAGTAAAATATTTGAGAGATGTATTTTTAATCAGCTGATGTTCTATTTTACGAATAATAATATGATTTCACCAAAACAATATGGATTTAGACCAGGTTTTACAACCTCTGATTGTCTGATTGACCTTATTGAAGAAATATACTCCTCTGTCGATAAAGGACATTATGTGGTTTCTTTATTCTTAGATTTAAGTAAAGCATTCGATACAGTAAACCATCAAATATTACTAAGTAAACTTAAGTACTACGGATTACAACAAAGTGAATACAACTGGTTTCAATCCTACTTAAATAATAGGAAACAGCAGGTGCATGCAAATGGTGTTGCTTCCGATACACGTTTTATCTCCACTGGTGTGCCTCAAGGATCCATACTAGAACCTTTGCTGTTTATTATTTTCATTAATGACCTTCCAAAGTCTTCCACTTTTTTTTCTACCAGATTATATGCAGACGATACATCTCTAACAGCTTCTGGAAGTGATCTTGACAGTTTATTGCTTGAAATTAACAATCATTTACCAGCTGTCTACGAATGGTTATGCAGTAATAAATTGACCTTAAATTTGACAAAAACTAAGTTTCCTATCTTTATGCCTCGTCAAAAGGAAAGCTACAATCTTTATCCACCACTAACCGTAGCAAATGTTCATCTAGAGAAGTCCTTTTGGGTAAAATATCTTGGTGTGTATATTGATTGTCACCTTACTTGGCATGGCCATATTGACTACATATGTGGCAAAATTAGCAAAAATATAAATATAATGGTTAAGTTGAAGCATTATGTATCAAACGCAACACTTATTAGTGTGTATTATTCTCTTATTTATCCTTACCTTACTTTTGCTTGTACACTTTGGGGAAATAATTATAACGCTCCATTGTCTCAAATCGTAAAGTTACAAAACAAAGCAATTGGTGTTAAAAATGATGTTCCTTTACTGGAATCAATAACTCCACACCACACATCCTTAGGCCTTCTGAAATTTCCTGATATTGTTAAACTGAACACATGTATGCTTTTTTATGATTATTTCCACCATGAAAAGTTTCCTAATATACCTGTTTCATTAGTATCTGAACTACATAATTATAGTACCCACAGTGCATCATCCAATCAAGTTGCAATACCTTTCTTTCGAACTAATCTTAGGAGATTTTGCCCCAGCATTATTGGAAGTTTCTTGGAACGATATTCCGCAATCCATTAGAGACAAACCATCTAAAAAAATGTTTAAAAAAGCACTTTTACGCTGGTACCTGGCTCAATACTAATGAATAAATATCCCTTTTATAACTTTCTGAGCTATTTGTCATTTTTCCTTTACTTTTTTATTAATAATCTTAAGTCCTTTGTTATACATAACTTTAAGGGGCACAATATTACTTTATCTAGTTGTGCCCCTCTCCTCTCCTTCCAATATACAATGTAATTCAATTTAAGTGTTGTAATTTCTATTTTACGCGTTTTTTCCTTTGTAAATCTTTATCTGTTACTATATTATTTTTCTCAGTTATATTTACATAACTATGTATCAGCTAGGAATTGGAGGAATAAATAAATAAAATAAATAAAAAAAAATTGGAGAACAGATCTAACACCATGAGAAGCTGATATCTGTAACCCTTGTTGCATTTGCTGAATTGCTGCATTTCAACCAGATCAGAGCACCAAATTTTGTCGATGCCGTTTACAATAACACGCAGCCGAGTAAAGATGCGCTTTATTGGTTTATGTAATTCATCTGCTAATTGCTGCTGCCAACTTATTTCCTTACTGGGCGGTTTTTTAGTTTAAACCAAGTCCTAGTTTTTGTTTTTTATCAATGAGGAGCCTGGCTGTTTTACCCCATTTAGGCATCTCACCATGAAGAATCTCATCCAGTCATTTTACCTTGGTTCTATCACAATCATCTTTGTTTTTGCCCATGTCATAACAAATATCATGGTGAGCAGCTATTTCATCCACTTTATTGTACGGCTGAACATACCATTCCAATACCTCACCAGTGCTGGGATCATATTTTAACTGCTTATCAAGGGGATTGTATGGCCCCATGTATTTGTATTTGCCCGGAGTGAAACCAGCCTTGGGGCGAGGGAGTTTGCTAATTGCTTTATGAATGTCTATTCCACCTCCAAATCCTGGAAATGTGAAAGCTGGTTTATGAACAGCTCCAGTCTTTTTTGCAAAACTAATATACGATCCTTTGAAGCCAAGATTTTGCACAGCATGATAAGATCTTTTTAAGGCTGCCACACGTTGTTTCATATCAGCAACCATCCTCGGAGACCCAGGGGCAGATAGTGGGGGCGAGAGAAAGTCTAAACGGGCGGGAAAATACGGCACAAAGAAAATAAAAGAACGGCGAGAAGGGCCCCTGGGACAATGTCTTACCAGACCAGTTCCAAACTGTCGCGGTCGTTCTGGCTTCTGATTGGGCAGAAAAAAAACAAAAGTTTTCTGGCACCAATCAGAAGGCAGAACGGCGGCGACCGTTTGGAACTGGTCTGGTAAGACATTGTCCCAGGGGCCCTTCTCGCCGTTCTTTTATTTTCTTCGTGCCATATTTTCCCGCCCGTTTAGACTTTCCCTCGCCCCCACTATTTGCCCCTGGGTCTCCGAGGATGATCAGCAACTTCCTGCTTGCTTGGTATTTTCCACAGGTCTGGATCTTTTAACAATATATACCTTTTTCGAGGTCTACAAGCCATGGTCCACCAGAAATACCACCTTCTGTTAATTCTTTTCTTTGGATTTGACTTTATCAATGATACCAGATCCTTGTTGAAAAATATGTCCGAAACCGAGTGTTGATAAAAATTGCCCCAATGTTCCCCCATATCCGAATATCCTAGCTTGTTCCAAGGCATATTTAGGCAGATCACGTTGATATTTTTTATATTTTGGGGGGTCTGTTAAGCTGTCATTTACTTTTTCAAATAATTGTATAGATCTGCCATCCAAATCTTTTCTATCGGTTTTGTATCTTTTTTTTCGGTCTAATCTTTGTTGATAGTTGATCAAGAGCTTGAGATCCAACATTTTGTATTACAGGAGTGAGTTTTTTTGGTCCATAATTTAGGGCCTTCTTCTGTAACTTTTTGTTTCTTAGAGCCTCAGAACAATAATATCTTCCCATATCAACTGCCTTTTTTCCGATCCATGGAAGAGCATGTTCTACAAAATAAATCTGTTGCGGTTCCTACAGCAGAGTCAAGTAAATCGTCCCCTGCTTGAGAGGGCCCAATTAGTTTCCCTTAACGAATTTGGTTCTAGTGATTCCACATTCGTCACATTTGCATTTCATCACTAATCGGCCATTCTTTGCTGTAACAGTGGTTTCACTGCCTGGCACGCATTCTGTCTGTTTTTTCTGTTTAACACAATAAGATTTCGTCATTCTTATATATACAATATGTTATATTAAAATGCATGGGGTAATAAAAGTCATCTGGGACCTGACCTAGCAAATTGCTACCCCAGGTGTTCTTATATTTGTCTGATGCATGTTTTTAGAGCCAATGTCTGTAATTTTCGAAAATCGGTTGACAGTCGTGAAATTTTGAATTTCTTCGTATTTTGCCCAAATAATCTCTACAGTACACTTATTTCAAAAATCACATTAAAGCTTGTAACGGCTTTCATTTTTTCCTAAATCGGGCAAAGTTTGAAAAACGCAAAATCGCCGCTCTTTCGAGTATGAAACTAGCGAAAATTAAGCATTTTCTTCGCGCTCGTATACGTATATAAAACGGGCGTCGATAAAACCAGGAACATGGAACATTCCGGAACATTCCGGAACATCCCGGAACATGAAAAAATAAAAGTAATTTTCATGAAAAAAAATTAATTAAATAAAATGATAATAATAACATAGTTTTTGTAAAAATTAATAATAACAAAATAACATAAAATAAAAAAAAAAAAACGAAAAATAAAGAAATGATTAAGAAAAAGAAACTCATCTCCGAGTATGAGAAAACAATATTTTGTCGCAAATAATTTGTTGGGCGAGTGAGGGTCCATGCAAATGACAGTAATGAGTGAAGGCTTGCTTCTAAATTCAAAATATATTAAAATGAGTCGCGAGGAGGGGGGTTTTCAAGCTTTACTCACACAGTTACTTCTTGTAATTGTTTGCTGTTTATGGCGGTTAACCATTTACGGTTCTGCGATGGTCTGAAATGTCGGTGCAGTATGCCATGTCAAGCCGAGTCGGTAATTAAGTTACTAAAGTCAAAAGCGACGAGCCCCTAAGGGACCAGTCATAATTTAAGTTGGAGGGGAGTCGGGGGTGGAGGAGAAATTGGGGGGCCTTCAATTTTTTTTTGGATGGAATATGGGGGGCCTTAAAATGCCAAAAGATGACCTTGGGGGGTCTTCAAGTTTCTTATAAGTAACATCCCTACTGAGCAGCATGATGCTTGAGTATTAAAGGATCTGATTTTGATTCACTTTTACACAAAGTCCTATATTGTGTAATACGAAAACAATTTAATCAGCATTTTGACAAAAAGATTTAATGCTCAAATAGTAGGTGCACCAACACAACATCTATTATTGTGTAACACTGAAACAATTTCATCGGCATTCATTGAATCACATTACAACGTGGGTGAGCTCTATATGGAGTTTCTCAAGAGGGCATGCAGTAAACATTCAGATGGTCGTCTTTGCGACTTCTGTGAAAGCCATCCATGGGTAGGACCGGAGAGTGAGCGAATACCTCAACCCATACCTGACCACAAGAGCCCTGCACACTATAAGAGCGTGTTTTGTACGCCAGTGAGAAATGATGATGGTAGCCGCAGAGATCTTGATGACTGGCAGCCAAGGGCTCAGTTGAAACGCTTATTTAATTCATCAGAAATAACCCTCAATGATACAGATGCCATTAAAGAATATGCAACAAAGTTCGCTGTTGATGAAAAATACGTGCGTTCGTATCTGGAGCACCTGACAACACTGAGACTCAAAGAATCCATCAGGTCGACTCAGAGGCCAACCGACAAAAGCAAACGAGATCTAAAAACATACAATGAGTATGACTAGCTAGACATGTCTCTAAAAGGAACGTTGCAACAACTAACTGTCAAAGAACTTGAGAAATATGTAACTGCCCATGGACTTGGCAAGTATGGTAAAAAAGTGACAAAATAGAAACCATCAGCTGCCATGTTCTGCGAAATAATGAGCTTAATTCTATAAAAGAGAAACAGTTGGAAATGGCAGACTCCATGTCCTATGCTGACCAGCAAGATGACGAATCACTCTCAGATGACGATTATGTAGTTGGCACATTCGGAAGTGACAGTGAGTAAGAACGGTAAAGTAACGAAAATGTTATTTGTTATTACCATTTGGGTATTATCTAAGAAAGGGGGGCCCTTAAACCTTTTAACATGATTGAAGGGGGGTACCTAAAAACATGGGTGCTATTGAGTAGGGGTCTGGAAATAATTTGGGATAAAAAAAAATTTCTCCTCCACTCCCCCCTCCAATTTAAATTATGACTAGTCCCTAAGCTCTTCTTGCGGTCGAAAAGCCGTAACTGAGTAACCGTTAAACCAGGAGCCTGGTTAAACCGCATGGCAAACATTTACAAGAGGTAGCTGTGTGAGTAAAGCTTGAAAACCCCCCTCCTCGCGACCCGTTTGAATATATTTTGAATTTAGAAGCAAACCTTCACTCATTACTGTCATTTCCATGGACCCTCGCCCCACAAATTATTTGCGACAAAATATTGTTTTCTCATACCTGGAGATGATACTAGTTTCTTTTTATTTCTTTCTCTTTCGGTTTTTTGTTATTTTACGTTATTATTAATTTTTATGAAAATTATTTTATTATTATAATTTTTTTATTTATTTATTTTCATGAAAATTATTGTTATTTTTTCACGTTCCGGGATGTTCCGGAATGTTCCGGCATGTTCCGGAATGTTCCATGTTCCGGATTTTATCGACGCCCGATTCCTTTCACTCCACTGCCTGTCCCAGTGTCCCATGAAACTGTGCCAAGTAGCCTCTTATTATCAAGTATCAATTATTATTTTTTGAATCTGGATGAAATGAAGCCAATACAATCAAATTGAGGTTGAACAGCTTATGTAGCAAAATAATAGTGTTTTGAAATTTTGTATCCTTTGTGAAATAAGTCTACAATATTAGAGCCTGTTGAACGTTAACAGTTTCAAGCTGTAAAACCAGTCTCACCCCTGAGGTCTGATGGCTGTTGAATATTTATGCATATTAATTAACGCTAAATGTCAAATCTTGTGAGCAGGCAATGTGTTGGTTTTCAATTATATTTCCTTGTCCTTCGGTCTTGACAGCCCAACCTTGTCAGCTAGTCAGCAACAAGAGTGAGAGGAAGGACATAACCAGCTGGCTAGGTCTTGTTACTGTTCTCTACTCTAACATTGGGTCTCTACTTACATGAATACTTAATCACTTGCTTATTATCTCTTGCTTGCTTACTGGCAAATGCCTACCTACATTCTTGTCTAAGGTCAGGTCAAGTGCATATGAATATAAAAAAAAAAAACAAGCAAACAACCAGGCATGTAAATGCCCGAAACAGCAGTCAGCCTATTTGCACATATACTTACACATGGCAATCACAGAACTTGAGAAACAACCACAAATAATTTTCCAGGGCTGTCATTAACATTTCCAATTGCTCGGTAAAGAGGGAATGAAACGGGTGAACATATTGTTTGGTTCTATTTTGTCGACTAATCAAGTTTACCTGTATTCCTATTTTAAACTGGTGTCATTGAGTCTTTTGGAAACGAGAATATATAGATTGTGTTATTTGGCTGCCAATATTTAGCCAGTTTGGAACATCTTTGGTTGGAAAGTGTAATACAAAAATGTAGTTTCAAAAACTCATAGAACGTTTCTACGCTGCTAACAAGAAATGTGCAAACTCTGTTTCCGGGGAAAGACTGAGATCCTTGGAAAATTTACTGTAAGTAAGTACTTCTTTGCATAAAAACATGCAAAAAACCCACAAGGCTTGTTTTTGACTCAATGAGTCATGAGGCAAGTTATGACTTAGAAGCAATCACAATAGTAATTAGGGTTTGACAACAGTGTAAAGTGTTAAATTCTGACAATAGTGTTAAGGGTTAAGTAGTGAATGTAGTTAGTGATTATGGCTAAGCAGCAACTATAGTTATTAGGGTTAACGTCCTATCTTTCTCCATATGTTATTAGTAATAAATTTTAAGAGCATTTTCTGGCCTGAAAAGTAGTCTACTTGACTCATGACTCACTGACACTAAATTCTCACTCACAAATACACTTTTCACACATGCAATTTTTTATGTGGAGATGTCAGCCCACTTTTTTCCAGGAGGCTTTGTTGCCATGTTCTTGTGTGTTGTTTTTGTTTAGGTGACATCTTCTAACTGTACTTTTGCAGTGTGTCATTGTCGTGCACTTTTTCACAAAAAAACAGGGAAAGGAACTGTCCATCTGAAGAAAATGATGGTCCTACCTGTTAGGAGAGCATTTCCACTGTCGTTAAGTCCATCGTGAGTGTACCACCCTGTTGCTACATTCCTGGTGTTAGTCTTCTTCATGTACACATCACTCCAGTAATGGCTCCTCACCCGACTGTAATAAACAAGTCCTACTAGCTGGTAGAAAATCCCTCTAACAACCACATTTTCTTCTAGGTGGGGGGAGTATGGAAGTGGCCCATCATTTTTTTTTACAATTTCCAGGACAATTACTTCTGTCAGCCTTTCGATTTTTGTGTTGCATGAAGCTGTTGAATTACACCATACACATTCAGTGATGTCTCCATCTGTTGCAGCATCTTTCAGCACTTTGCTGCAGGAAGCTGATAGCCAAGTTGTGCCAGTGTCATCTGCGAGACGTTGGAAATGCTTTGTAATGTTTACAAGGCTCTTAGTGTCTTTATTATCAACTCTGTCCTCAGGTATGAAATTTTCTTCCACTATTCTGTAAGTTGCCTTTAACATTTCTTTGGTAGGGTGGGCATAGTCAGCATGGCCTAAACATTGTTTGCTTATTTCAGTGGAAAATCTAAGGAGTGTGCTTTCACTGTCAGATAGTTTTTGTCCTATGGCAGGTAATATAGCCTCTACGGAGCATTGCTTTCCAAGACCATAGTACCATTTGGAGTGCTATTCTGTAACCAAGTCCAAAGTTGCATTTACTTTCATGAAATTTTCCTTCCTTGAACCTTTGATACATTTCCTTGAGTCTTCATACAGCGTGATTCACTTGTAGATGTATTTACATGTAGGAACTGTGGATTTCGTATAAAAATTTCATTTATTATCACCAACAGTGCGTCCTGGTGACAGGAATTTAAAATACCACCTGATCCATTCCTGAATCTTGGGAATTCTTTCAATGGTGTGGCTGTTGGTATAGCAGCAGGTGTGGTTGAGGTTGTAGGGATAGCTGTGGATGTGACAGTGGGTGTAGCAGCAGGTGTAACTGTGGGTGGCTTTATCTTTGAAGATGCCTGAGCTTGAAACACAAGAGATGGTCATGTTGCTGTTTGTTTCCCTTTGCACTTATCCTTGTTACAGATTGTCAACAGCCTGTGGCATTTTGAACAATGCTTTGCTTTCCGTTTACAATTGTTGGCCTTTGGTTTCTTCTTTTCCTTTGCTAAGGAATCAACATTCTGTGGCTCAAACTGTGAAAATTTTCCTAAACATGATGTGGCACAGAGAGAAGGTACCTCAGTAAGCTTTATTAGCTGGCTAGATTTTTTTCTCAGCTTGCATTTTGACACCTCGTAATGTTGTATGTGGAGCACTTGGTGTTGTTTGTAGCACCCGGAAGTGATTTTAAGTCACATGCAGTAAGTTTTCTAGAAACTGATCGTGTCTCAAAATAAGGTATATTTGTGTTGTCTTTGGTGTCCATACAACAAGGTGGCACCATGAACTTGATGTGGCTAACATGTTAAGTTGTGTCTGGATGTAATAAGAGAGAGGTATGGTCTTGTAATGGCAGGGAAAACCACCTTTGAAGGGGCATTTGTATTCTGTTATACCTCTACCTTTTGTTTGGTGTATTCCCATGCCATTCATTTCAACTAGATCATCAGGAGAACAAGCAATCATCTCTGTTCCTCTCCAATTAATTACCCACAGGCCATTCTCATGAACTGTAGCACAAGGGTTGGTTTGCGCAATGTAATCAAGGTACGTAACTGTAGCATTTTCTTCATATAATGTTTCCCACTCCATTGCTAGTTTTCAAACGTTGCTGGGTTCTTCATCAGCATCATGTCTTTTACCTTGCAGAGACGATCTGTATGATGTGAACTCAGTTCTTCCATGTATGCCTAAGACAGTTCCCATTTTACCTTCATTGACGTACTTCTTTCTCTCCTCAAACCATTCAGCTGTTCGTTGTTTCAGGTAAGGTCTTTTGTCTGAGGCATGCAATGGGGCTCGCTGTAAATGCTTGTAACTGTGCTAATCGTCCAAGTTCACTGTTGGGAGTGAGTTCACTATATTTGGCAAATTAGGTCTCTTTACAACATACTGAGAGCTTTTGTGTTCTACTTTCTTTTTGAAATGACAGCTTTCTGCAAGATGACCCAGACATCCACACTTGAAACAGGTTTGATTTGCTAACCATTCAGGATTTGGAGGTTGACTACATTATTTAGCTCAGTGTCCTAGCATCCCACACCTCAAACATACATCACTTGGCTGTGCTTTTTCTTCCGTTTTGTGCTCTAATACCTTCTTTTTACTTAATATGCGCTGCCGTTTGGGTTTAGAATTATTAAAAGAGGGGCTTAGTCCATATTTTGCCAAATAGTTCACACATTGTCGCTTCAGAAATTTTGTCACATACATTAACATGGCCTCTTCTGCACCTTCATTTCCACCACAGATAAGTTCGGTCAAAGCTGTCTACCATGAGATAACAGCATCATCTTCAAAGACTCAATCCATAGCGGTAATATACGATGTCTCACAATACCCAGGAGTTTTAAAGTAGTTGGTTCTGATATTTCTGTCGAGCAGAATGTTAAAGTTTGTTAGCACTTCCTTGTTGCTATGATCTTTCAGGGCTGCAATTGTGTGAACTGTTCTTTTCAATAAAGCCTTAGGAAGAGCATGATCAATTATTTCCAGTATTGCAGTACACTGATTGATGAGTTGAGCGTGGTGATGTGGATCAATGGAATAATGTGTTGGCAAACTTGTTAGGTGAGAAAGGTTGACAGGTTTAACTGAATTCTTCAAAACGGATGCGTTGATCTCACAAAGGAAGTTTTCCTTTCTTGAATTCTTGTTAACACGTTGGGTGTTTGAGTCTTTCAAACCATTCTTTATGTTGTATGGCCTCATTTCAAGTGCTGGGGCATCATATGAGGATGATGAACCTTCCATCATACCGATTTCATTGGTTATGTGAAAGTCAGTACACAGGGTTTTTTCTAATTTCAACAAAGCGGAGAACAGTTGGTGATGCTTCTCTTCCTCTAACAAGAGAGAAATAGTTCTCTTCATCGTCCTGGCACGTACTCTTTGGTACAACATTTATTTCTGGGTAGTTTAAACTAATGTATCCTAGCGTTCCAATGATGCCTTTAATCATTACCAACAAGTCTTGATATGTTTTCCTTGGTATAAACTGTTGCCATGCTTGCTTATTTTGAGGTTTTGTTGCCTCTTCTTGTATTTCCTGAAACCATGATTGAAACCATCTCAAGACAGTTATTAACTCTTTCATATATGTTGTAGAGAGGGTTGTCGAGTTCATTATTGTGAACAACTTGTCACACATTCTTATGTACAATCTAGTCTGTTCAGTTTCACACAATGTAAAGGGAAAATTCTGGCGTTACATTGCCTTTGCAGTTTCTTCACTTAGCACCTCCCTCGCATACTTAACTTTCATTTTAGTTCTGCTGTCTAACAGTGTATGTTTCTCAGAAATTTTTGTGTCTAGGTATTTTGATACTCCAACTATGTGATCCCATGAAATGCTTTTTCCTTTTCTTCTTAAGTTGTAGTTAGGATTATAGACGAAGTTCCTTAATTTCTTGATGAGGAAAGTCAGAGATCCAATGTATGTAACCCTCAGTTACCACATTTGGAGTTACCCAACGGGAACTGTCACTTGACCTGTTGAAAAACTTTGAATTCTAGGGTCCTCCATCACACACTCCATTAGCAATGATAATCTTGCCGCATGATACTTTATCTAAGGCCCTTACCAAAGGCCATAGCATATTTTTTGTCAAATTTCTCTGCAGTAACACTACAAACAGGGAATGAAGCAACTTGTCATACAAAATCACCTTCGAGACTAGTAAGGAAGAACTGGCATATTTGCCTTGCTTTCTTCTTCATATTATTCGACCTTTATTCGGCGTCTTCATAATATGTGTTTTCTTCATCTAGGTACTCCTCTTCCTCTTCTTTAGTTGTATCTATCGGGGTATGTTGGTCACCGTCAGAAGCTGTTATTGAGTACTCCTCAGAGTCATCGTACTGGGCTTCAGTTTCTCTTTCGTATTCCTTAGGAATACTGAGGTCTTCAAACCCCACTAATTTACCTGTTCTTCTGCACAGTCGGATGCCATCGCGAATCTCCATTTCGTCCCAGTGTAATCCAAAAACCCCTTTTCCCTTGTTTGTTGTTTATTTCCTGCCAGCAGAGTTTAAGATTGTTCATGTCTATGGGTGTGACATCCATGTCAGCTTGTCTATATCCTTGAACAATTCTCCAGGAAGGTAAACACTTTCTTATCGCTTCATAACCTTTTGCTTTACATTGACCGCTAAGGCCACAGCAAACTTAATAGTCAGTGCATCCCAGCGCATCCCCTTTGGCTTAGCATTATTCCCTTGCTTTTTACTCGGATTATGCATTAAGTTAAGTTGAGTTACTGCATCTTGCATGAATGTGTACAGAAGTGATTCTTTCTTTAAAATGTTATTTTGCACAGCAAATTGTACCATCTGAGTCAAGTTATCACTAGAAGGATCAAAGTTGTTCTCACGTATTTCTTTATTTTTCTTTAAAAGTTTTCTCAAGTTCCAGTTTTTCTCCGCGGAGGTTTTTTATTTCTTTGCTCATGTTTCTTGCTCCTTCAAGAAGCGTTTCGTTAGTAAGGAGGGAAAATTTAACTCTGCTGTTGGCTTTTGTCTTGTTTGTTGTTTTAGCATTGGATTTGAAGCGAAGAGAGTTATTCAACAGTTGTTGGCAATTTGCGCACCGTTCTGACCTTCCTGTGTTCTTAGTAATTACCAGGCACTGATCCGAAGAGCGCACAGTTTTCCTTATAACTTTACCGGTTATGGGATGAGGGATTGCCCATTCAGAATCAGCAATGAAGTTACAAGTGGTAGTGGAAAGTCTTTCTTTCGCATAACTTAGAATTTCCCCATCGTAGGTTCCGCAGCATATTTTACTCATTTCAGCTTTACGCATGACACGTAATATGTTGACCACAAGTTGTTCATATGATTCCCCTGCTTGAATTTGTCCTTCATGCCAATGGTCCTTTTGATTAAAAAATTCTACACTCAAAGTACCAGTTCTAGTAATAAGAATTTGTCTCCCGTTGGCATTTTGTTTTCCTTCTCACAGGACAAAAAGACAAGCGTATTGTTCCATCGCCAGTAATGGAAAAAGACCAGTTTTGGGGAAGTCGATTGATTAGTGAAGCGAATAATTGACCAGTGTTCTCAGGATCAAAGACTCCATTGGAAAGGACCTGATCTCCCTTTGAGTTTGAAGCTTGTTGTACAGTTTGTTGCTTTAGGCCTTGGCTACATGAAAAACAAATAAAGTTTCGTTGCAAATAAACTGATTGGTTATCATCAGTGTAACTCACAGATTCTCCGCTGTTACACGTTACAAGGAAAGTTTTATCTAAGTGGACTGAGGTGTGTTTTGAACATCCATATGGTCTAAGGCAGTTGATTTGTTTTTGACATGAACTACATGGAATGCATTTTATTGCAGGTTCTCCACAGGCACCTTGATTTTGTTCATCCCAAATAAAATGCTCATGACAGACATTAAAACTGTCGTGTTCCTCATTGATTTCATAGCTACCCTTACAGCTAGTTAATAGGTGTTCAGCTGCTTCACTTTTACAGCCAACCAAGCAGCACAGTCCGGTTCCCCCGCGTAACCGCGATTGTACATCGATGATAGAACAGGGAGTAATTCTTTCCTCTCTAATGGTCATGTTATTATCAATGATTCTCCCATTCAATGCAAGATAGAAATCCTTTATCAGAAATTTAGCCTCTATGCGTTTTGATAGTGTTTCAACGCTCATTGAAGGCCGGACCTTTTTGTAAGAAGCGATCTTGCCGTCGGGTAACCTAGCATAAATGTCGAACATTTCTTCACCTGCATCCTTTTCATTGCAAGATTGCCTGTAAAGTTTCACACCTTTTGTTTAACCATTTCCTTAGCGACCTTATTGGCTCTAGGCAGCAGCACAACCCATTACTTGCAGTGCATAGATTATTTTGCATATGTTCTGTGTTCAGCTTTAATTGCTGAAGTGTCTTAGAACTTTCTTCAGATGAGTCTATGGTCATTATGTTTAAAAACTGAAACTCTAAGTTTTCCATTTGTTTTTCCGATTCTTGCAATCTAGTAGACTCTTTTCACGAGCAGCAGTTTTCCCCTCAGAATGCAAAGGTGTCTTCGATATGAGAGTCATACTTTTCTAAACCATGAGCACAACACTTATTCGGCAACTCAGCATATTTGAAAGTTGTGGCCAGGACACAAGATTTAGTTGGTCGATCCAGTTAGATGTGAGCATTGGTGCCAAAAAGGGAAAACATGATCTAATGTACAAAACAATTCCAGGTATTTCTTTTTGAAGGGTCCAATAAAGATCTTCGTTGTCCCATCCGAAGTCCCTTTTCATCATCAAGTTATAAATATGACAATCTATTTCCAGTTTGTTTTCATTTTAATATCATAGGTGACGAATTACTCCTGTATTTTGGAGCGCAATTTCAGCGTTAATTTGTAATTTCACATGTGAAATTACAAAATTGCCATGGCAACCCTTCCATACGTCTCAGTGTGAAGATGGCGACGAAGTTTTAAAACGCCGTGAATGAAGATATCAGGGCACAAAAAGACGCTTTAGAAAACCTGAACACACAAGAGAACATCAAGAAGGATTCTAACAGGTATTTTGCCGAAAAAGTCTGAAAAATTCTGAACTTTATAAGTCAAATTTAAGGTCTAAACATTTGAGAGAGTAGAGTTCTCGATCGATACGATCCAGGATAAACATGTCAAAAATCCAAGATTGCTAACGTAATTCGTCACCCATGATATGTATGTGTAATCAAATGGTGACGAGTGAAATTAGGGAATAATTTCACGCGCGTTTTGTCCAAATCCCAAGAGTTCGTTAAGAGGTCATCGTGCATGATCATGTGCATCTCGCCGATTCAGAAAACCAGGTCGTCTAAGCGTGGGACCTTCCTAAACATAGTATACACCCATTTAATTTTATTAGTGAATGTATTGTTTTAATGCGACAAATTGATAATGATAAATAAATAAAACTCCATAATCTTGCGGTTTTTTCCAGATAAATCGCATACACAGTAGTAGTCGTCAGGTAAATATGCCTTCGCACACTAAAATCAAATAAGAGAGGAAGAATAACCTGAAAACAAATAAGGTGTTGAGTTTTAAACCACGGGGAGACCACCAAAACGCATGCCTTTTCTAGCTGGACTGAGACAGGATTATACCATACATTCTCTGGTGTTTAAAAATCGGCAGAGAACAGAAAGAGAACTTTGAAAACCTGGAGAATTGGACTCGTAAATTCAAAGGGGATTCATTAAAAGATGTAGTAAATAACTGGAGAAAAGAAAAGATGTTTCTGAAATGACAACCCGTGTATCTTGCTTTAAATATTTGGTCCATTCGTTCATTCCTTGAAATAGTCAAAATGTGATGTAAACTGCAGTTGTAAATGCATTTATTATATTTGATTCAAAAAGTGGCGAATCAAACTGAAGGCATTTTGTTGTCGTTCATCAGCTATATAATGACGTCATATCTAATTTGCATAAAACAGGCCTAAATGGCTCTGAAAAAATTGCTGACAACTTTTTATCGATTCAGCACTATTTAAACTGTAGGTCTCTGCAAAGAAACTTCAATGTTCATAAAATGCCCATGAGAACGATTTTTCGGACGCATGGCCCTGGACTAAAAATCTAAGTAAAATGTGTGATTTTTTTAAGAGAAGAGTACTTACAGACTTAAAGTAAATGGTGTTTATCACGGAAAAATATTTTTACTTCCAGGATGTTCGTTCTTAGCTCCAATCCATCTAGCAAAATGATATCAACAATATAATGACGAAACACTAAAAGCCGGATGCTGTGCTGTTAGAAAAAGCGGCGCTTTTTCGATTAAATGCACTTTTCCAGGAGCCTATTTCTTCATATCTCCCTTTATTCCCTTTATTACATAACGTCAGTGGCATAGGCTGGTTGACTGCAGAATCGTGTTTATTTTTTTTCGAAAGAGCACCGTTGCGCTTATTTATTTCCGACTTTAAGGTGCGACAGTCATCAATTTGTATTATATTATGGCTTCAACAGGCAGTGACTCCTAAAAGAGACCATAGCGCTATACTGCTGAAAAATCAGGCAATCAAGTCTTGCAAATCATTAATAGCTCTATGGCGTTCGGTTTTCTCTTTGGATTTTCTTTCTCATTCTCCGGCTCTCTCTCTCTCCCTCTCTCTCTCTCTCTCCCTCTCTCTCCCTCTCTCCCTCTCTATAACAGTTGCGCGGATGGAAAGCCACTCGAATGCAAAATCGGCTTTGTATTTGAAAATTAGAAAAACAAAATGCTCCATTGTCATTGCAGTAACGGAAGTGTTTAGGGTGCAAAGAAGCGTGAAAGCTAAAATAATGCGAGGAAGGGTAGCGTGACCGAGGCGCGTAGGATCTGGAAACAAGAATTTTTCTAGACCCTTCCAGACCATGGACTGAGAAATATGGCGGAGCGAGAAGGTCGCTTACAAGTCGCCAATTCTTAGATTCTTGAAAAGAAAAATTGTTTTATCTGTAGTTTAGCACACTATAACGGATAAAAGCCATTTTAAGCTTCACGCCAAGCTCAGATCTTTAGGGTAGAATTTGAAGATTCGTTTTCATATGACAAGGCGGAAGTGGTAACACTGCCGTGTTTCAAAGAAGGGAAACTTGCTTCTAGACTCCTTGTGCACTCTTTATTGGTAAGTTTGTCTTCAAAAGTATGCTGTTACAGACAGTTTTTCAAAAATTATGTTGTTACTCATTTGAATGTTTTTTCTCATGGATTTCATCTTACAGTTGATAAGATTCGAAAACAAGCCAGTAAAGGATAAATTGTAGGTACATTTGAATTTTCGTCCCAGTTTAGATTATGAGAGGGTAACTTGGGGTAGATATTTTCTCTTTCGTTATTGTCATATTTAAGATCGAATGTGTTCTTTACGTTCAAGGATAGATTTGGAAACAAATCTAACTCAATCTTCTAAGAATATCACTAAGATAAGTTATTAGCATATACACAGAGCGACGCCGCTCAACACTAAACAGTTGATATTCTTGCACCGCTAAGGACAAGAATTTTCTCATTGATAAAAATGATATTGATCACAGTTCTATGTTACTGTGCAAGCAATTTTCGCAAGAAGCCAAGCTTAAAATGCAGCTTTAACTTATAAAAAAGTTCAAGAAAAATGATTTCCGCCTTAATATTAATGAAGTCCTGTTTATCATAACCGTAACATTAACCAGCACTATCCGAGGTGAAAAGTGTTAATGCTTTTGACGAGTAAATCATACCATCTACTCACTTCCGGATTTGAACAATGTTTGAACTGGCATCAAGTCTTTAAGCTTATGTATTTAGAAAAAAAGTAAACGAGCTCTTTGATTATTCAGTGGCAATCAATGGGCGCCAAGGCATTTTGATGAAATCATAAGTTTAACGCAACATTACACAGTCCCTGATTCTTGACCAACTTACTCAATTCCCCGCCACCTCCCTCCACATTGAAACGATTCACCTACTACATTTGATGGCTCAGTAAATAGGCCATCTGCGAGTTTCAAAATATCTCGCTTTCAAAACAAGGCTAAGTGCAAAACCGTGCTTGTGAAAATGAGTATTATTTGCATATTGAGAATACTACAAAACATTTTCATATCAATGGCTTTGCACTTAGCCTGGCTGTAAAACAGAGGCTAATGAAGCAACTTTGAAATTGTATATTTCGCAGGTTAAGTTGAGGCCCTCTGAACTCCTCTTTCACTACTTTACACTGTTCAGGGAATTTTCGAATTTTGCAAATTTTCTCATTTTTTCGAAAATTTAGTTGCAGTTTTCACAAAAAGTCGCAGATTTGGTTGGCGTCTTCCTAACCTCCCCTTTTAGTGCTTTTCACTGATGAAAATTTTGCAACGTTTGCACTGTACATGTCCAAACCTGAACATATCTAATCCGATCCAGGGTTGGCTAATCGAACGAAACCGAACCAAAAATCATTCGACCTCAATCGAAGCCAATCGGTCGGATTGTTGTTTGATTGGTTCGGTAATCGAAAATAATTGAATGGAACTGTTCCGTGAGTTCAATTACGAACTCAATCAACGCAATTAATTCCATTTTGTTTGGCAAAAAGACAGAACGCATCCACTTTCAATTGAATCGGAAAGATCTCCCTCTAGTATGTATGTGAAGCAATTAGCAAACAACTATGTTTCAATTAACCCGAAATTAACTATAATGGGAAACATTAACAGCACAGTCACAGTAAAGCCTTAAAGCATACACAGGCAAAATTACTTGTTATGATTGGAGATGTACATAATATTTACAGGCAGTGCTTAACGAGTCTGGTAACGGACGTAAGACTTACACTTCAACTTTGTCGGTCAGTGGCCAAAGCACATGCATTAGTTCACGTTGAAAATGTCCAAGTTTCGTCAGCTTTAGAGCAAACTTTTCACCGACACTGACGGCAAAAGAGCACTCGTAGTAGCCCTTAACCATCGCTTCCAGAATTGTTAATTGCACGTTCTCCTATACCTTGTGTTCTCGTGTTTGAAATTGAAGCTAGTACATAACTTATATGAACGCCTTGTTTATATTTCTATTGCTGCAGTGCTTGATTTTCGAACGTTCGATTATGTTGATATTTTAAATGTTCGATTGGCAAAATTTTGGGGTGAGTTCGATTGGGTTCGATTACCAGGCCTGTAAATCCAACAGGACCCTTTTGTTCAAAAGCTGGATTTATAACCACCATTCACTGGATTTACTAGAACACTGACAGCTGATAGTCACAATATTAGTATCTGGCAAGTAGGTATTGTGATTAATATGTTACTATAGCAAGGACTTATATTCCCCTTCTATTCATCAGTCATGGCAGCCTCATCCGATCATCCCGAGACCATAGAAGCCACATGGAGTCTGGACAATTCAGAGGTTTATTCTTTTTTCTTTTTTCTTTTTACAAAAAGCTATACTTTATTCACGATATATATTGTTGACATGTCAGCTGGAATGTTGACTGACAAGGTTGACTTGTTGACTAATATTAAAGCAATTATTGAAAGAGGCTGAGTATCATCTGAACAATTATGGAGATCGAGGAGAGTGTTATTGGTGTATTTGTCCCTTCATAACTTGTGGCATTTACCTTTGGATTGAAAAAAATCCTCCTTATTCTGAAACCCTAAAACATGAAACTCTTAAGTACAATTGTATTGAAAGCTGTTAATTATTGAAAGTGCATGACTGGTTTGAGAGTAGTACAGTTAAACCCCGTTAATACGGACACTGTAGGGGCCATAGAAAGTACCCGTATTATTAGGGGGTCTTTTTCTAAGTAAAAAACACTCCTTAGTTGGTCAAAATACAACAGAAATAAAACAGGACACTAGTATCGTCAAACTAAACATTTCTAATCTTCACCAAGCCGTTATTCAGCGGACTATTCCATGAAAACACTCAAAAGTCTCGACAAAGTCGCTCATTATAAATAACGTAATCAAAAACCGTTCTCCGCATAACTCCGATGATGTTGAAAATAGTCATCCTATCTGGTGAACTTAATGTGCCGTAAAATTCCGAAAATAAGCCCCGAGGCTTATATTTTTCAAAGGCCCTTTTTTGATGGGCTTATTTTTGGAGGGGCTTATATTCGGAGGGGCTTATCTACGGAGGGAAAGTTGCGTTTCAAAATCGATTGGGCTAGCCTTATAGTTGGAATGAAATTTACCATTTTTGCTTAGTTTTACTTTTTATTTGAGGGCAATTTCCAAGTAAAAGCCCCCCGGGGGGCGGGGGCTTATATTTGGAGGGGCGATTTAACGGAGGGTTTTTTGCGTTACGAGTTTGGGGAGCTTATATTTGAAGAGGCTTATACATGGAGGGGCTTATTTCCCTCCTCCATAATTTTAATATTTTCCCTCCTCCTCTACAATAATATTATTTTCCCTCCTTGTTCTTGAATTCCCTCCTTCTCCACAATTTTAATCTTTCCCCACCTCCTCCTCATTCTTGAATTCGCTTCTCCTCAATTTTATTATTTTCCCTCCTAGTTCTTTTTTATTTTCCTCCTCCTACACAAGTTTTATTATTTTCCCTCCTTAATCCTTATTTCCTTCCTTCTCCACAATTTTCATTATTTTCCCTCCTCAATCCTTATTACTCTTACATTTTTCCGTCCACAAATATATCGACCTCATATAGAACCAGAATCGACCCTACATTGACCCTACATCGACCCTACACTCAACCTTTTTTTAACACAGCTTAGCGAATAGTGAAACTGTATACAACCACTACCACATTTCTGTTGTTTTCTCTCCACCACCACCACCACCTTATTTCTATTGTTTCCCTCAACCACCACCACCAATTTTTTATTGTTTTCTCACCACTACCACCACCAACACATTTCTATTGTTTTCTTCTCCACCACCACCACCACATTTCTATTGTTTCCCTCCACCACCACAAACTCAAATAACCTTTCTGGTAACAAAATAATAAGAGGAGTGAAAACAATAGAAATGTGGTGGTGGTGGAGAGAAAACAATAGAAATGTGTTGGTTGTGCTCAGCGGTGTGTCGTGCAGTTATCGATGCAGTTGCGATGCGTCGGCAGCGAAATCACCACTATTTTAAATGAATTCAATCAAAGTTTAGAGAGAAAGAAAATTTACGGCCATCAGGAAATTTTATGTCTTAGTCGTAAAGCAACGGCAAAGAAATCCGACCGAAAAGCGTGCGTCATCATGCACGTGCAGTCCGTGCAGAGTAATGCTTTGCTGGTTAAATGTAAAACTATGACGTCAACTTTTGGACAAAAAGTTCATCTCGAAGCGCCACCCAATCATTCCGTCGTGTCTTCTAGTCATCTCGCCAATACGTCGTGCCAACCACAGGGAACCCGAACGCTGTATTAGCTAACAGAATAATTGGATTTATTTACGCTGTATTAGCTAACAAAATAATAAGATCTATTTACTTGTGTTCCTGTGTCTTTGTGAGTCGTTTTGAAAGGGATTTGAGTCCCATCAGAGACATTGCTAGTATCAAAATGCGTTTGCTTGTCAGGCGCGTCGTAAATAAGACGCTCAATTTTCGTCTCATGTTTCTAATACCCGAGATCATCTCCAAAGAGACCGAGAGTTAATAGTTAACATGACAATATTAGAAACGTCAGACGAAAATTGAGCGTCTTATTTACGACGCACCAGATAGGCAAACGCTCCTTATTTTATTAGCCAATAGAGAGTAAATACATCCAATTATTCTATTAGCTAATACAACGTTCCGGTCCCCTGTGTGTCAACTCGTCATTTCATCTAGTCATCTCCTCGTGTAGTAGTGTCAACTCGTCGTCTACTCTCGTCCCGTTATCTTGTCTGTCGTCGTTTTTACTTGCGTCCATTGACTCGTTTGTTCTTCAACTCGTCGTATCGCCCGTTAACTCGTCGCCTTTTAAAATGGCTGCCGTAGCTGGACAGAATTCAGAACAACTTTCGAACGAGTCCGGAAATCGCGAGTTAATTTACAATTGCTTAAATTGCAATGACCACTGTGACGATCATTTCTTGCTTTTTTTAAGAAAATCTTTTTTTCCACGGTTCACATCGTCTTCACTCCAAAAGAAACTAGTTATTTACATCCGACTGCCAAGTTCGTTGTCTGACATATTAGCAAAGTCTACTTTTTTCATATCATGTCTGTCCGAGAATAAACAAAGACCTGTTACTGTGTAATGTTTGCCTTGAGTCTAGACATTTTGACAGATTATTGTAATTTGAATGTATAATGTTGTGTAATCTAGGGAATCAAGTAGCTGATAGTTGAAATCGAAGTGTAATGATCGAGTGGAAAGTAAGAAAAAATTCAGTGAATGCAGACAAAGATACAGTCACATTGGAACCAGCGCCGTGAATATTCCTGTACAAATGTAATTGTTTTATTCGTCTTTGGATTGTCTTGCCCGATGCACCAAGAATTTGCTCTACTTTCGTTAAGGTGATTCCATGGTAAAAGAACCTAACATAGATTGTCGAAGAAACTTGGTACACTGATGTAACAAGTCAAGATGATAAAAAAGTAATAAAAAGTGGGGGTCACCGAGCTCGTTTTGACGTCACAATGCTGACAAATACGGCTATTTAGGACCGTTTTACAAAAACCGCGTGCAGCCCAAAACTAGACAAAAAGGAGAGATTTTTTTGATGATGCATGTGGTATCGCACAGAAATTGACTTTAATGTATTGTTTATCTACTTGCGTACTAGAAAAATACCTTTTAATGCCCTTGTTTTTACTTTACGCTCCAAAGCAGAATTAAATTGGACACGCGCTCTTCGACCCGAGATAGCTCAATCAGTACAATTTGGTAAAATTGGCAAAAAACTGAACATAGATTTGTGCCATTTTTTTTTTCACATCGAAAGGAAGCACTGTCCTCATTAAAATCATGAAATAAAAAATAGGGGTCACCGTACTCGTTTTTGCGGTAGAGCTGCAGAAAGTGCGCACCAAAAGCATTTTCTCCGATTTTTGAGAAGACCTCGGGCGAGTTTCAAAACAGAATGTATGTGAAAGGGGGAAGAAAGGAAGAAAAATCCGTTTTTACAGAATTTACATGGAGATGTCACATTTAGGGCACAATGTGATAAAGAAAGCGTTTAAATGGAAATGAAAGTGAGTAAGCACAAGTTAAACATCCACTATCGAGGTTCTCCGTGAGGAAGTCGAACTCAGGGACACGCGTACTGCTTACGTTATGCACATTCCCAACACATTGAGTCTAACCTGGACAAGAAACAACAGCAAGCAAAAATTCCAATAGCGTTTCTCTTCAGTCAACTTCATTTTAATAATGTTACTTCACATGCTCTTTTTTACGGTGGCCATCTTGTTATGTGCAGTAAGAGATGCGCAGTGCAAAACCAGGGAATTACCTTAAGGAAAACTGAAAATCCAAGTATAACTGCAGCATGTCAAGAGGAATATCAACGGAAGGCCTTCCACCACAACCTGTCGAATTAAACACGCGAGTTTCTACTTTTCCTTAGCTAATGATCTTCAAGAATCTTGTACACTTCTTAAAATATCTGTAATTTCGGAGGAAAAGCTGTTCTTAGTTCTGTCCAGCTAAACGCAAAGGTAATCAACACCATTCATGGCCTCGAGAAGTGTGTGATTTAACCTGTCTAGTAGCACTTTGATACTGACAGGAAGACACTCCTTGAGCGCGTCAAAAGGGACTACGCTATATTGGTAGCCTATAGGCATATCCAGGTCCCCTTTTTCAAAAAACGCCGGAGAAAAACGCGACGAGTTGATGAGCGACACGACGAGTTGACGGTCGACACGACAAGTTGAAGAACAAACGATTCAATGGACGCAAGTAAGAACGACGACATGACGAGGTAACGGGACGAGACGACGAGTTGACACTACGGCACGACGAGATGACTAGATGAAATGACGAGTTGACACGACGCATTGGCGAGATGACAAGAAGACACGACGGGATGACTGGGTGGCGCGTCGCCAGATGAACTTTTTGGCTAAATGCGTGGATTCAACATATATCCATGTATATGTTAAGGCGCCATAAAAAAGACACAAATAACAGAACAAAATTCAACTACTTTCGCGTTAACTTGATTTTCCGGCCTTCGCTAGCATCAGGAAAACCTCGAATCGAAAAGCAAATCAGTAAACACTAGGAAAATTTCGTTTGTATTGTAACCTTATTTTCTTCCTGAAAATGACATCACAAAGTAAAACCGGCCAGACCAAGGACCACATTGTGTATACAGCACAACAACAAATCCCCGGTTTGTTACTTTTCATTGACTTCAAAACGACTTTCGACTCTCTGGAGTAGTTTTTCTTCAATATTTTGGTTGTGGCCCCTCTTTAACAAATAGGATTCGAACGTTTTATGCCAACATTGAAAGTTGAGTTTAGAACAACTGATAGTCGAGCGATTTCTTTACTTTTCAAAGAGGTTTTAAGAAATCGACATTCAGGGTTTAATTCAGGCTCTGGTTCTACACTTTTTCACACGAGACCTTACAATTCCGAAAGAAAAACTGTCAAAAAAACTACATACACTCTTCTCTCGTTCTAGATCCAAAGCTTAGCGATAAGGGTATTTTAATGCTCTATTGTCTTTCACACGCGTGTCACTCAAAAAGATCAGTTTTCAGGTGCTTAGTATGTGTAATCAAATGGTGACGAGTGAAATTAGGGAATAATTTCACGCGCGTTTTGTCCAAATCCTAATAATTTCCCAAGCCTTTAGGAAAAATACCTGTTAGAATCCTTCTTGATGTTCTTTTGTGTGTTCAGGTTTTCTGAGGCGTCTTTTTGTGCCCTGACATCTTCATTCACGGCATTTTAAAACTTCGTCGCCATCTTGACACTGAGATGTACGGAAGGGTTCCCATGGCAATTTTGTAATTTCACGTGTGAGATTACAAATTAACGCTGAAATTTCGCGCCAAAATTAAGGAGTAATTCGTCACCTATGATATTAAGCGACTTATCAGTTCAAATACTAAGCCGACGCTAAATAGGCTCGAGTTTCACTTCAGAGTTCAAGGTCCTACAAAACTAGTTCAAATTCAAAAGGTTCCGTAACTTCAAGCACGAATTCTGTCACACTCCCCCCTTGACCAGTGTTCACTTTTTAGAGGTCATTGTCCCAGCACTGGTTTTCAAGTCGTCTCTTCAACTCTCCAGTAACAGCTGCCTCTCTTCTTGGCCTCTGCACATCGCCGGCTGGTTGTGTCATAACAGCGTTCTCCGGCACAGGCTCCGCTTGTCTCAATTCAAGGGGAAATAGCTTCTGCACAGGACGGCTAATTTGCACAAGTCGCCTTCCTTTTGAGCTGATTCTAAGCACGGCTTCCCGGATGGCGCCATCGTCTCCTTTGATCAGCTCCTCGATCTTGCCAAGTTTCCAGTTTGACCTGGGAAATTTTCCTTAGTCATCCATCACAGTTACTATGTCACCTAGTAAAATCTGTGGGAGATTGTTTCTTCGAACTGACATGTTATGATGCTCTCTCAGCTCCAGCAAGTATTCCTTCCTCCAACGCCTCCAAAAATGACCTAACAGCTGGGCAAGATACCTTTCTCTTCTTGTAAAGATCGACATTATGATCGTCCTTCTCTTCGTCCTCTGGTGCGATCGTATCATCTGGTATTGACAACAATCTGCGGTCGGCCATCGGGTGAGAAGGAGTAAGAGGTTCCTAGACGTCATCGGGATACACTTAAGTGAGGGGCGAGAATTGAGGATTGTTTCTACTTCAACGATCAAGGTGGAAAGCTCGTCGTAAGTAACCCTTGACACACCAAGCATCTTCTTTAAGCATCTCTTGGCGCACTTGATCAATCTCTCAAAGACCCCGCCTCACCAAGGCGATCGAGGAGGTTGAAAGCTATATCAAGAAGTCGTGACAATCTCATCGCTGACATGAAATTCTTAGCGTTGTCACTTCTCACGTGTTTCGGTATGCCTCTCCGGCTAATGAATAATCTCCGGAATGATCTCGGAAAGGCGTCAGCAGATAAATCTGGCGTGATTTCAAGGAGCACCGCTCTTGAACTCGCACAGGTGTATAGTTCACGGTAGGCCTTAGAGGCTTGATTCTGTCTCGACGATAGGCCTTAGATGAAGAACGGATCGGCAAAATCTACCCCAACTGACGTGAATGCAAGATCGTCTCTGACTATGACCTCAGGCAGCCGGATAAGAGTTTCCTTCGAAATGTCGACACTTACTACATCGGAACAGAACTCGTCTAACCACTTGTCTTCCTCTGATAACCCAGAAACATGAGCGTACTTCCGATAACGTTCCTTCACTCCATTGTGAGCTACCTGCCAATGACACACCAATATCAGAAGATCGGGGAAGGGGTGGGAGTTGGGTAAGAGCACCGGGTACCGGCTTGAATAGGGCACGTCTGCGTGCTCGATTCTTCCCTTGCAGCGAATAAGACCACTTTCGTCAACGAACAATCCTAACCTTTCCTGCCACTGAAGGTACTTATGGTCTGCAAAAAAGGATCGCTGCAAGGAATTCAACCACAGAGCCTCTGTTTCATTAATTTCCTCCGTAATGAGGGCTTTGGGAGTCTTCCTTTCTTCTTTTGGCTTCTTAAGGAGCACAATAAATGTTCGCACAAGTGAAGTCAGTTGAGGTAATCATTCACGCTGCTAAGCTTTCGTCACATCGACGATGAGCGCAGTAGCTGAGAAGGCTGTCAATCCTTCACTTATATTTCGCTTCTGCGAAGCTTTCATCTCACTCATCGCTTCCCCAGTCAGACTAGAAGGAGTCTTAAGGCTTGGCCAGTCTTCTTTCGGGAGTAATAACCAGCTTGGACCTTTCCACCATCTTCATTCGCAGATTAATTCCCTGCGCGTGGTTCCTCTGATTCCTCCGGTCTAGTGTAATACGAGTCTTCACGGAAGGAGCACTTGATTTGGGATTCGAAACCTCAGAACACGCGGTCTGCAGCAGTTTATTGCCTCTCGTGCTGGGATAAAGATTTTTTGCTGCTTGAGGATTTTTGGGAAGTGCCGGTTTTTGTGCCTCACAAACACTCACATGATGTCTTCGCCCACACTCAAAACATTTGATCTTGAAAGGACACTCCCTGGTCAGGTGGTTTTTCTTCAAACAAATGAAGCAGCCACCCTCATTTCGTGGAATTTCCTTTCGCGCGTTGAAATCAGTGACAATACCACAGTTTGCGGTTGAATGCGGACCTTCACATAATGTGCAAGTTGCGGCAGCTGCCGGAAAAGGTTTCTTGTTTGCTTGATACCGCTTTCTTGCATGAACAGGTTCCTGTGACGTTATGCCAATTGCAAGAAATCGTTCTCTCGCTTCGAGTTCCCCACGAAATGCTTCGAGGAACGCGTCAAAGTACCACAGATTCTTATCAAATCTCCTGCTTATGAGCAACTGTAACTCGTTTGTTTCGGTAATCTACATATTGCTGGCTCTGAAGCAGTTGATAGTGCTTGTACTCCGGCAGAAAAAGACGCGGTGGTATTTAAATCACCAGCGTTTGATAAAGAAGATGTGTTAAGAGCCGAGTGCGACTCGAGGGCAGATTCGATGCTCTCAAGAGCTTCGTTTAAGGCAGAATTTAATGCCCCTGCGTCTAAAATCTCATCTTCCACAGAACCGCTGTAATCCTCTGGCAAAGTGGCAAAGTACTTAAAGTTTCTTCGTCCAGTCCATTGAGAATAGTAATCCTCTCTTGAAGAGTCTTTTTATGTGCTTTCAGTTTGTTGATCTTAGTTTCGCAGTCCAAATTCTCAACAAGATTCTTCACCTTGGTAATAACGCCCCTAAGGTATAATCTGCGTCCTGCACGGACTTTTTCTATCTAGTCAGTGCCTCGGCCATTATTCGGCTCGAAAGACTATTTAAGAGATTGAAATTCAGGGTTTAATTCAGGTTCTGGTTCTACACTTTTTCACACGAGACCTTACAAGTCGACAATAAATACGCTCGAGTCTCACCTCAGAGTTCAAGGTCCTACACAACTAGTTCAAATTCAAAAGTTCCGTAACGTCATGCACGAATTCTGTCAAAGAGGTGTTAGGCAAGGCTGCCCTCTATCGCCCTACTTGTTTATTCTGTCAGTCGAAGTGCTAGGGAAATCATTTAGATTAACACATGCAGAAATACGCGGATGACTACCCTGATCCTTAACGGTGAACAAGAATCTTTATCCGCCGCCCTAAATACTATAGTTAACTTCTACTATGCGTCTGGTCTCAAACTTTATGACAAGAAAACTGAAGTCTTATATTAAACTTTGCTTTCTACTAGCCAGACACTATATCTGGGGTTGTAGAACCAGTATCAAGTCCCTTCATTCCCAATATAAAATTGAAACCTACAAACAAGTCTATTTGTCAAAGAAATGGGATCCTTTTTTCCCACTCCTCAACGTTAATTGTTAGTTTGGAATAGATCTTTGTTCACAAGTGATCTGCATGCTCTTGAGACGGCCTTCTTGTATGTTATTGTTTCCTCATTGTACAGCTTACTACTAAAGGCTTTTAAAAGAAAAAGATTGTGTTCAACAAACAGCTTTGATCTTTAAGACTATTTTATTTTATTATTTCTGGTATTATTCATTTAACTTTTTTAAATTTATTTCTTATTATTTGCACCTTTACTTATTTATTTTTTTCTTATTTTTGTATTTTGTACCGTAGTGTGATGAAACTTATTAGTCTACTACTGTTATTAATTTTATATTGTACTGTTTGTGGAGTTATAATTTTCTAAAGTTGATTAAAATAGCAGTTTACAGTGTACCAAGAGCCATAATGTGCTAAAAGAGCCATCAGTTACCAAACCTTGCTATGTCATTTGGCTCAAAAATCTCCTAACTATTCACTGTTGTTGTCGCTGTTTTTGTAGACTTGCTATTCTGAGACCAATGTTCTTTCTACCAGCACAAAGTTATATGTTACGCTTCTTAGTGGTGAGTGGAGTTCATCTGCTGGTGGGTTGTCAACAATAAACAGAGAACTTGCAATTCACCTTTCAAATCATTCAGCAGTGGACGTTTCTTTGCTAGTCCCACAGGGAGCTTGCAATTATGAGGAAAGGAGTGAAGCCGTTACCTATGGAATCTCTGTCGTTGAGGCAAAAAAACTTGCAGCATTTGATCGTCTTGATTGGTTAAGCTTTCCACCCCATGAGCACCTCATGGACATCGTTGTTGGCCATAGTGTGAAACTTGGTCGGCAAGGACAAGTGATAAGAGACTCATCTCAATTTCCAAATTGTAAGTGGGTGCAAGTGGTTCACACTGCTCCAGAGGACCTGAGCAGATACAAATGCTACAGTGATCCCATTTCAAAGGGTGAAACAAAACACGAATCAGAAGTTGAGCTTTGCAAACTTGCTGACCTTGTTGTGCCTGTGGGACCCAGACTGAAAGAAACATACTCGTCATATTTAAGGCGATATAAGACTGATAAAGACGTTTTGTCCATTACTCCAGGCCTTTTTCAAAGGGATTTTGGAGATTTAGTAGCAAAGCAAGTTCCTAACGAGAATGGCGAATTCAAGGTGTTGTTATTTGGTCGTGGGGATGATGAGGACTTTGAACTCAAAGGATACAACATTGCTGCTGAGACATTTACTGATCAACGGCTAAAAAACAAACCTTTTAATCTAATCTTTGTTGGAGCACCTGAAGGAAAGCAAGAAAAGGTTAGAGAAAAACTCCTACAACGTGGTATTGCAGAAGCACAGTTGACTGTTAGAAAATTTATACAAAATAGAGACAGAGTGAAAGATTTGCTGTGCGAAGCTGACCTTGCCATCATGCCATCAAAATCAGAAGGGTTTGGACTCGTCGCACTCGAGGCCTTGTCTGCAGGTTTACCCATTCTTGTAGGCAGTAGGTCAGGATTTGCCAAAGCGTTAGAAAATGTTCCTTATGGTGATACATGCATCGTGAATTCAGACGACCCCGCAGAATGGGCAAAAGCAATAGAAGCTGTTCGTATCAAGCATGGAATGAGGCTTCGAGAGATAAAAGCACTGAGAGCATCTTATGGGGAGATGTACAGTTGGAAGGAGCAATGTGAAGCCCTTGTGAACAGAATGTGGAAAATGGGTCATGGTAAGAGTTTTCAATTAAGTACAGAGTGCTGATGTACTAAATTGATTATTTTGCACCAGATATTACTCTAATATAGTTTTCGTGGCACTATATACGCAAATATAAAAGTGCAGCGATAGTCTTTCACAAGCTCTGAATACGTGTAGTTCTTTACCCACATACATGTAATCGAGTGTACATGCGATCGCATAAGAAAGTCTCTCACGCTTAGGGCGGATAAAGGTTGGGCGAAGAGGGATCAATTTCAACTTTTCGTCGCGTACATTCACATAAACTAGATTTACGAGCAGCTAAATACTATCCAAAACAACAGTTTGACAAAACAACTTTAACTGCAAAATTCTCTTAATGCGCTGCACAGAAAGCAAACGCTTTTATTAACTTGGTTGGTTTCAAACACGCCACATTCGTCTAACTTTGTTTGAGAGAGAAGTGACAGTGAAAATTTGGTTACTGATTCATTGACAGTGGGAACAATAAAGACCAAAGAGTTATCAAGCCCACATAATGAGTTAGCTTACTCAAGTGTTCGTTATAAAGAAGTCCTGGTAAAAGTGAGACAAAATTTTATCGCTTTTGCTGTTAGTTTGGGTGGCCAGGAGCTAAAGTTCTTCCTCATTTTCTTCGGTTATTGAAGAGTTGGAAAACTCAGAACTGGTGGTTTGTGCGGCCATAAACCTGGACAAAACAAGCAATTTGTCTTCAAAAGTTGCAAACTGTGGTTATAACCTCCTTACTAGGGACGGACCATTGGAAATAACCGGAGGTGGGGTGACAATTCCCAAACAAAAATTCCTGCAAGGGAAACTTCTCTTTAAAAAAATCCTGCAAGCGGTGATACCTAAAAACAATAAGTCATATGCCCTAGAAAAAAATTCCTGCAGACAAGAGGGCTTTTAAAAAAATTCATGCACCAAACATTTTTCCCTCCGGTTATTTCTAATAGTCCGTCCCTTATTTAATTTTCTCGAAGAATACATCATAGTAAAACAGACTTTAACGACATTAATTTCCTTGCGTTGTTCTGGAAATGTGCGTGCGTGGGTCCGATTTTTTCCAGATGCATTCACAAAATGTGGTCATATAAGGAAGCTCCTGGATATAAAAGGTCCGGTGCTCAACTGTGGACACAAAACAAAATATCTTTGTATATTGATTTGCCCAAAGAACTTCACGCTTGTCCACAATGTGTTTTAAGTCACTGAACTTTGTCGCACTCGAGCTGTTATTTTAAAACCCAGGCTCGATCGGACACTTGTAGCTTCGCAGATCACTAAATTAAAATATAAACAAAATCGTCAATGTAGAGGATTTGGCTTTGATAGGTGGGCTGAAAAAGCGTTAACCTTTATCTAGTAAGATCTTCCACAAGATCGGTCTCAAAGCAACTATATTTTTTTAAGCTTGATCGTTTAGTGCGGATAAATTTTGCTTTGTGTTGTCAAGTTGAACATGCATATAAAAACCTGTCAAAAACGTATGCGTAAGAAAGATTTCCTTCAAACAAAGTTAAAGTTACATTATTGCACTTCTGTCCAGTTATGTATATGATTTTATTACTTACACAGGTCACTTTAAGGACCATAGACGCCACTTTAAGCTCTCAAAGAGATGAGACAAGCACAGAAGAATTCCATTATGCATAAAATTCAGCTTAAGTGAACTAAAAAAAGCGTCAAGAAGGTTGCAAAACAACAAATGTTCTTTAAAAAAACATAAGGCTTACGGCTCTTATACCTGCTGACAATGAAGAAGTGAATTTTCTGTACGAAAACAACCTACCTTAAGTTCCTAAAAGCAAAAGATCAGTTGCAAGCTTAGCTAAGCTTCGCAGCCAAGCCATGATTCACCATTTAACTATTTTTTAATCACTGGACCAAGCGAGGGTCTTCATTCAAACAAATTAAACTTAGCAAACTGAATCATTAGAAAATACAGAAAACTGCACATAAGGGTTTGTTTTGCTCGCTTCAGTCAAATCCAGCCCCAGGAATTGTTTACGGGCAAAGCCGTGAGTCAATTGTTTTGAAGTCACTGCAGGTAGTTGTCGTTCTCAGCTACTTCACAGCGAGTGAAAAGGAAAATTTGCGTACAGAAAGAAATCGAAACTATGTAATTAAAAAAAAAAAAGGAAAAAAAACTCTCACTAATATTACTTGAGCCGACAGAAAAATGATCGAAGTAGTCGTTTCTTCTCGAGTAAGCTTGCTGGCCTTCTATAGTTCCGAGAACGTTTTAAGCTCACAAGTTTGTTCACTCGCACGCGTTAGCATTATGGTTCTCTGACTGAACACAAGGATAAAGCTGGTTCTGCAAAGGTAAATAAATCTGGGCATGTAGAAAAAAAGTAACCATAACTACTAATAACGGAATACAAGCGTGTTTAACCTGGCCAAAGAAGGCGAAGCTTTGGACACAAAATCAACTCACAAATCGAAAGTACAATTATCAGAAAAATACAAACCTCTTTGGAAATGTTCGAAACGTTTTGATCCACCTCAGTCTGACGGAATGATCCGTTTTTACTCTAACATTGGTTGTTCTGAATCCAAAGTAATTTTCAATTGACGAAAAAACAACAACAGCAAAAACAATAACGCTGACAAATAAAAAGACTTTCAAGGAGCAAGCGTTGGCACTTCGTGTATTTCATTCAGTCTCAGTCAGAACTCTCACAGAACGACAAAAACAAACGCAAAGCAGTCAACAAACGCAGAAAGGCCCGCCTTGAGCCTGCGATAAGGGATGCGCAGAAGCTTCCGCAGAACGTTTTCCCGCCCTGAAGACCAACATTGACGTCACGTAGTCTCCAGTTCATCGCGCGGTCATTTCTTTCTGAAACGTTTTCGTTAAGTCTTCCGAAATTTATCTTCATTTATTTATCTTTCTATAAAGGCTTGGGAAGAAAAATCTTTACCCAAATCTCACTTAGGATAGTTCTTTTTAGTGTTTGGTGAAGGTAAAGCGGCAAAAGAAAATATTAAAAATTGGTTCATTTGACCTTTAATCTTTAATTAAGTCTTTTATTGAGATGATGATGCACACATGGCAATGCAAGAGAGGATAACATGCAAATTATTTAGTTTTAAAAGCCTTTTATAAAATTGAAACAAGTGACCTGTTTAAAGACGGCACAGGAAAAACATTGTCCGAAACTGATTATCAGTGAAAAAATTTTGCAGAATGTTTAAAATCTTACTTGGAGAAAACAGAAATCGATCAAAACATGACCCCAGATTGAAATCAAATTTACTTGCTCATATAAGATAAAAGAAGAAGAGTCTACTCAAGAAGAAATGGCTGCGTAAAAACGTCCGATCAAGAAGATGAAAACCTGGAAAAAATCTTTAAAAGTTTATTCACTCACCCGCAACTCGCAACACTTTGAACTCCAAAAAGAGGCCTACTGGCAAGGTTAAACACACAACACATTTATCGACTTAAATACTTGACTGGAAACCTTCTATAAATTAGAAACTAAAATACTCTGAAAAAAGCACACAAGAACGAAGAAATGTACAGTTGGCCGCGATAAATGTTCTTTCACAGCCGTAGAGAGCACGCGAGAGCTCGCGAGTAATGTCAATCAATCAAACAAAGTGGGCGGTAGACGCGTTTCAAAGAAGATCTGTATAAGACTCTCTTTTCGTTTGGCCTTTCCCGCCAAAGTTTCACTTATGAAGCGAAACAAAAAGATAGCCAGATTTCAGGT
>CALNXK010000041.1:2177500-2187500 GCA_942486035.1 Porites lobata
ATTTCTTGTATAATTTATCTCTAACTTTCATAGATTTCTTTAAACCAGAAGTAATCCACGGTTTATATGCTTTGTGTTTAATCTTGGCTTTTTTAAGTGGTGCATGTATATTTACTTTATTGAAAATATGGAGGAACCTGGTATAACTTTCATTTACTTCATTGCAAGTAGTATAGGAGGGACCGGTTACTCCTCTTTTTTGGGGGGGAATCTCATTAAGGTGGGGGGAATAAATTAACGTCGCTGACGTCATAGGCTATTGTCTTGATCTCATGAATAAAATGCGCAGGAATCTCATTAAGATAAGGTCGTGTGCTATTTTAAATTGGTTTAGGTTTTCTAGTTACTTTAAGGTCGATAAACGTCTTCGTTTTCTATTGGTTAGTTAGAAAATAAGAAAAGTTTTCATTGGTTAATTCATAGTGCCTGAGGAGTAAAGTCAAACTTGTCTCTGACTTAAAATCACTGAGACGTAACGTAATTATGCAAGTTCTATTTCCTGCTGTTGCGATTGTCCTGGTTCCGGTTCACTGATTTTTAGCAGGTAAATCGTGCATATTAATGAGGGCAAAGGCCAACTAGCTCTTTTTTACACTGCAAACAATGTTTTACTCACCCCTCTCCTTTTCATTTTTTTTACTTTCCTCCTCCTCCACAATTTTATTATTTTCGTTCCTCAATTCCCTCCTCCTCCTCCTCCTCCTCCTCCTCCTCATTTTTATTGTTTTCCCTCCTCCTCCTCCTCATTTTTTTATTGTTTTCCCTCCTCCTCCTCCTCCACCTCCTCCTCCTCCTCCTCCACCTCCACCTCCTCCTCCTCATTTTTATGGTTTTCTCTCCTCCTCCTCCTCCTCCGCCTCCTCATTTTGATTGCTTCCCCCCTCCTCCACCTCCTCCTCATTTCTATTGTTTTACCTCCACCACCACCACCACCACCGCCACCACATTTCTATTGTTTTCCCTCCACCACCACCACCACCACCACATTTTTATTGGTTCCCTCCTTGAGTTTGGCCTTTTAGGCCTGATTTTGGCCTCTTTGGCCTTTTGAGGGAAACAATGAAATTGTGGTGGCGGTGGTGGTGGTGGTGGTGGAGGGAAAACAATAGAAATGTGGTGGCGGTGGTGGTGGTGGTGGTGGAGGTAAAACAATAGAAATGAGGAGGAGGTGGAGGAGGGGGGAAGCAATCAAAATGAGGAGGCGGAGGAGGAGGAGGAGGAGGAGAGAAAACAATGAAAATGAGGAGGAGGAGGTGGAGGTGGAGGAGGAGGTGGAGGAGGTGGAGGAGGAGGAGGAGGGAAAACAATAAAAAAATGAGGAGGAGGAGGAGGGAAAACAATAAAAATGAGGAGGAGGAGGAGGAGGAGGAGGAGGAGGGAATTGAGGAACGAAAATAATAAAATTGTGGAGGAGGAGGAGGAAAGTAAAAAAAAATGAAAAGGAGAGGGGTGAGTAAAACATTGTTTGCAGTGTAAAAAAGAGCTAGTTGGCCTTTGCCCTCATTAATATGCACGATTTACCTGCTAAAAATCAGTGAACCGGAACCAGGACAATCGCAGCAGCAGGAAATAGAACTTGCATAATTACGTTACGTCTCAGTGATTTTAAGTCAGAGACAAGTTTGACTTTACTCCTCAGGCACTATGAATTAACCAATGAAAACTTTTCTTATTTTCTAACTAACCAATAGAAAACGAAGACGTTTATCGACCTTAAAGTAACTAGAAAACCTAAACCAATTTAAAATAGCACACGACCTTATCTTAATGAGATTCCTGCGCATTTTATTCATGAGATCAAGACAATAGCCTATGACGTCAGCGACGTTAATTTATTCCCCCCCACCTTAATGAGATTCCCCCCCAAAAAAGAGGAGTAACCGGTCCCTCCTATACTACTATTGCATTTGTAAATAGAATCCCAGCTCTCTCTTCGTAGATCTAATTTGAAATTTTCATCTTCAAAACTCCGAAAGTCTCTGATTTCGAAATAATCAGGAAAGGGACTAAATTTCGGGTCATACAAAATAGTTAAGACTGGTAGATGATCCGCATTCTCAACTGCGAGGCTGCCACTTGAGCAGGAAGTCGCAGCAGCTTTGTGAATTTTCGGTAATACGTGTTGCCTCAAAGATCAGCTGACTGAATCCTTCTGATTGTATTAAATTAACATATTCCTTAGAGACACTTGTTTTTGTAAGAGTATTTATATTAGTATCACCCATGAAAATGCATTTTTTCTTGGAGAGAAAAACATTGTGTAGAGTTCTTTCGAGTTTGTCTAAAAATTCTGGGTTTGAAAAATTTGGGGGTTTATAGTAGTACTTTTAAAAAGTGGGTGTCAGTAATATGCGGGGTCGGGGTCTATCTTTTTTTAAAGAATGCTGTTTTAGGGTTAGGGTTAGGGTTAGGTTAGGGTTAGGGATGACACTAACCCTAAGAGCTTGTTCTCACACCAGATGCTGATGATATGCCAGAGGGTAGTCCGGTCACTGAAAAGCAGCCTGTTGCAAAAACACACGCTCATTCAGCTTCTGGATTCTCAGGAGACCAATGCTCAGTTGATGAAGACACTAAAACTGAGGATGCAGCCAGATTAAGTAAAGAATCTCCCCCAGTTTGCCATACTCCTAGCGTTTCAGGGTTCACTTCTGTCCAAGGTATGGAATTACATTGACGAGGAGCTAATTTTTTTTACGTGTTTTAATAAACTCTTTTTTATTATTGATTATTTTAAAAAAGTACTGTAACGTTATGGGCTCCTGCTTAGTATTGATATATGTATATATATGTTTTTTTTGTAATTCTGCTATAGCTAAAAAAATGTTCTTTTCGTATAACAGCATTACCACACTACAACGAGTTTAGAAGCCTGTTTCCTTTATAAGAAGCAGTAATCTGAGTTTGAATTATGCTTTCTATCAATAATTTTCAGAAACAGCAAGCACTGTAAAGATGTCAATCCCCCCACATGATTTAAGTAGTGAATTGGAGGTCGTCGTGGATCGACTGTTAAGACAACAACTTGAAGCGTACTTGAAATACAATAAAAGAAGCAAGCTTTCTACAGCCAATGGACTGATTGATTTCATTAAGCATTTAGAAGATAGTTACAACTTTTCCTTAGCATCTGTGGGTATTGGATCTTTGGTAATAGAAGGTCAGTGCCCCGACCTGCAGAGTCTCGAACGTCTTTGGAAAGACTACAGTTCTGGTGTCCTAAATGAAGCTGCAGAGAAGTTTTTAGTTACTGGTGAAATAAAGAGAGAAATCAATTTGGAAACGGTCAAATTAAAGACCATTATTGAAGGAGACAACTATTCGATTTGCAAGAAAGCTCTTACGGAAAAGTCAGGTGAGTTGGGCCGCCAGCACAATTTTTTGAGCAATTATTCTTTATATAAGAAACTGATATACAATTGCTCTGTGTTTTATAGCAATGTACTCAAAATTATACACGTATATAATTGCACACAAATCCCAACGGAGCGACTATAAATCGTTCAAGATCAGAGAAATGTCACTCATGATTCTCTCACGCGTGCATGTTCTTTGTCGGTAATCTCATTTGGTGAAAAAAGCACTTTTCTAGGAATAATCATCCTCATATTCTTCGCATGTACTCTAAGACATTATAGAGAGATGACAGGCTACTATGTACTGGGGGTAACATTGAAATATCAGGCAAAACTCAGAGCTATTGCCTGCCGAAAACTGTTTGCAACTTTAAACTGACCCGATTCTACTTAACTTTGCTTTGAAAATAACATAATTGGGCTTTAGGCACTTATTCCATAGAGATAATTAATTGCACATAACTATCACAAAGGAGCAACTCTAAATTCGTTCATTAAAAGATCAGTGAGACGTCTATCGTCTATCGATGATTCTCTTAACCGGGCATCTTTTGGAACCGGGGCATGAGAATATTTTCCTATCTCCGTGATTATCACTGCCATCAATGCCGCCCGTTTGATTTTTAGTGGAGAGCACTGCGCCTGGTTCTGCTTTATTTAGCTCAAAGAATTCTTCACCTGTGGCTGTCACCGTCAGACGGAGCATAGATTTCTTCATTAAACTTTGATTTTATCTACCTCTTTCACCGAGATAGAGAGAAACGTAAAACCATGTTGTCTGCAGCAAAGCGACAGGAGTTTTTGTTTCCGCACACGCCAATTCTCTCCTGCTTCAAACAGCTTTTGCACTACCTCCACTGTTAAGGGATTTTTGTGAACCGTACCGGCTATTTTCCCGGTACTGGCAATGTGCTTAAGGAATTTAAAGCTTTATTTGTCTCGTTAAATTGAATTGTGACGCAAATGGAGAATTTCTTATTTATAGCCGGTAAGCATAGATAGCGATCTAGGGCTGCCCTGATACTGAAAACAGACTTTTCTTCTTGTAATGACTTCGTTCTAGCTTTCTTGCTGATAAGCAAAACTTCGAGAGAGTTGTTCATTTCTGTCACTTCCATGGACTCAAACTCAGTTGTGAATTCAGCTTCTTATGCAAACCATTCTGAGAAAAAAATTAAACAGCAAGCTCAGCTTTTGTTATCGATCTGTGACAATTTGTTAAGTTTCCAAATAAAGAATAATAGTAAGACTAGCTGGAGAAGTTGACTTACCTTTGAAAAGTCTTACACAATGCTACGTAGCATTTTGTGTTGATTTCGGGACCGCATTGACCTATATTTCTCTGATTTCCTCGTCCGAAACGTTTGCAAAACGGCTGCTGGCAGCCATTTTGTTTTCGTCTTGTATTCACCGCGCTAGGCGGTGAATATAGCGTCATATGCGGAGCCGCTCAACCAATCAGATGGCAGAAAACTCTTCCAATTATACTGGAAACCGGGTTAGCAAAAAAAAATCAACTCATTCTACTATTTGGCAATTTAAAACAATAAAAAATCATTGAAAGTCCGATTAAAAGCCTTTATCTGACGCCAGGCAGTAAGTTAGTTGTCCCTAGAAGCATTTCAGCGAGTCCAAATCTAAAATGACGCAAAGTTTAGAACATTTATTCAGTAATCTGACTCCTTGAAGTTTCAACCGGTGTCATTTCGGTCTAGAAATCTTTAAAGTCAGTGAACTGCGTTCAAAAAGTGCATGGTTAAGGCTTACATAACAACTTAAATAGTGAGTTTTTCGCATGGAATAGACAACGAACTGATTGAAACATAGTACACAAACTATCACAATTTCTTATCTGCAAAAACCGACCTATGATTCAAAGGCAGCAGCCCACTCATCCTGGGAGACCCAGGGGCAGTCAGTCGGGTCGGGAGAAAAGGCGGGACGAAAGTTTTCCAGTACAGGCGAAAGAGCCCCTGGGTACCGACTCTCATCGAGCTATTTCCAAAAATTCAAGCGGATGCGGGCTCCTGATTGGGCACAAAAAATGCTTTGTATTATTGTGCCCAATCGGCGAACAGTTTCTCCTGACTTTTTTTCGTGAGTTCGTACACGACGGCTATTGTCTTGCCACTAACCTGTGAACAGGCTCTCTGTTTGGAGGAAAAAATAGCAAGGAATTTAGGGAAGGGAAAGGGGGGGGTGAGAGAGCCTGTAGACAAACATTTGAGGCCGCCCTCTTGTAATTATCTTGCCGAACATCTGTCAGTAAGATCATTATCTGTCAATCAATTTCGCAAGTGAGTAACTCCTGGGAAAATTAACGGGAAATGAGCCGTGTTTTGCTCCGTCTCAAAACAAAGTGAAATGGACCGTGAGCCTAATTGTCGATTTTGCAAAAAATCGTTGATCTCCGGTAAGAGAATTAATACGGCGCCGGTCTTTGGCGTTTCAAGAAATAAGATCTTGCTGGTTGACAGTGGCCAAGACAGCGTTGTACTAGCGCAAGCATTTGAATCCTCAAGATTTCCTCTTGAGCAAGGAGAAAGCTTTACCTATTGAAGCTGCTTAACTTGTGCGCGACGGGCCGTTCGTCTTGCTACTTCAGTTTCTAATTTAACAAGCCCCTGCAATTAGCGAACTTGGAATGCGAAAGGTACAGATGCTATCATGACTTCTCCAGAACGTGAACCTCCAAAGACAAGTACAAAGAGATCAGCAGCGCTTCAATCGCCGACAGGAATTAAATCTTTGGGTATTTATCCCGTATTTATAGCAATAAAAGGGGGCGGTAGGCCTACACGACGTTTACCTCACGCCAAAATGCTGCTTGTTCCCATAAGTTTTTTCCTCTGCTGGGTAGATTATGCTCTGGAAGATTCTACATATCGATTTACTGTGGTCGGCAGGATTTTCACTCTAATGCAAGAGCATTTTCTTTGACCTCTTTTGAAGCGAAAAGCCTTTTATTGCGGCTGAATAAGGGTCTTACTTTTCTCCAAAGTGCCTTCTGGATTTGAATAACTAAGCGCTTTTCTTTAGTCCGTGAATGTATTGTTTTTCTGAAATGTTGTATCACGCTGGGCCCAAATTATCACGGATAGTAATTTACAGATCCAAAGTTATAATATTCAAGTGCAGCTTAAACCGAAGCTACATCAACTATGGAGAATTGTATTGTGACTCGGTAAACTCCAGCCCAGTGTTTTTCTAAAGATAGTGTGAGTCTTTAACTGAAGCGCGTAGTAATAGCTTTTGAACAAGCTTAATAGTCTTTGGAGTGTTTTGTTATTTCCACTTTGCGATCAAAACGCGTGCTACGTGCCGACCGAAAAGCCGATGTCTATCAGACCTGTCAACAGCCAGTGTTCTCGCCAATAAGAACTTGCATCAGGATCTGATGCACGGCGGGTGCCGTGGAACGGCGGTCCCAAATGTTTGTCTACAGGCCTTTTCGCTTTTCCCTCTCCCTAGTTCCCCGCTCGACCAAAGGCCTATTCACTGGCCACTTGCCACCAAGCTTGTTCGTGCAAAGGAAACTTTTATTTTCTACTTTCCTAACCAGAAACGAAGGAAACTTCCGAGGAGTCGCAAAAACGTTTGGGATGCTATCAGCAGGAGCAATTCAATTTGCCCCGAGAATATTCTGTTTTTGACTCATCACAGTATACCGTAATTAAAATAATAGGAAGTTTAAGATGCGGCGGCGACGAGAAAGTCGAATAAGCAATAGCTTGACAAGGCAAAAAAAAACTTTGCCCGTGCATCACACTTTTTTGTACATTTCTTTGCCATCAACTGAACGACTACCCGTGAAAATGCCTAATCAGTCATGATGAACTTGGATATGGTTGATAGAAATTCAGCTCCAGAAGAGTTCGCTTGCATTTGACAAAGTAAGCAAGTTGGAATAATCATGATAGAAACTGAAAAAATGTGAATTACCTTTTCCATGCGACGTTTTCGTGGTTGTCAGTCGTCGTGGTATCTTTTAAAAACTCCCTAATATTTACACAAGACGTGACAGATGCAAGAGTGAATACCTGTTGTAAGCTCAAGCTTGTATTTACGGAAAAGCGTGTTTAGTTTTCGGACAGATAGTATTTTGAAATCAGATGGGGACTTTACATCAAACTGAAAGTTTCCTGACTGTGTGCATTTCTTTGGTGCATGAGCCAGAGTAGCCGTGATCGAGACAAAAGCCGTCGTTTACGAACTCGCGAAAAGAACTCAGGCGAAACTGTTCGCCGATTGGGCACAATAATACAAAGAATTTTTTGTGCCCAATCAGGAGCCGGCATCCGCTTGAATTTTTGGAAATAGCTCGGTGACAGTCGGTACCCAGGGGCTCTTTCACCCGTACTTGAAAACTTTATTCCCGCCCTTTCTCCCGACCCGACTGACTGCCTCTGGGTCTCCGAGGATGCAGCTCGATCCAATTCTCCATTCGTGACTAAATAATAATAATTATTATTTGTTATTTATTAGGCGCAAAATAGCATTCAAATATTTGATCTACTGCGCACAAAACATTACATGAGTACGTACGAGTAACATACGAATACATACGGGTAACATACGAGTACATACAAGCAACATACGGGTAAAAAGTAAAAAAGACGACTCGAAGCAGGGACACAAACACAGAAAGAAAGAGAGAGAGAAAGAAAAGAAAGAAGGACAAGGACAAGAAAAGGCGAAAAGAAGAAAATAGGAAAGAAATAGTATAAAGGAAGGAATGACAAGAAAGTGTACGCTGGTTGATAATCTGCGCACCCTATCGCGCTATGTTAAACATCAGGGAAGCTGATTTCATTGCCTGCAATGAAAGAATACTATTTCCTTCAACCGATTTTCCACCATTTTTATGCAGTGAAGAGATATGGAAATTGAAGATAAAAAATAAAAGAAAAAAAAGAAGAGAAAAAGATCCCATACAGTTTTTGCACCAACTGGCTTGGTAATCCGATACTGTTGTGACTGAGCAGGCGTTTTTGCTGTTTGGATTCATCGGATGGCTTTCTACGTGCAGACAAGAAATCGGAGAAATAACCGGCTGAAAATATAGATCGTTCATAGTTAGCGATTAATGAACATGTAACGCTAGTTAACGTGGCTCATTACTGGCCATAAAGTGTTTCAATGAAATATAACCTGCGTGGCAGGCGTTAAAAGGGAAAGGGGAGGGGGGAATTTGGGCGCCCGAGCCCTAATTCCCTACCCCTTCCCTTTCGAACGCCTGCCACGCAGGCTAAATGAAATATCACTGCATGAAAATATGTTACAGTTTTTTTAAAGCCTAATTTTATAAGCCTTGCTTTTTTGCCCTGTTTATTGGATTGTTTCAGTTACTCATTATTGATCAATTTCCTGTAACCTTCTTGAGGGCAGTTTCGTTGTCAGCTTTTGTAAGCTACGTTCTTAACTAGATTAAGGTAGTCATATATAACGTAAAAAATGTTTCTAGTAGTATATCTTTTCTTGATGAATTGTCGTTCCATGAACATATGTTACAGTTCTACTGTCTTTTAAAAGCTTTTGACTTTTATCGTGCTTGTTTACAATTTTTATAGCGTTGTTTGTTATTCAGTTAACGATTGATAGGTGACAGCCACAAAAAAGAAGAATGTAGGTCTCCCTTGCAACTTTATTAAAGGCCATGAATGATTTCCCAGTAATCGGAGACTTAGTTATGCGCACAGAATTACGGGATCGCCAGGGGGCAAACAGTCGCTGCAAAGAAATGTATTGGCGGACGAGTTGTTTCTCCGCTAAGACCAGTGTCTTTGGACATAGAATGCCGCATTTTGCAATGATTTTATAAGAAACGGAGGTGAATAATATTGATGCGTTGAAATTGTAACTTTTCAAGGGATCAATGCGATTAATTCTATCAATAAACACTCCTTCTTGGGAAGGTCGACTGTGAAATTTGCTGAAAGGTCTCGAAATATAAAGTACTATTTTACTAGGTATAAATAAGCGGGAAATGATTCATTTACGCCTTTCCAGTTGTATCTGCATGTGCTGACATTTACAACGCTCGGCTCGCCGGCAGTCACAATGCTATGCCGGTTTGTGACAACGATCGAAGGTATGTATTGATGTGTAACTTTAACAACAAAAAACATATTTCCCACGTTGATATATTGATTTCTTCTCGCCAAAAATACAAGGCAAAATGTTTTGTCATGATCCAGAGCACCAATGAGTGCTAATTCCTTTTCCAATCACTTTGAGGGAGGATACAGAACCTTTGAATGTCGCACATCAACTTGGTATTTATTCGCGGGCTCAGGTGTCGATCCGTCGAGGTCAAGTGTTTTTTTGAAGTTATCCGCTGACAAGGCACTGGTTTTCGAATGATAGCAGGCTCAAGTTTAATTTTTTAAAAAATTCATATGAAATATGTTGTGTTTATGTGCCGCACAATTAAAATTTTGATTTCAAACTGTCCTCGAACGCGAAAATTCAGCCAGCTGCTACAGGCAGGGAAGACAGTTGAAGACAGTTGCTTTTGACTTTTCTCGCCATGTTCAAGCGTTGGTCACGCTCTACGTCCAATTTTTATGCTCTGATTGGTCAAAATTTGACAGGTGAGTTCATGCGGAAAATTTATGCAGCATCTTGAATCTTGTTTACTTTGG
>CALNXK010000041.1:2190000-2292500 GCA_942486035.1 Porites lobata
TTACTTTGTTAATACCAAAGTAAAAGAGGATTTTTCATTTTTATGGCCACGTACATACCTATGATTGTTCACATGTAATTCACAACCCGCACAGCGATGATCGCGGCCTTGCGTAGTTACACTCATTCGGTTGTAAACATCACCTCAAGTAGTTAAGAATAAAAAGCTTAAATCCCCCTAAATTCAAACTTAAATTTGAACTATAGATTTCGAGACCTTTTCTTCATGTATAGATCACTGTGTAAATTTAGTAACATAAATTTCATACTCAACCTCACGCGTTAGGAGTGTTTATCGATATAATTTATCGCATTAATCACATAGAAACTTTAAATTTCAACGCAGCAACATTAGTCACCTCCGTTTCTCACAAAATCGCGACGAAAATGCGTTATTCTACGTCCAAAGACACTGCTTTTGAAGGAGAAACTACACTACGCCAAACATTTCTTTGTAGCGATCCCAGAATCCTTATCACCTTTTGTAAGTTGAGTATTATTAATTAATAATTTGAATTCGTGAGCGCTTGGCGTTAAACAACAAGTTAGCTTGCTTCAGGAACAGTCATTTTGGTTGATTTGGGTTAACGTTGTAAATGAAGAGCCACAGATGTCGTTGAATAAACAACTTGTTGATGGTTATCTTTTTGTTAGCCGGTGTAAGATCATTGTTGCTTATATCTTACTTAGGAAAACAAAAAGTAAAATCCAAAAAGGGCTATCCAATCCATTTTTCTCCTGTATTCAAAATACGTTTGCACGACCAAGATAGAGTGGGTGAGTGGGGCCGCGCCCGGATAATATTCTCTCTCTTAAATTTTTTTTTTTTTTTAATTCTTTGTTATTTCAATTTTCTCCAATTTTTTCGTTACACAGAAACGGTAGGAAATCGCTTTACGGGAAATGGTATTCTTTGTTTGAAGGCCGTTAAATTGGCTTGAAGGATTAATTCCCAGCTTCGTTACGTGATAGGGTGCGTAGACTGTCAACCAACGTACTTTCATTCTTTCTTTCTTCCTCTCTTTCTTGTTTTGGTGTTCCTGTACCTTGTATGCCTGGTGTCCCTTCTTCGAGTCGTACTTTTTTACCCGTATGTACTCGTATGTTACTCGCACATAGTCGTATGCTACTCGTATATATGTACTCGTGTGGTGTTTTAGTCACGATCTAATTTTCCTGAGTCGAGAATTGGTTTTCCAAGGCACAATCAGCTAAGCTAAACACCGACGAAACGTATTACTGGCTGGCAGAGCATATTTTGGTGCAACAGCTCAACCACGCATACATACCTGAGTTCTGCCTGTCAACACCATGCGGATATCAGAAAATCACACACTTTCACGGCACTAATAAGACTATCCACATCCACGCATAATCTTCTCGAGTTTGTGTTAACACAAGCGAAATATCATCAAATAACTCGGTAAAACTCAGCCTATTGGCAGATAAGCACCTCTGGACTTTTCTCTTATACTCGTCTAATTCAAATTCCTGGATGTACCGTCATAGGGTCGGCAGCCCAGCATAGACCTTGTTTTCCATAGGCGTACGGGCCGGGGGGGCGAGGGGAGCTGCAGCCCCCCCAAAGTTTGGGCAACTCAGATTTTTTGGGCAGCAAGAGAAAATTTGGGCAAAGCCAGTTTTTAAAGACGTTTCCATGTTTATTATTATTATTATTATTATTTTGAAGAGATAAATATTTCCTATTTTAACCAGAAGTCGGCATAATAATTTAGTTACGTTCACACGAGACAGTGGTTGCCTAGCACGTGATGAGTTTCTGGTTATAAGGGAAGGGTATCATATGCTGATTTTTTTTTCGTTGGGCACTGTACTTCACTGTACTAGCTGGAGGGGGCTATTTCCAGTCATGAATTGATTAGAATAATAACTTTCTAGAATCACCTCCGCTCCTACAACAGTGTGTGGCAGAACACGCATCAGCAATGGGTCTGAAAGTGAAGTGGCTGACTAATACTCAGTTTGAATTACGAGAAGAATCATAGTTTTCTTAAAAAAATCTATCGAGTGGTTTAAAAATTATTCACTAATTTGTTTAAGTAGACCGAAATGTTTACGAAACCCCTAACAAGATCGAGCGCTAATCAAATCCTTCCTTATAGCAATTGGCAGGAGCTATCTCCATGAATTTCATACACGTTTTTAATAAGATTGAAACTACTGTGAGGTGAAATTGCATGTCAAAAGCGCTCCGTTTTCTTCAGATTACGACTAAACATCAAGATTTTCCTTTTTTACCTTATTTCTAACAATAAAAACTTCATCCCAAAATATCTCGATAACGCTCTTACAGTTCCGTTTTAACTTCACGAACATCGAGGCGACTATTGGAGGAAAGAGCTCCCCTGAACGATTTTGTAAGAACAGTTCCCAGTGAGAAATATTGCTGCAAGTATAATAGGTAATGGCGTCATTTCGTTGCTATGACAGCTCCGATGTCATTACAATCCTGATCATGACAAATTTCCCTCTTTATCTAATACAACTAAAAAAAACTATGTGGTTTATTGGTGTTGAAGTAGAGCAAGAGACGAGTGCACCCCCTCCTAAAAAAATCCTGGATCCGCCCCTGCAACTGCGGTGGCAATTTTTTCCAAATGCTTGTTTGTGGCGACGTAGTTTATGCTCAAACTTGGCAGGTCTTGACTCTGAAAAACTGTATCGAGCCACCTTCATATGCCAGTACGGCCTATTTTGTTTTTTGTTATTTCGACTGTTTTGTAAAAATTTGGGCAACTTGGAAGAATTTTTTGGGCAAATAGATTACCGCCCCCCCTGGCAAAAAATTGCCCGTACGCCTATGTTGTTTTCACACCACCTGCTTCGCCTGTGAGTCAAAATTCAACTGCAATTTTGCTCTCGCCTAATCAATTAATTTGATTCCTGAGATGCTGTTCCCGTGGCCAAAGTAAAAAAGCGAGCAAAATCGTACCTTTCTGACTCAGCGCGGATCAGGGTGATTGATCCATTTAACCAAATAACCCGAGAATACAATACGACATTGGACGATGCAGACTCTGTGAATCGTATTAACTTTGTCCAACTCAGAGCTTTACATGATGCTCTCCTGGAAACTTTTCTCAAGGTGACTAATAACGAAATGTAAACTGCTAAGCGGCACAGAAATCATCTTAAGGCGCCCACTGATTTCAAATAACTGTCACTTGTGTTAAAGAGAGAATTGTGGGTAGGGATGGGAAAAAACCGCGAAGAAGGAGGGCGGGGAGATTAGATAAAAATTCGTGAAATTCTGTCTACAGCCCGGCACAAATCCCAATCCGCAAAACTACCAGAAAAACATAAGCAAACAACACAGTAAACAAGCGACGTGTAAGATAGTGGAAGTTGAGAGAAATTGCTAATCCGGTATGATGCCACTTCTTAGTAAGGATCTAAGAGGATTCAAAATGTTTCGACCTACGCTCATGTCTTGTTGCTTATTGCACAAACGTTTCGCCCTTCGAACTTCTTCAGTGTACAAAGTTTTAAAAAGTTTAAAATCAATACCTGGATAAAAAAAAAATACACAATTTAAGATAGTTCCCGAGCCCAGATCGATTAAGCTAGATGTATGCTCTGTTATTCGGGTCGGCTCACGTACGAGTTGGTCCAACTGGTACAAAAATTTAAAAAGCTGGTTAAGGCTTCTAGCTTGGGGAGTGAGTCTTTTCCGTTTCATGTGCACATTTAGATCGCCAACCAAGGTTGCACGAGCTCTTTCAGATGAGATTGTCTCTAGCACCTTCTCGAGATTTGTCTTAAAAACATCCAAGTCGGTGTTAGGGGGGCGATAGATAGAACCAATCAGCGTTTTACTGTTGTTTGGAAATCGCAATTCCAGCCAAACTGGCTCGAGTTCGTTTGAGCTGAGGTCGAGCCTTTGGTGATCCATTAACTCATGGCTAAAATAGATAGCGGTCCCACCTCCTCGTTGGTTTCCGGACCTGTCCGCCCTTATGAAATTGTATCCCTCAATTTGAAGCTCCGATCCGTCCAAGAAGAGTTTAGCCAGGTTTCGTTCAGGCACATTACGTGGAATGGATTGTCTTGTAGGAGAATCTTTAATTCGCCCAGGCGCTTCGGCAGGCTACGAATGTTTAGGTGTTCAATTTTCAAACCGGATCTATCTAGGTTGGCTTGGTACCAGCCCTTGTTTGGGCAAACATCATTAGATACAAGAATAGCCAGAGAGGCAATGGAGCAAAATTGGATCACATTGAGAACTCTAAACGCCTTAGCTCTTGGAGGCGGTGGTGGCTTCGAAAGGGCGGCTTCGTGCTTGAGGTTTAGTCCAATCTTTAGGGATTTTTGGAGGCGCTAAGCTTTCACCAAGACAAAATCTATTGATTGTATCAAGATCCTGAGATTCTCTGGTCAGTGGACTAGTTTGATAGTTGTTAAGACAAGAAGCAACATAACTAGGTTACGCGAGATGAATGTCGGAGCGCATTGAGGTCGTGCAGACACCGCCATCTTGATCTTGTTATTTTAAAGCCAGATCCTCGCCAAGGCAATGTATTCCAGTAACAACGCAGGCGTTGTTGGGAACCGAGTGGTTTTAAGTACTTTAAAAGCGCACAAACAAAATTACTCTGGCCCGAAATGAAGATTATCTTGCAATGTATGCTGAAATTTAATACATTGAAAAGTCTCGCCATGACACAGAAATGTTAGCACTTTCGAGGAGCGTGAAGTATGAAATGGGATTAAGTGCCCACAAAGGTTATAACTCTGCATGGTGCTGTACTTCCAGTAAAAACCCTCTGCGTCCTCTTAGTACAAGGTTAAAATAAAATTACGTAATATGTTGAAAAAAAGCAAGACATGCACAATTGGTAAAATTAAAGATAAAAACGATAAAAAAAATATAATGAATGGGTGGTACTGATAAGTTATGTCATTGCCGAAACACAGCAGGTTCAAAGGGATTAACATAACACAATCCTAGAGGGCACACCTTGAACAAAAACTAAAAAGTACAACAAAACTAAAGGACTATGAATGGTAAAACTACAGAAAAAACAGATTCCCCGAAAGGAGCCCCAGAGTACATCGGCAATCACAGAACATTAAATGCTTTTATTTAAAAACTTACAATTAAAAAATGATGAAAAAAAAACAAATGCAATTTAAAAGGTGATATGTTTGTTCTTTTGTTTAGGCCATTCGTTTGAAGAGTGCATAATTGGGCGCACCAAAATGCTTCTCTAGTAAGGAGACGTTTTTCAACGTTGTGTTTATCGTCAATATTGCGGATTTGCTCAATCATAATGAACTCAAAGTCAGATAATAGATGTTTCTCTTTGTTGAAATGAACAGGAATCTCACAAGTGATCTTCTTTGCAGAAACCGAGGTGTGGTTCAAACAGAGGTTACTCCGTATCAAAATCGTCCCTGGACGATCACACAAAAAGTTTTTGAAGAACAGATCAGGTAATGATAAAAATTTAAAAGGCTGTTACAAGCCAATAGACAATAATAATTTACGTATTTATTCAAGATATTTCACCGTTTCTTTTTGGCTCCAATCCCACGGCTTATTCTCCATAACCAGCTGGCGCTTGCTATATTTGGAACAAGTGAGCAGTATCGATTCGATAGTATATTGCCTACAAAATCCGTGGATCAACCTCCTTTCCAGGCGCGGCAGCCTAGCTTTTTCTGAATTTCTGAATAAACTGGATGTAAGGAATGCAAGGATTCTCAAAACATACCGCTCGATGGATGTTATCTGCTTTTACGTTAGTATCCGCAAGAAAAAGAACTTTTTATATCCTGACTCCGAGCTGAGAAACAGGCTAATGTTTTGGAGAGGTTGTAAGCTTGTATTTTGAATGAAAATGAAAACAATTATTGAATTCGGCCTTCGTATGATTTTCGTATGAAAAGTAGGTTGAGTTTGATTGTCCGGGTGAACGTAGCCCTGAATAGGACTGTTGTTGTTGACAGTGACTGACGTTTCGACAACCTGTGCGGTAGTCATCTTCAGAGTCAGAGTGAGTTGTATCACGTCAGCTGATGGTATTATACTCTGGTTATTGATCTGATTGGTCAATTACGTCGCGATGTTATTGGTCGTCTGTCATTTAAGCCGTGATTTTATTGGCTATGAAGACTCGTAATCAGTAATTGGTGCGTTTCGATCCGTCTATTGTCACAGTTAAACAGTCGTTAGTCCAGTCAAATTGTGGTTTAGCATCAAACTAATTGCAACAGAATTTTTTTCAACGCCATCTAATTGTTGGATGGCTTTGTAACAACATACTAAAAATCCGTCAAAATCAGTTCGGTGAAACATGAGAAAAATTGGCAATAAAGATTTTCAACTTTCACCACAGGACACCCAATTTCAAGACGATCACAAATTCAGATAAAACAATTGAGAATTCTTTTTTTTTCCCTCAAGAATTTTCGATACAACATCGCTAATGTATTTTGGGTAGTTTTGGTTTAAAAACGCCGACTAAATGTGTGAGAAACAACACCTGGGTCAGTGTTTCGTCTTGACGGCTTTGCACAGGTTACCCAGCCACTCGTTTGTATTCACCTTCTGTTTTCCAAGCTGTAATTTTTTTTCTGTGACGGTATTTAGTCAGTCTGTATTGACATAATTTAAAATATAAGTATTTTTTTTGTTTTTGCGCAATATCAGAAATGCAGAAAGTAGTTTTAGTTTTACAGGCTTGTAATTTTTTTATATCCTGCAGCATGGAATCAGATTTAGTCGCTGACTGATGGTGAACACTTTGATTTGATATATTGTTCACCTTCAGTCAGCTACTAAATTTGCATCCATGCTGCAGGATACGTGTAACTAAATGTGTGCAACGGACGATAGCTTTGTATCAGTACAAACTGTTTAACCTATTCCCATTTTCTGTAATCGAGTTTTGTGAGGTAGTTATGTTCCAACCTTGGACACAATATGTGTGATCGAAATCAGGGGTTCTTTTTCTCTTTCTCACGATATGCGCAACTTCCTTTAGGATTATGACTCCGTACTTTACAATGTGGGTGAATAAATATTCTGCTATAAGGACTCTGTCTATTTGGTTTTTGCTAGATCATAACGCTCTGCGCTTTTCATTACACCTGGCCGAATCTGTTCTAAAGGAAATCCAGAAAACCAAAAAATGCAACGCAATGTGATTTATCTTTTTTTGCAATTGTATCTTCTTCCTGTAGCGAGGCTCAGATTTAGTTTCGTGTATCTGTGTGTTAATTTGTATTTTCTTCGGCAGCTCTTCATTTCTTGGTAAGATGAATAAGATTAATTGCTCTGTGGTCTAAAGGCATTTATATTCCCTCCTTGCATTTCTTTTGTGAGAACTGGCAACCCTGAACCTCGACCAGTTTTTTTTTTCTTTTTTTTTCGTCCATCGGCAAATGAAGACCTCTTTTTTTCTATGACAATCATGGGATCCTAAACATCTGAAAATGATTGCAGTGGTCCATGAAGGCTCGAAAGTACTGGACATATGTACGACATTAATGGGCTTGCCTGACTTAGCTTCTGATGTGTCACCTCTTTTGCGGAACCCATGTTTCTCTTCGGATGAGCGTTGTGTAACACTTCGACTTACTGAAAGTTAACCTTCTGACTGAATTGCGTGAATTATGCTCTGCGTGGGGAATTTCCGTTACCCAAGAGACTCTTGCAAGATATTTTTATACGCATTGTGTTAACCTTTCCCTTAAAAACCAACTTCCCTATTATACTATTGCGTTTTCTTGAAACAAACTTTGTTAGGACCAAAGTTCTTATGCGAGGAATGTTCCGTTAACCTTTGCGAAGGTAACAACGCTTTTCCTTTAATGACAAGGCAATTCCCTCTCACCAAATTCATAGGCACTGGAGCTTAACCTGTTCAAAAAGTCTGTATTGTTGTGCGTCGTAAAGAATTAGTAAAAGTATCCTCCCTTCCTCTCCAATTCACTTTCATGTTAACAAGAAGAAAATGAAAAGCTTCGAAAAAGTGAAACTTTTATATTTGAGGATGTTTGTACGTTAACAAAAATTAATGTATAGGTAACCGTACAAGCCAAGGCGTTATCTTGCTGGATTTTCGAAAACGTACCGAACGAAAATTGCAGTCTTTTCACTGAGAAAAAGACCAAAAGCCGAAGGGAAAATGAGCCCAAAAATCCTCCTAGAAAAGAACAAGGAAAGGAAAAATAGAAAGAGCGAGGAGAAAGAAACGATGAGAAGAAAGAAGAACAATGGCTGCACTCTTAGTTTTTTTGTTGACTTCAGTTTGAGATAGTTGTTTAAAGAAAAAAACTGTTTGAGGGGAGAGCTCTATTTTGGCTGTAACGTTATTCAAAAATCCAGCTCTCAGATATACACCTAATTGCAATAACGTTGTCTTAGAAAAATGACAAAAGGAAAAAGCCAAATATGAATTAATTCGGATAATTAAGCCACATTCTCGTGGTAGCTTCATTTGCAGCCGTTGCATTTCCCCGCTGGAATTTTCAGATTTAAAACAATGGCAAATTCCAACAGGCAAATACGATGTCCATGTGCGGATGTTGCAAATAAATTAATTAGGCTTATTAGCCTAATTAATTCCTATTTCGCTTTTTCCTTTCTTTCATTTTTCTATGACAACGTTTTTGCAATTAGGTGTATATTTTTCTTACCCTTGCGGCTAACAGAAATCTGGTAAAAAAGATATCTTTTAAAAGCTAATGATTAAGTAACGGCTTTCATTTTTCAGATTTAAAGCCTTACGACTAAATTTGTTGTAGTCTTACAGCCATCAGTTCATTCTATTACTCTGAAAACCTCCTGTTGTTTTGGGGTTCCTTGAGTAGAACATGGGCTTCCTGTGCAAAAGCCAACTGTGTTTAATATTTATCCCTTTTGAAAAAAGAAAAACTTCGTTTTTATCAGCGAAAACTAGGTAGCAGTTATTCTTTCTTCTTTCACTTTTCCATAAAAGTGACAAACACATTTTGTGCATTTTTTGTTTAACAGTATAATTTCAACTAACGTGGGTGCCCTGTGTCAAAAGCTCAAAATGTTTAGCGCTTAATTTTGACATGTTCCGCCGAACAGATTTTGGCGGATTTTTAGTATGTTGCTATATAGGCCACCCTTACTTAAGTGACGTTGAAAACAATTCTGTTGCAATTAGTTTGATGTTGAGCCTCGAAAATGCCTACAATAGATTGACTGGACTACCAGTCAATTTGATGTTTCGTCTGTAAATGGTGCTCAGCAATGTGATTGTTGACGTCACCATTCCTCGTCGCTCGTTTGTGTTCGGTCAGTCGTGTGCTTAGGTTTCTGCCGGTTTCGCCAATGTAAGAAGCCTGGCAGTCGCAGCATTTGATCTTGTATACTGCTCCCTGTCTGTCCTTCGGTTTGTCTTTGTCCTTGACATTACTAAGCAGTCGCCGTAAAGTGGTTATCGGTTTGTGTGCAACACGTATATTGTAGGGTTGTAATATACGGGCAATAGTTTCAGAGATGCCTCTGATATACGGTATAGTCGCTGTCGTAACAGGGCCTGGGGAGAGTTGGTCTGAGTGTTGGAATCTTTGTTACTGTGAGTATTGCGTCTAACAAAGTCCGTGTTGTAATTGTTCTTACTAAAAACGTTGTTAAGACAATGGTCGTCGTAGGCTGTCAGGTGAGTCGCAAACTAGATGCGCTCGTGTCGTCAGAGTCCGGAAAGTAGAAGCCTTGTGAGAGGTCGGGTTGTACGAAGACTGGTCTAGTAATCGGTCGGTATGTGTCGGTTTTCTGTAAATAGTCGTTTTTAGTCTGTTGTTGTCGCAAGTGACCAAGCAGTCTAGAAAAGGTATGTTACCATTTTCTTCGATCTCCTTGGTGAACTGTATGTCCGCGTTCTGTCTGTTAAGGTGTTCGTGAAAATCTTCGATTCCGTCCTTGTGTACGGCGGTGAATGTGTCGTCAACGTAACGTAACCAAAGCGGTACAGTTCGCGTGTAGGTAGCTAGGGCTTGTTCCTCGATGTTTTGCATGACAACTTCTGCCACAACAACAGAAACTTGAGAGCCCATAGCTGTACCTTGTAACTGTTTGTAGTGTTTGCCGTTGGACTGAAAGTACGTCGAAATCAAACATTTTCGTATGAATTAAGCAGATCTCGGAGGCTGTCATTCAATTTGGCCGATAAAAATTTCCTCGGTATGAATTCTTCACGTCATACTCAGCCTCATAGAATTAGAAATTCTGTCCTCACAATTATCGCTTATTACTTTAGAGTTTGCGGATTTAAGGAGGTGTGTCACGGCTAGTATTGCCAATAACGCGTTTGTATTCGCTAAGAAACTTGACGTAGGCGAGGAACTTAATTGTAAATGACAAAATCACAGCTTCGTACACGTATCAAACAAATATCTCCCTCAAAGCCGATTATATCAGACGTTACAAACAAACTTTGAAAAACTGATAGGCTGACAAGTTTTCAAAAACTGTAATTGGAATCCGTTTTAACCTTTTTCAAGTTATTTTGTCCACTTGTGCCTTCTTTTTTATTTACTGTGTTATTTACACCTTCTTTCAATGTTTTGAGCCTATAGTTTTATTATTATTTGTCACTCAATTTGATGACAGCTCTCACTGTTTCAATTTTCAATAAATTTTGTGATACAGCTGCTTCAAAACTTTTGACTCAGTCTTTTTTTATTCTGTTAACATACTATACAATAGCGTTGTTACGCGCTGGCAGAGCCGTTTGCCAAGACTTGATGTACATGTTCTTTTCTACGTACGAACGTACATACACCCAATCATTTAAATGTGTCGCTCACGGTCACTGCCGGATTCTTCAATTTAAAAAAATGCTCTACTCGTTGAGAATTAACTATGTCTATTTAGTTTACTGGGGGAAAACGTCTTTTGTGTAACTTGGAGAATAAGGTTAACGTTATCACAGAAAAATAATAGGAAGCTTAAGCAACCAAGGCGGCAACGAAAACGTCACTTGGAAAGCAAGTTCCCGCTGTTTCAAAATTTATTACTCTTGTTCCATTTAATGCAATTTGTTTAATGTAGGTAAATTCGCCTGGAGGTGATTCTAAAGGACTGTATCTGAGTTCAGAGAAAGAAAAAGAAAATCATTGCCTTCTCTCCACGGCCTCCATAAAACGTGAAACTAGGAACTTTCACGTCCTTGTCATGCACCAACGACAAAGAAATCTACCAAAAAAAGCATGAAGCAAGTTCAAAGTTGTCGTTTTTCTAATCTAAACCAATTGCTTTTTTGCCGTCCTCGTTGCCGTCGCCGTCGTCGTTGCCTCAGCTCCCTACAAAAAAAAAAAGCGCGACAAACAGTAAAAACACAGTTTGTATAACCCAGCGTCAAAAGAATGTGTGTTATTTCAAGCCAGTACAAGGGCGGAAGGAAAGGTTTGAAATCAAATTCCTTGAATCGCCATCACGCTGTCTGTCCAATCTGCCGTGTTATTTTACATTCGAGTCACTATCTGTCATCTTGTTACTTAAGAGACTACAGTTAATTTTGGCTATCAGCGCAGCTCCTACATATTATACTAATCCGTAGGATCTAATCCAAGGGATAACCTTAAGGAACAAACTTCATACAACATAGAGCAGCCCGTGTTTTGACATTTTCAGACTACGATGAAGATGCCGTTTACCTGTTTGAACTCCTAGGATGGAAAAAACTAGCGCGCCAGCATGAAATTGAAAAAGCCACAATAGTTTATGTCTTAACGCGGGTTGCCTCCAGAATATTTATGTTCTAGGTTTGCAATACGAGAAACGGCATATACCCTTAGAGACACTGAGAATAAACTTTACATCCCTATATACCACAGACAAATTATTGCAAAAATGGCTTTAGCTAAAGTGGCGCCATTCTATCGAACAAACTCGCATGTACTGTCAGGCAAGCAGAGTCCCTTACGAAATTCAAACTTCTTCTTAAACAAGTACTCTAGGGCACGGAATTCGAATAAAGCAGCTTTTTTGTTTAATATTTTTTATATTGTAGATAGTCAAAAGTATATAACCCCGAATGGTCTAACTTCCCCTTATGTGTTAAGAACCATGCTGGGGTTTTTTAGTCGACGTAGCTGTCCAATTAGAAGCACGGAAAATTATTTTGCCCAAATATGGACTCAGAGAATTCAAGGCTAAAAACTTTGAGCTTGCAACGCTGTACATGTATTTCTACGGCCGAAAGAAATTATTTCGTGGCATGAGAGATAAAGTACTTATGCTGCTATAAAATGCAACCCTGGGAAAACATAAAGAGCCACAAAAGTTGTAAGCGGTATGGCTTGAAAACATCGACCAGCGACGAAGTAAGACAAGGATGTTTACATTTCTTCACGATCACAAAGCCTCTCACCGAAATCTGCGAAATGCATCAGCAGCCTGTTTGACCGACAAAGATCATCCTCAGGCTACTAGCTGGAAACCTATCTACCACGGCAAACCAGTTATCTGCAACTTCTGTTCTCATTCAGCAAAACCGGAATGGCGACTGCAAACAAAATGATATGGCAAGCTTTGCAGAAGCGTTGTACAAGGCGCCGACGAAGTTGGAACGGAATCTTTAGTGAATGTAGACTTTTAATTCATCCAGAACGGTACGCGAACACATGTATGGCAGTTTTGATTAGACGTGTGACATGTAAAAGTTTGTTTTCTTTTTGAGGACGAGGAAAAGTTTTTTGCTGCGAAATTTACTTTCGAGGACTTCGACCTGGCATGTAGTACTTCCAGGAACACCGGAACACCGGAACATCCCGGAACACCCAAAAAACCCGGAACACCACCTAAAACCCGGAACCCCCCAGAAAACCCGGAACACCCCCAGAAAACCAGGAACACTCCCCAGGAAACCTGGAACACCCCCAGAAAACCAGGAACACCCCCAAAAAGCCTGGAACACCCTACTGTCGCACTTTGTAATAATCGTCGCACTACAACAACAACAACAAATTTTATTGAAAATTGGAAAATAACTAATTACATTACTTTCCCACCCGCAAATAGCTTATAAACTAATCGAGGCGGGGGGAGCTGAAGACATATTACAAAACAAGATTTATATATAGATGGACTAAATAACAGTGAAGACACTACTATACAGTAAATAGAATTTAAACTAACGTAAAACAAGGTAAGTATATAACACGCGAAACAAGATAACCAAACAAATAGAAGAAAGCAGAAGGCACACTTAAACATTAGAAATTTACGAAATGTTACGCGGAGCACTTAAACACACGGCCGTCCATCTTAACCACATCACGTGGCGCTTTGTAATACCTGTCGCACTTTGTAATAAAATTGTCACACTTTGTAATACCTGTCGCACTTTGTAATAACACTTGTCGCACTTTGTAATAAAAAAGCTGTCGCACTTTGTAATAACAGACCATCGCACTTTGTAATAAAAAAAGCTGTCGCACTTTGTAATAACACTTGTCGCACTTTGTAATAAACATGAAATAGATTGTCGGAGGACAAGTAAACCCAGTAATAAGTGTCATCATCGACAACAACAACAACAACGACAATAATAATAATAAGTGTTCACATCAGCTTCTGGCTTCAAGATCTTTCTAAGGAAGTACAACTCTTTATATGCGGACGACCTCGATAGAGAGAAAGTGTCTCCGCCTATGACAGGGAGAGTCGTTTAAAATGGGAGTTTGTATTGGAATTTCATTTAATTAATTGTTAGTAAAAGTAATTAAAGGTGTCCTTCAGGCGAAACATGATCGTATAAGCAAAATATTGTTAAAGTTTCACTACTAGCACAGGCAACTAGAAAACCTATCATTTCGTTACCTGCGAGGTATTACTTGAGACATATACAGAGATATTACTTGATTTGTATTTCTTACCATGAATAAGCTATACTGTATTTCATAAAACCAAATGAAAATCACAAACTCAGAGCACAACCCGGTGCCACAATCATTGTCATCATGATCATCATTATTGTCCCTATTATTTTCGCACTAAAAAGTTCTTTAAAACATTGCATATCACGTCACTGTGCCACGATGACTACTACTAATGAATGTTGTGGAAATTTCGAATACGCTGGAACCTACATGAAACGGCATCATTCATAATAATCAGAAAATGCGACATCACAAAGTATGGCCCAGCTAACATAACAAAATTTAAAGAAAATGGGAACACGAAAAGCAAATATTATTACACTGCAATGATACTAACAAAACATAGGAGTCTCAGATGTTTATGTTCAATTTCCATCTTCTATGTAGGTTAGTATCCTACTTAATTGTTTCGCCAATATATGTCCATGATGAGGAACCATCCAAGACCTATATAACGCAGGATGAGCCAAGCATTCGCCCACTTTTTATTTGAAATTATTCGCCTTAATTCAAGCAATACACCGCTTGAAGGCCCAAACATTTCTAGGATTTTTTTTGACGCTGGCTTTTCCCACTACACCGAGACTAGAGAAATAAATACGCGGCAGAACCTTCAAAGCAAGCCTTTGGATTATATCTTGAAAACGAGTATTAACGTTGCATAGTTGATTATAAACGTGGCATCTGTGGTTAGGCCGCGAAACGTTTGAAGAAATTAAGACCTGATCAATGATTATGGTTACAATTTCATTTGGAAGCCTATCCATGTGACAGGTCAAATCGTCGAAGTGATTGACCATCCCGACGCTGTCATCTCAAACAAAGCGGATCTCCACTGGTACAGGGGATTTGTCTGTAGACACTGCCGACGCCTCTTCTCTACGTTTCGCGGGCACCACCTCTGCCTCTTGGGAACTTAATGAATCACCACCTTTTTCTTGGTTACATTCGTAACTTTCTGCCAGGTGTGGCTCTTCCTCCGAAACTAAAGTCCCACCTTCGACACAAATATAATGTTCTCCGTGCTGCTTCGCATAGTGTCCCAGCTGCACTCTCGCATAAGGTATACTAGCAGACGGAGAAATCAGCGTGGTGGCATTATGCCCCAGAGTTGAAACAAATAAAACTTCAATGTTATACAAGTCTGCTGCAGCTTGTAAAGTTATTTGGTCACCATAGGTACCATCCGTTGCCGTTGAGTGCAAGTACTGTGACCAAGGCACGCCTGCATATAGTTCTAAAGGAAAGCCTTCGGTGTCCGTTGGATTGTTCTCCAGGTATTCTACAATCTCCTCACGGAATTTTTCCGGTGATCGGTGTATACCCAGACGATTTAACCAAAAACACAGCGCTCCAAACTGACAGTTTCCGTCACCTGGCGGGTTATGCATCAGAGTTATACTCATGTGGGGAAAATCTCGCTCCAAACAACGATCGCAGGCAGTTAAAGGTATCATCAATTTTTTCCTAAGCTCTCGCAATCCCTGCTTTTTCTTGCTTGTGTTCCCTGTCTGGCGTTTCCGAATGCTCGCTATGTTTTCCACCGAGATCCAGAGAGTTCCGAGAGTTCGGCGGCACAAATCATACTTTATATATGTCTTGATTCTTTTTACTCTTCTTAACAACGGTGCCTTTCACCACAAATCTTTTTTTGGGTGGGAGGCTACCCCCTTTTTGCGGTCTGTAACGGATCAAAACGTTGTCTTTGAGTTTAAAGTTTTCAGCTTTGTGGAGCCGTTTGTGCCGTCTCACCATCCGATCGTTAAACTTTGCGCTACAAAGCTTAGCTCTGTCCCGTATTTTTTTGACATTTTTCCTATATGAAGCCAGTTCTCGTTTTCTTGGGGCGCTAGTAATTACATCATTACCATCCAAATCTACACATTCAAGAGACGCCTTCACTAATAGATTAGATTTCTGTCTGTAATAGATTTCAAAAGGAGTTTTCCAGGCAAGCTCTTCCATGCATTCGTTGTTCAAAATCCGATTGTAGTCATCCAGATTTGCTGCCCAATTAACTCCCTTCTTCCCCAGAGTTACCAAGTCGTACATAATCTTTTTTCTCAATTGTCTATGCGATCTCTCTACCTTTGCCTGAGACTGCGGGTGGTAAGGCCTAGACTTAGTTAATTTTATCTTTAATGCCTTACAAAGAGGTCTAACTTTTCCTTCAAACTCCGATCCACGGTCGCTTTGAAGGCGATCTGGTGGACCATGTTCTGCGTAGATCGCTTTAAGGGCTTGGCTAACATGATGACTTGCTTTCTTTTCCAGTGGGCGCAGCCAAGAATACCGGCTAAAACATCCATTACGCTCAAAACAAATCTGAACACTCGCTCGTCGTGTTCAACAGCATCTTTGCTTAAGTCCATGAGATCAACTTGATGTTGAGCTTGAACGGATTTTGCGGTAACTGGTCTTGGCGTAGCTTTATTGGTAAACTTGACGTTATGAATGCGATACTTTATTTTGCTGTTTGTCTCTCTCAGTATATTTCTCTCGCTCAGACCCACAAAACCAGCAGCAGCTCGATTTAGCAGCTTTTTGCATCCACCAGACTTTGGTCATCAAACGTTTTTGAGACAAGACCCGATATTGCTGACTTCTTTACCACCTTTTTGTCATCAAAGTACAGGGTTGAAGTTGCTTGAGGCCCAAGATGGAAGCGATCACGATTTCGTCAATAACGCACGACGGCATTCTTTTGTTCGCGTGTACGTTCTGCTACGGGCACGTTAAATTTTCCTTGTACCAGCAGCAAGAGAGTCTTGTAAGCCTCTTCACTGAAGCATGAAGATATTTTCCTTTCGCCTTTTCGCCATAAATGCAGTATTTTAACAAAAAGCAACTTATAAGGAATGCGATACATTTAAAAGCCATCTTGACAGTACAATTAGGTAATTGCACAGGTAGCCCAAGCTCGAAATATGAGCATCGGCGAGCATCTGCATTGTTGCGTAACATTCAAAATATAAGGATTTGTATGGGGAAAAAACCTATCGTTTCCGTAACTTACGAAAATGAAAGGATTTCAATAAAAAACAGCTTACCTTACTTAAAATGTGTGTTACGTCTCTCCTGTGTGGTCCACGGGCCGATTTATGGCCGTTTTATGTGAATTTTATGTAAACGGTTTTCTCTCTATATAAATGTTTACCAAGGTTGGGCACTCCAGCGAAGCGGAGCGACTGATCCACCGAAGGAAAACGGCCGGAAATTCGCTCCAACTGCTCCAATCGCCTCCAAATTCCGCCTAGGTAACACACGATAGTTCTTCTTTCCATTCGTTATCTTGCTTCAAGACTCCTTTGCACCGAGAGCGAATCAAAGGTCGCAAATCTCTGCAACCTTTCCCGTCTGAAGCCATCGATGAGGCTCGGCCTGAACTCCGCGTTACCGTTGACAGATAGCGACACGGCCTGAGACTCAAATTACTCACACTCGGGGTGGGAGACAGTCTCTTGCTCACGTTGACACAATAGGAAAACAACGGGAGCAAGAGACTGTCTCCCACCCCGAGTCCTTCGGTGGATCAGTCGAGCCGCTTCGCTGGAGTGCCCAACCTTGGTAAACCTTTATATAGAGAGAAAACCGTTTCCATAAAAACCCATAAAACGGCCATAAATCGGCCCGTGGACCACACAGGAGAGACGTAACACACATTTTAAGTAAGGTAAGCTGTTTTTTATTGAAATCCTTTCATTTTCGTAGGTTACGGAAACGATAGGTTTTTTCCCCATACAAATCCTTATATTTTGAATGTTACGCAACAATGCCGATGCTCGCCGATGCTCATATTTCGAGCTTGGGCTACCTCTGGTAATTGTATCAGCCTTTAAAAGTGTAGGGTACCACCCAGACTTTTTGGGCGTGAAAATGAACACCAAACTGGACAACACCTATACAACTAGGCTTTGACGGATGAATGTCATGTGTACAAGTAGTGGGTCGAAGCTTATCGAATTAATCTCCAACGTTTTTCTTAAGTCTCGCTTTTCGGCATTTCACTCCTCAGGCTGGGCTATATTTCGTAGAAAAAAAAGCAAGCCTAAAATTTTCGGATTGAAAGAAGAGAGGAATTAGTAAAATTTACACTTTCGTAATACGTCAAATTACTTCTAAAATCTTGGTAAAATGAAACTGAAGCCCTTGTAATTTCGAAAAAAACTTAACTTTTAACTTCTCCTAGGATGACCGAACAGATAAAAAATCTTATAAGCTACGCTAGCTTAGAATGCATTTCTAGAGATCTAAAAGTGATAGCCTAAAAAGTGTTTTCAATGTATTTAGGGGGAAACTGTCGTTGGGTTTCGCTGTGACATGTACACATCTCCCCTGGGTAGGATAAAATACGTAGAGATAACAAGTGTCGGTCGATGCAAGTCAGACGCCAAAGAACCGATTACTTCCTTTGCATCTCCAGTTGGCGGAAAGATGTTGGCCCATGGTTAACGTCGTTAGCCGCGACGTTAAAAAAAGAATTTAAAATTATCAACTGGCAGATGGGTTCAATAGTTTCACAGTGATAATTTCTCTCGGAATTTTATAAGTTTCGGCTTTTTTTTAGATTTTTAAATATCTTTTTGATTACAGATCAATTTTTCAATGACGATTACCTCGATTTCTGCAAGTTTCAAGTAAAATGGAGTACACTTAATTAATTTAAAATGGCGGATTCAGGGGGGGCTGGCAACGGCCTTTGATCTTGCCGCTTTTGGCTTTCCATGATCGCCCCAGTTAGGAAATCTGTCAATCATCCGAGAACTGTAGGGAGCATGCGCGTAACGGGTTGGGAATAACAACAACAAGTTCGTCTTCGCAGCGTTTTCAAAGTGTGAAAGTGTGAAGTGAATTCGCTTTTGGTCCTGTTGGTCATTGCTTTCTTTGCTGTAAGCAATTTTTTTCCGCGGGAATGTGGAGCTTACGTTTTTCTTTCTTCTGGTCTTGCGTTTGTCATTACATGCGGTTTACTACGCTAAGAACGAGACCAGTGAACATGTTCCTCGATGTCCGTCCTTTTGACTATGTGTTTCTGTTTAGAAGACCCACAAGACTAAAGAAGAGTTTATGTTTTCAAGTGAAAGGCCCAAAATTAATTCTTCGCGATATTAAAAAAAGTGTCTTGGCTGTGGTCGAGTAGAAGATAAAGAGAGTTGTCAGAGTTGTTTACGGTTTTACTACACCTTTAAGACGAGAAAAAATGATGATTGAGATTCTTAATTTTACATCCTTGATTGTGAACTTATCCCAGCAGATTTGCGTTGGATGATTGAGTGGCATGGTCAAATCTCGTAGTTCATGTATTTCTTTATGCACTAGAAGCTAAATAAATTTTGCCAATCTTAGGCAAATGGAAGGGTAATTATTTTTTGTGTTTGGAATTCTGTTTTCATGACCGCAGTTATTACACTGCCTTCAGTTTGAGTCCTCATTCAAGTGTGTTTTGTCGCAAATAAAGAGGGAAAAATTATAAATTCCAAAAACTACACTACCCCTTGGAGCAGGATTATGGTTTAAAAAAGATGAGATTAGCTAGGTTCAGAAAATAAATGTTCAAGTTTGCATGTTTTGACAAGGACCACATCTGGCTAAATATGCTTCAAAGGGAATTTATAAAGTCAGGAAAATGGTGACATTTCTATTTTTGCCTTTCCTTTGGCCACTGTGATCAGTTTTTGCCATACAGTTGCATGTAATTTGTTACCCCTGTGGACATCAACCTTCCAGGTTAGTTTGTGGCTGTATATAAATGTAGTTAATGAAATCAAATCCTCTCAACTTAAGAATTGCCTTGTACTTGGTGATGAAAAACACGATAGGATGCCTTGGAAAATAAATGTAAAATCATATTATTAAGAAAATACATTTATTTGTAGTTAACAATAACAGTTAGAAACTTGTGTTTAGGCAGGCAAAAACCTTTTTCAGAGACCATAAACATTCACTGACTTTGCTGTTACAACAAGTGGTAAAAGGGTATTCTAAAAAATGTGAGATCACCTCCCTGGGCTTGCACTGAAAGAGAGTATGGGTAGTAGGACACATTGTTTATTTCCGTACCCCTTTTAAGCCAAGAGACCTTATTTTACAATTCTGATTCATTTCATTTATCATACAGAATTAAGTTAGCTAAAAAACTTGGGGGAAAATGGTAGTACCAAAAATGTAACTATAGACTGCTCTTCATCAACATTCACAGCCCAAACAGACACCCTGTTCAAACCTCTAAAGGGTGAAATGGTCACCACCCTCAATCAGCAGCACATACCCATCTAGGCCAAATAAGCCAAGGGTAGTATCGTAGAAAGAACTGCTGAGGGGGTTTGGCTTAAGGGACAATAACTTCTTTTGAGGGTTGATAAAAAATCAATTTTTGTTGTAAATCAAATTCATAATTTACACAAACAATTGAAGTTGTACATTTTTTAAGCTCCTTCATTCTGATTCTCTTTATAAACTTTGCAAAACATTCAATTTTCTTTTTTCTGTTTCTTGTACTTCAGTCCTTTGAGGGATTTTCTCAATGCATACCCCTCTCTGATGTACTCACTCTTATTAGCAACTGGATAAGCCTCTTGTTCCCACACTAAACCATTAGTAAAATTCAGAACTACAGGGTAATTTCTGTACAAACAATTTCAAGAAAATACTTGTAACTGAAGTCACTATATGATACAAAACTACTAAATACGGTATTGCTGTGGAAATTTATTGATTATTACTCCAATGATATTCCAGTGGAGGTTTTGAAGGTTCAGTAAAACCCTTCCAGCCTTCTGATATTAAAAATAGCTTATACTGACTGAGAGACCCAGTATATGTGAAGTGACTGGAAAATTTACCCTGGCTTTCTACTAAATTGGCCCTGTATTCTGTATTTTCGCCCATAAATATTTGTTGTGGCTCCCGTTTTAGAAAAAAACTTACGAACAGCGAAGTAGAAAATCGGTTCAATGAACATTCCCATATGACTGTTGCAAGACTCATACTAATATAGTGAGCTCGTAGCATATGTTTAGGATTAGGAAGAGAGTTTATAATACCACTGTTGGTGGAAAAATATAAGAGATGGAGACTAGGCTGGTTGCTCGAAAATTCACGAAGCTTATAAATAACTGAACTTGCCGAGAAGCCTTTACACGATAAGTGTAGTCACCCATGAAGTGTTCATACATCACCCCTCCTGATGTCCAAAAATTCCATTAAAAATGTTCTTAAAAGCCTTTTCTTGATGTTTGGACGCGGGAAAACTCAAAACCGAGCAAAAACTCATCGTCCTTGCATGTCTGCATTTTCCACCATATTTGTTTGGAAAGAAAACGGTACTCAGTCTCACTCGGCCAATTTCTTAACTGGGGCGATCATGTAAACTCGGTTCCAGACCTCGCTGCCGATACGAAACCTAATACAATCCTAAAATACATAGTGACATGAATCTCTCTACTTAAAAAACCAATTTAGAATATTATTAAATTCTGATACTCTGTAAAACCTTCGCTATCTATACTAAAAGCTTATGCATAGTGATATAAATCTCTCTACTTAAAAAGCCAACTTAGAATATTATTAAATTCTGATACTCTGTAAAACCTTCGCTATCTCTACTAAAAACATATTTAATAATATCACACTCTAATGTTCTAAAAAATCTAAGTAAAAACGTCAGCAAGCTTGTGTTTCTAGACCTCTAGAGAAAAAACAAAAACCTAAAAACTGAAGTCCATAGCGCCCTAACTAAGTATTTATCTTATATTATATTATTATTATTATTATTATTATTATTATTATTATTATTATCATTATTATTTTCGTTGTTGTTGTTGTCGATGGTGACACTTATTACTGGGTTTACTTGTCCTCCGACCATCTATTTCAAGTTTATTACAAAGTTCGACAAGTGTTACTACAAAGTGCGACAGCTTTTTTTATTACAAAGTGCGATGGTCTGTTATTACAAAGTGCGACAGCTTCTTATTACAATGTGCGACAAGTGCTATTACAAAGTGCGACAGGTATTACAAAGTGTGACAATTTTATTACAAAATGCGACAGCTATTACAAAGTGCGACGATTATTACAAAGTGCGACAGTACACACCCCCCAAAATACCAAGAAAAGCGAAAATCTATAAAATAAATGAAGAAAATAAAAATAAAAAATAAAAAAATGAAAGAGGACGCGAAGTAATATGAAAAGAAGAACCGTGAATAGGAACAATTTAAAAGACCCAAGACACGAGGCTTTCAATTACAATATACATGTCACAGTGTTAACGCATTTTAAAGCAAAATGGGTTTTCCACTTCCGTAATCCTTTAAGAACAGCTGGAAGATTACTGAATTTTTTATATTAATGAGTATCTGGCATTTTTAACGCTTCAGAGCAAAAGGAAAATAAATCTATATTCTGCTTCAGAAATAGCTATTTCGAGATGAGAGAATAGACTGTGGGAAGCCGGTTAAAAAATTTGTGCCTGTGTGGCGCTTGTAAATGTTTTCGAGATTGTGAAGGTGAAATCAAATTATGTGCAGTCAGTGGATGTAGTTTAGAAAAGCTCACGCGCGCGTGACATATTTAAATTTTAAAACATGACCTGACATGTTGGTGTCCGTGGTCAAAAAAATCATGGTTGTTGCCACCAGCCGACGGAGATAGGAAATGAAAATGATTTTCCGCCACAAGACCTTGAAGCCTCAGGGCATGAACATTGACTTGAGATTTTTATGTTAGATTTTCATTTTAAATTTTAAGTTTATAAGTGTTCCACGAGGCTCAAACATTTCCTTTCACTTATGTGAGTTAAGCGCGCGCGCGTGCGCATGTTTTGTTTATTTTTGAACGGCGCGCACGCAAGTGCTAAGCGCAAGCTTAAGCGTGATTTTTTAAGGCAGACATTTTACACTGATGAAGGGGTTATTCCCGAAACGTCGTACAATTTTACATTGAAATTTGGCACTGGAAACATACATTTTTTATTCCTTTTAATTTCATACGAGTACCACGCAGCAAAAACCTATTTTGTAACACTTGCGCGATCTGATTTTAGAGATTTTGCGCTTTTCTTGGAATTTTGGAAGATGTTCCTGGTTTTTTGGAGGGTGTTCCTGGTTTTCTGGGGATTGTTCCTGGTTTTCTGGGGGTGTTCTGGGTTTTAGGTGGTGTCCCGGAGACTTCCGCAGACTGTACTTAATACAGAAGTACACTATGTTATGATTTTGAGAACTGCACTGCACTCTAATATAGTCGTCTTCTTTTTCCAGTATTTCAAAGAGTTTTCCCTTTAGTTCGCTTTTAAATTGATTTTTTTAAGTGTTTTGATAGAAAGTGGAGTACTGTTCCAAATCAAAGCACCGGAAATAGAGAAGGCTCGCTCCATATTCTTAATGTTATCGGGAGCGAGATTATTATGGACGTCGTTCATTAAAAGGCTCATTTGCTCAAACAGCAAGAACGATATCGGCAATTGTTTTGTTTCCAAGATCAATGCAACTGCATCAATTCTTGGATCCGCGAAGAACAATAGCCTAAGGGCTCTCTTCTGGATAACCAGTAGTTTATGAAGATGCGTTTCAGCAGCATGACCCCAAGCACAGATACCTTAACTGAAATAAGGTAAAATTAAAGAGCGGTATAAAGTGAGAAGTACATGACGGGGAACAAAATGTCTGAGCTTGGCGATAATTCTGATTGTTTCACAGACTTTTTGCCAAATGTAATCTATATGAAATTTCCATGAAAGGTTCGAATCAATGAGTATACCAAGATATCCAATATAATTTCATAGGTGACGAATTACTCCTTAATTTTGGCGCGAAATTTCAGCGTTAATTTGTAATTTCACATGTGAAATTACAAAATTGCCATGGCAACCCTTCCGTACTTCTCTGTCAAGATAGCGACGAAGTTTTAAAATGCCGTGAATGAAGATGTCAGGGCACAAGAAGACGCTTTAGAAAACCTGAACACACAAGAGAACATCAAGAAGGATTCTAACAGGCATTTTGCCGAAAAAGTCTGAAACATTCTGAACTTTATAAGCCAAATTTAAGGTCTAAACATTTGAGAGAGTGGAGTTCTCTATCGGTACGATCCAGGATAAACATGTCAAAAATCCAAGACTGCTAACGAAATTCATCACCCATGATATTAATAGGTAATCAGATGGTATACTCGTAAAATTAGGGAATAAATTCACTTGCGTTTTGTCCAAATCCTAATAATTTCCCTCGCCTTTATATTGGACATACTAATTTTTCATTTTTAACGGTTGACTGGTACTTGACTAATTATTTATTGTTTTGATATTAGGATGAAAAGGAGTAGTCTTTTGGCGTGGACGAAAGATGATATAGTTAGTTTTATCGATATTCAAGGTTAATTTATTGACCACTAGCCACGAGCACACCTTGAAAAGTTCTTCGTTAATCTCAGTTTCATGTTTTTTAAGATCTCCGTTTGCACAAGTTAAACTAGTATCATCGGCGAACAAGTAAAATTGAAGCTTATTTGAAGATTTATATAGATTTTTAATATACAAGAGAAAAGCAAGGGTTCCAAAGGGTTTGATGAGAATCAGAAATATTACCATTTACAGTCGTATACTGTGTACGAGCGATTAGGTACGACTTAAACCAATCATCTACCACTTCTCTGAAGCCATAATTTTCGAGTTTTGAGAGACGAATATCATAATTAACCATAATATGGAAAGCCTTTTTCAAGTCAATAAATAAACAAAAAGTGAATTGGCCCTTATCAAAATTAGAAAGAATGTCATTTAGGATTTCTAGAGTAGCGTGCTGTGTACTATGCCTACTGCGGAATCGATATTATGATGAATATGATATATTATGTCATATCATATAAACCAGCTTTTTCAAATATTCTGTTAAAAATTGATAACATAGAAATTGGTCGATAGTTTCCAGGCTTAGATTCATCTCCTGATTTAAAAACTGGAACTACTTTGGCGGTTTAAGTTTAGCTGGGAAAGAACCTGAAGATATTGAAACATTAAAGATTTGAGCTAAGGGTTGAGAGATAATATAGCTAGACAATTTCAAAATACTGATTGGGCATGAATAGAGTCCATAGGCTCTGTTATTTGGCTGCACTTTGATTTCATAGTAGCTGATATAGTCATTATGATATTTACAATTCAAAAAGAACGTTAAGGCACGACCCGTATAAACCCTAATTTACGTAAAACCAGCAAAGAGTCAAATTTAAAGGGTTTGCGTCACTAGTTGTCGTAGTTTTCTAACTCAAAGAGAAAATTGAAAAGATGAGCCCCCGATATGACATATACAATGTAATTGCATGTGCAATAATGCTATATTTCCTGGTTGATATTAAAATTCGCTACGCGCATGTCCTTCTTCCCTGCTCATCACCACCGTTTGTCTTATCTGGAGATAAATGGAAGAGAACAACAAACAAAGAATGCATTCAAGTGTTTGCTGTATGATCACTTCTTTATGGCATCAAGTTAGATAGCTGTATATCTGGGTTGGTGTCCGCAATGACGTCTCTTCCTAGAGCTCTTCCTACCAAGGGACCGCAGCTGTCCTTTGTTAAATGCCAAAATAAACAATGCGCAATGCTTCACGGGAAAGAACAACAGATCCTGAATTCATACAATCGCTTGTAGTTTCAGCTAAAGATAACAATATTTACCAGGTTAGATTCCTGGTTCCGTTTCAGGATACCCAACAATAAACTTCTAAGACGTTGGCATTAGCAACGTAATAGTCAATTGTTGGGGTTTTACTTCATCACATTCCTTCGTTCCGAGGATCTCACTTCTTACCATGTCTCCCTCGCTACAGGGAACCGGAAGAAGAGAGACCCTGGGAACATTTGGTACTGTTCTGCCCTGTGATTTAACATTATGACAAGGTCGACTCTTCTCCAATTACAGGCAGAAGTATTATGGCAGCATTGACTGGAATCCTGCTTGACGTTTCCGGTTCCATGAGTCGTAGCATTGGAGAGGGTACTGATGAAGAAGGAGGACCATGGGCTCGCTCCATTTTTGAGGTTATAGGCAACTTTGTAAAACACGACGTTCCTACAGATAACCATGTATTTGCCATAGGCTTTGGGGCTAATTGTGGTGACGAAGTGTTTGATATCATAGGAACTCTAAAAAATATTGAAAAACAAAGGGAAAGAATTGATCAACCAAAAATCACTGAAATTATTGATCAACCTGTCACACACAAAGAAACAGTAGGTGTTACTGTAGGTTCCATTTTCAAAGTTCAAGAAGCCTCAGATGTTCTTCATGGATGCTTCGATGAAAAGGACCTCTCCAAAGAAAGGAGTCGGGAATTACTGAAGAGCGTAGAGCCCTACATTTACGGGGAAAAGCCTTTATATCAGTCGATTGAGAAGGCGGCAGAACTGTTTCAAACAAAAGCATCCATGTTTTCCAGTCACAAAAAGCAGCTGTTCATCTTGTCAGACGGAGAGCCTACAGATGGACAAACTACTGATCATGCAAGAATAGCTCGCATGGTCTCAAAATTGACCACAGCTGGTGTGACCGTAGTGAGCTGTTCTATCACTGACTGCGCAAGTATTAACCCTAGACGACTATTCAGCAGGGTGGAACCTGCCTGGGATCGGGGCGCAAAGTTCCTGTTCTCAATGAGCTCGAAATTGCCAATGAAATCGCTACCACGAACAATTTTTGTTGAACGTGATTGGACCATCGATGACACCAGCAATGAAACCCACTTGTTCTTGCAGGTTAATCATCCAAAACAATTGCAAAGCGCTTGCAAGTTGGCTCAGGATGTGTATTTTTGTAAAGATACGTTATCGGATGTGCTTGCATCTGTAGAACTAGATATATTCCAAATCAAGCAAGACGAAGAGGCCTATAAAGCAGAAGTGCAGCAAACAGGGGAGGCCTGCCATGCGAATGCATGTGCTACAGTACTTTATTTGTCCATGAAACGAATTCTTGGTCGCACAGGGGGTCATCCATGTTTTCAGGAATTAAGAAATAAATGTATGAGCCGCTTTAGTAACAGTGCCAGTCCCCTCCAAGATTTAGATGTAATGTGCCTGGATTACCGTTTGCGTTGCAGAGAAGTTGACCTCAAGGATGCCTTAGAAGCAGTTTCTTCAAGCCGACCTGTGGTGGCAAGTTGTTGGCTAACAGAGCATGAACGGGATAGCTTGAGAAAGTTCTTTGGCGATGACCGTAACCGAAAAGGCATTTTGACGAAGAAGGAGATCGATCTAACAGCCCGTCCTCCCCATAGTCTCACCAGAGGCCATTCATTTGTGTTAACAAGTTTCGACAGCGAAAGTCTGCGATTGTTAAATTCTTGGGGAGAAGACTGGGGGGACAAGGGATTTTTTCGAGTGCAGAACGCAGATGTTCTTGGTTTAAAATTCATCGACGTTTACTGGACAGATAAAGATTTGACAGAGGAAGAGCAAAACTATTTCGTGAAACATGAATCCGCCGATACCAGAAAGTTAATGACGAGGTTGGCAAGTCTTAAGCAAGCTGAATACACCTGCCCCTTGGCCGAATGCAGCAAGAGATCTCCAGTGATGGAGTTTACCGGATTTCTGTCACGTGCAAAGTGTCCCAAATGTGGCAAGGAGGTTTCTACACAGAATGCCCAGGAAGGGAACATTTTGGCTCTTCGTATTTATCTTACTTCTTTAATAAGATGAGTTTGTTGCCGTTAAGTATATCACCCCAATTGGAGACTTTAAAGGGAACGATATGGACCTCTCTATGTTACACGATTTTAGTTGATTGACAAGGATTTTGTACTTGCTGATGTATAAGCTAACAGCCATCAAATCTATATCTGCTCTGCAAGTCTAAGTTCTCAGAAACTCGCAAACCCTATTTTGCTAGCAAAGCAAGGTAAAGATCTACATGAATCGAATTTAGTCTTTGTAGAATAATTCTAAAGAACGTTCAAACAAATAGGAGTAAGATGTTTGTAGAAAAAGCAAGTAGGTTTACGCTGAAACAAAGATTTCAGACAACAGAGCATAGGCTCTTGTTTCAGAGACGTGGCAAAACAATTTCCGTCACAAACCTTTTTCAACTAGTTGACTTGATCAAATTGTCGCTCAATGTCTTTATCGTGAAGTCCTCTCTCTTGATGTTAATCGGGACTCCATGCTTTTAGGGTAGCGGTTACGGCTAATGCGGCTTGTGGCTAATCAGGGAAACATTTTAGTGTCACTTGAAAATATTGCGAACGAGAAACTAAATCAGAGTCACATGGCCGGTTGGTTCCACGGTTTTCAGCTATCCAACGTTTCAGTAACTTTTGTTCCTTTTCTTTGTTTTTATATTTCTTTAATTTATTCTTTGTTTTTTATTTCATTTTTTTATCTTCCCAAGTTCCTTCACTCACCCCGGTGAACCACACCGAACAGATCAAACAAAATTCCATCGAACCGACAATCAAACTCTTTCGAACGAAAGAGTTCCAGTCGATGTTGTTAGGTCATAAAAAGGAAATCGAACATCATACTTTTTGATGAGTTTGATGCCCGAGCCGAATCGAACGAAATCGAATTATAATACAACATCGAACGGTGAACTGAAAATCAAGTCAACTTTGGGTAAGCAACAAGTCAGGGAAATCCAAAGAGCGCTAGAAAGGAAGGATTATATGCTATACTTCAGGAGAAAGAGCCGAGAGGACCGAGAGATGAATTAGACTTGCGGACTGGAAGATGTTTTCCCTGGTAAACAAACAAACGCAGTGACATTTTTACAGAGAATGTTTATTCGAAATTGGAACCTATATATTCTTTTTTATTATTCGTGTTTTTCTTTTGCCTGCTTTGTGAGTTCCACTCCGTTCAATTATCGAACTCAATGTGTTCGATTGAGTTCGAAAACTGAACGTTATTTGGATGACTTCGATGTGATACGTTGGGAGTTACGCATGTCATTCTGGTGAAAAGGTAGGAACCCCACTGGAATTACTCGAAAATAAGAACAACATACTAAATGTAGGGTCCAGTGGGAATTATATTAGAACGGCTACTTGCTACTATTCCGTTTAAATATTCCTTAATAAGTGTTAATTGCCTTTTTCCATGCTTATGTTTTAAGACATAATTTAGTCTACTACAGTTTTTTGTTAAACTAGCGTATTTCAGATAGTACTTATCTCGGATGTGAAGCATTTGAAATTTCAGTGAAATCTGTAAAAACGTGTCTTGTTGTTGTTGTTGTCGGTTTTTACTCCTTTATTTATTAAAATATATTTTATTATTTCGTTATGAAAATGATAAAACGTGATTACTTTTTATTTCATCTTATTCAAGAATTTGTGTCGCTGTATTTACAAGTTCTTTAATTCTGATCCCGGGGCCAGTTGAGTGAGAAGTAGAGGATATCACATGGCCGTGTGGAGGTGCGAAATTTCTGCTCGAATGCTGAAAAACATTTCACCAGTGAGCGCAGCGAAGAGAAGTTTCATATCTCCACCCGGTCATGTACCGTTCTGTTTATAATATTAACGCCAATGAAATACGAAACCATTTCACTTTTAGTCAATAGTTTTTGCTGTGAAAGGCGAGTAGATTTACAGCAACGGTAATCTCTTCACATGTGAAGATACCTTTTCGTACGAAAGCCCACCTGGTATTTCATTGGTGTTCACTAATAAGACTATTTTCTAGCCTGACTATAACACCAAATTTAAAAAGTTTTATCCATCTAGTCTACAATGTCAACCGTCTCCACCCTCTAACTCGTGGAGGACGAGGAGGAGAATCATTTCAGACTACAACCCATCCAGACATCCATCCAAACCTACATCCATCAAAACATTGTTCTTTTGTGTTTGGACGACCATTGCGTAACACTAATTGTGTATTAACGAACACAACATCCTTCTCCGATCTGGCTATGATGCGTGAGTTATGCTTTGCATGGTGAAATTTAATCAATCCATAGAGTTTTAGAAGAATATTTTTGTATCCGCATTGTTTAGGCTTTCCATGCAGCATTAAGTAGTTCCCTCAGTTATTAAACAACTTCCTTATCAGTATATGATTTGTATGGTTGAAACGAACTTTCGTTGGATCCAAAGTCCTCAAGCGATGAATGTCTCTGATGTCTCTGTATTCTTTATAGTCTTGCGAAGGTAACAACACTTTTTTCTTAGTGGAAGCGTACTTTCATCTTATCGAATTCATCAAAAGAGTGAAACTTGTATATTCAGAGATGTCGGCACATTAACGATTAACATGGTTAACCGCTTGTGCAAGCACACTCAGTTTTTATGTTGGCTTCCTCGGGGACGTTTTTGAAGCACGCACGTCAACTGGAAATGAGGCCTTTTCCCTTTTAATCGACCTTGAACGGTTCCAAATGCGAATGCTTAGTCCCTTTACTCTTACAGCGACGATTTGTGTGAAAATTTAGTCTTTATAACTGTCCAGAAATGAAAAAAAAAAAACAGTTCCGGCTGACGGGCATCGCTCAAAAATGTGTTTTATAAGTTAAGCTCCCTATTAATGACGTCACCTGTTTCAGTGTTGTTAAGAAAAAAAGATAGAAATATTAATAAGAGGTCGTTCTGCGATATCAATTATATCAAGGTATTTTCGTAAGGAGACAACATTTTGCCCCTCAAATTTAAATTCATAGATTGCGGAAGTTTAAAATAGAATCCTGTTTTTCTTAGAATCACTTGAATAAAATTTAATTAAAAACACAAAGCATCAATTGTTCCACGAACCAGCTTCGCACCAGCTAAATCATATTAAAGTGCGTGTCGACAAATTTGTCAAAAAAAAATTACGCAACCGTTATTTTAATTTCCTTTCGTTGCCGAGGCTCCTCTGTAAGGACTTCCACAAACTGTAAGGTAAGCTATCAGTTCTTATCCTAGACTTACTAATAATTTTCACCTTTTCCTCCTTTTGGAAGGGGGTTCGGTCTAATTGCGAAGAGGTTTGGTGCACTTCGTATCAGCAAGAATATATTCAGTTTGGTATCAGTTAACTTGAATAGAAGACTCTTAAAGCAAAACCAGCAGTACCTTTAACTATGTTTCAAAGATTTTTCAATCTGACTATGGATTTTAAAACCCCAAAAGCGACTTTTTAAGAGCTTAATGGGTTACGAGAATGATGATAACGAAAGCGGAAAACTGATAAGAACGAGTTCCCAAAGAAATCACTTGTTCATAAAGGGACACAAATGGCGAAGGAAAATGCAATCAAGCATCTGTTAACTAAAATTTTTGAGTAATAAGAGCGCTGGCGAGTTGAATTTCTCCGGATGGAAAAGTCGCAGAAACGGGCAACACGAGATTGCGTACATTATAAGTGACTTTACTTCACAGAAGAAAATTGTCAAAGTGAATTAGTAATGACCTAGCCGCGATGAAATGTTATGTCTTCCCTTAGTTCGTGAAACTTTAATCTCCATTCACAGAAACGACAGACCCAATCTTTTCATTTATGACGGAAAGTGATAGTTCGGAGAAGCATTTTAATAATATTCAGATACATATAATTAACTAATTCAGTAGCTTGAAAGGACACCGTAGCCCTTGTAAAATACCCTCTGCAGTACAGTGTCTAATGTTAACGTTCGGGAGCTTTGGCTCAAGTATTTTAGCTCTGTCCGGAACATTGGGTCTGTACAGGTACTTAGTAGAATTAAAACTAAAAATTAAAATTATAAAGAATTTTACCACTTGAAAATGAATTCATAGAAAGCTCACTAGCCTGTTTGGTACTTTTTCTTGGAATCGCTTTTATTACAGAATAAACACATTTCTAGGAAAAGGGTAAATTGTACCAAGCACCAAATTATTTCTTTTTTTAAGTTGACGTCAAGAAGGCCATGCTGGTGAAAAAACAACAAAACAACCAAACTCCTTCTTTCAAATTCGGCGAATTTTTTTAAATTTTTAGCTACCCGCATGGCCGCCTTGTCACATAACCACCAATATATTTCGATCAAGAGAGGATAAAGGGGACAGAGAAGGCATCCCCCATACACACCGTATTCCATAGGTAATTCGTCTCGAGTTATTTTTAGAATCGGGATAAAGTTACCTCGCGCGCTGCGTGGATGTTTCGTGGAGGATTCGCATGACTGAACGCCGTGCAAAACATGTCGGGCGAAAGGCAATGAAAGCGTAAAGAGATCGAGAGCATTTCTGAATATTGAAGCGAAATGAGTCGGCGCTCACCTCGGAAAAGATAATCGCTCGACTCTTTGACAACCCGTGAAATCAGTTTTACTCGAAGTTATCGTAACATCAGTGCTTTAATAAAATGAGAAATTTCGCCGGTCTATTGAAACCGGTCGTTTGTACAATAAAGCAAGTAGCAAGTAATATTCATGTAAATGTACCCTGGTCCCAGAGGTTTTTCTTGATTTTTCTTCGCGAAAGAGATCAAGAGAAAGCCGCGAAGTGGCGACAACGAATCGCGAAAGCGACGAGGAGAGAGAGAAAAACCTCTGGTTACCTTGGCCTCGAATCTCACTTTCATGCAGACGACAGGGTTAGGATCTGACCCTCGGGCGTTGATTGGATGATATTTTTTGAAACACGCAAACCAATTCGATTGGCTCGTTTAATTGTAACTACCGAGGGGACGCTGAGAATTTTCACACCTCATTTTGCCTCTCTCTACCAGGGAAGAAAATTGTTTGTATGCTGCACTCGCAATAACATTTGCACGGGACCAAGGCACGTACAGGCACGTCATATTTCGAGATTTTGACATGGATGTTGTTCCTGAAAGAATATTCGAAGAAATTTTGACCTCGGTACTTGATGAGCGCTTTCCTGAGTCTCACTGAACAACAAAAGAAAGCTTTGTTCGCCGCGTTGAGTCGAAAGGATGTGTTCACCATTTTATCAACCGGACATGGAAAGTATATAATATTTCAGTCGTTACCTGATGTTTGCAAGTACCTTTCCTTAAGAGGCTACTCATACCCTCGCCAGCATGCAATAATTTTGGTTGTCTGTCCTCTCAAGGCTCTTGTGGACTCGCATATCCGCGAACTGCGAAACCGTGGCGTCTCAGCAACCAGTTTGAGCAGTCCAGACGTTGACGACCAGAATCTCGTGTCTCGATGTATTTACCATTTTCTGTTACAATACTGTCATTTCATTAAATAAACTAACATGTTTAGGGCAGCAAAATATAAATCTCCGAATACGGAATGAAGGTTTCCTTGTAGGGAAAAAGACATACAACTTTGTACAAGAATGTAATCATTTTCGGTGCAGCTTACATTTTCCTGCGACGCCCAATATTTATCTTCAAAGATCTAACCAACGTTATTTTTGGCATTGGGTCAACAAAAACCTCTGAGAGTACATTCCGAGCCTTAAGGGTTTGTTGTGCTGCATGACTCTTCCTAGCGCCGTTGTTCCACAAAAAAAGGAAATGGAGCCGCCAAACCAAAATGCGAGCAAGATTGTCAGAAAACATATTAATATTACTATTTTGGAGGGAATGCCTGCGAATCGACGCGAACGGCGCGCACCGCAGAAATAAACAATATAATAAGCGCGATTGATAGACTCTTGCAAACTTTACAAGTTTCAGCTGGCACTTCTGACAGATAATCCCGTTGAGTCATGTACACAGCCGACAGAACAGATGACAATGTTTGTGAAAAATCCTTGTTATTATACCCAAAAACGTTGATTTTAGATCGGCCACTTATTTTTACATAAATTCTGCAAATCCTGGAGCAGTCGCGTGGAACAATGTTGGTTTCTTTATGAAGTGGTGTTCTTATTCCTGGACTCGCCCATCGTTAACTCATGCTTTAGCTTGACCCCGAATAACAAATCACTCTTTACCACCCAAGTGGAGATGGTTTGTTCATAACATAATTTCCCCAGGTCTGCCCCCACTTAAAAAAAATAGCCGCTGATAAGCATGTGTTTGCTAAATTGCCATTGTTCACTCTTTTTATTAGCAATTTGACGCGTTTGACAGCTGTCGTCTGCATGAAAGTGAGATTCGAGGCCAAGGTAACCAGAGGTTTTTCTCTCTCTCCTCGTCGCTTTCGCGATTCGTTGTCGCCACTTCGCGGCTTTCTCTTGATCTCTTTCGCGAAGAAAAATCAAGAAAAACCTCTGGGACCAGGGTAATGTAAATGTAATTAGTTTCACAAATTTGAATTTTATTGTAGTTTTTTTAAGTTGTTAAGCGCTGTTGATCAGTGAATGTAAATAGCAACCTAGAAGTTATTAAATTATTATTATTATTATTATTATTATAATAGGACGCCAAGTGTTATTTTTGTTGAATAATAAAAGACTAATAAAAGAATAAATATCAAACCAGAAATTGTTCTCTTCAAACTGTAAATTATAAATGATCCTGAGAGAATATTCACTGTGTTAAGGATTTCCCTGCTGTACTGTTAGCTCTATACAAGAGAAGAAGGGCGATTCTTTTTTAATTTCCGTTTCCCTGACACAGCTTTAGCAGAGATCTCTCTTTAGTCGTTTTCGTCGACAAAACGAACAGCAATATTGCTCTCCGCGTCTTCCGCCATTTTTTTCCTTTTTTCTGCCTCAATTCGTGAAGGACGCGTGGCTCTGAGCGTGGGTCATCCACGCGGAACACATTCGCGCTATGTGATTGGTTGTTGTCTAATCCCCCTTGGGATCTGTGGTCTTAAAACTAACTCGAGACGAATTACCTATGGAATAGGGTGTGTATGGAGGATGCCTTCTCTGTCCCCTTTATCCTCTCTTGATTTCGATCGAACAATTATCGTCCAATGTCTGGCTAGAAGTTTAGGCGATAGTCTGCTTGCCAACAACGATTGTCGTTAATTGGATTTAATTTAGCACTGTTATACCAACTCTTCGAACTCTTGGGTTAGCTGTAAACTTATTCTCTCTTGCTGTAAATTAAAACATTTTGCAGTTATTTCCAAGTGGAGCGGATCAAAAAGATTTCTTGCTCCTGCTTTCGATAAGTTTCTAGTGTTTCTCTGATCGAAGTAAACCAACTTCATCTTCGTATCAGAGTTAACTCTTGATACCATAAAAAGCGAAACAGAAGTATATAACATGAACGCTGCTTCAGAAGATGATTTAGTCTGAGAGGAAATGATATAGAAAGAGAAAATAAATGTCATGATAAAATGATTTCTAAAACATACCGTTTCTAGGCTAGAACTTTTACGGTTTTCTAGAAATATAGACAAGGAAAGAAAAACTCCATAGAAAGCTGAACTTGAAAGGTGCAGAAGCTTTTTTCCCCCTTTTTTTACGATCAATTACAAGAGAGTATAAATAAATTTACCAGACAAAAAATCAATTGTCCCAACCATGCATCCTCTAGAACACACTGAGTGTCCATCACATGATTTATTTATCGACCAATGACACCGATGCTTTCACTGGTAGAAAATAAAAGTGTGTTTGCCAACAATCAAACAGCCGTTATTTCCTTTGGTTGGAAGTTCCCTCAGTCCTCTGCAACCGATCTTCCCATCAGTTAACTTTCTAGACCGTTCGAAAGCAGCTGTTGTTTATCAATTCAGCTGGACTAGACATCAAACCAGTTTTCCTCAAAGTCAAATGATAGTTACATCACTATTTATGAATGGTGAATCAGATGCAGTGCAAGAAAATATTATTGTACAAGTAGTGACATGTAGTGAGGGTAACCTCTCGTTCAGCAGGATATTGAGCCTTTATTCTAGCTCAGCGAAGCAAAATGACTACGTCAGAATAACATTTCCAGAAAACTCGAGCCGACGATGTTTGAGAACAGCACCCTTTTCATGGTTACCCCAAATAAGGAGTCACGAAATCCTATCTATGGATGTTTATACGTAGAAAATCACTCGAAACCGTAAAAAGGCCCGGGCGGCAATGGGTTAATGTTCTTATAGGACGTTCTTAGGATAATCTAAAAGCAGTTTATGGATACAAGGAGAAGCAAGTACTAGGTGAGTAGGGGAATACATTTCACATCTTCCAATTCATTCTAGATAAGACTTGCAAATCGAAACAAATCGGACATTGGTGGGGTTTTATTTGAGATATTAGGTCATCTGTTTCAGTACTGTTAGAAAAAACGACAAAAGACGAAGAACATTAAAAGGGTGTTTTGCGATATCTATTTTTTCAAGGTATTTTCGTATTAAAGAATACATCATTTGGCCCCTCGAATTTAAATTCACAGAGCGCGGAAGTTTAAACTAAAACGCTGTCTCTAATTTTTTTCTTGGAAACATTTGCATAAACTAGATTTTACAAGACACCGCATCAATTGTTCCAAACATCTGCAACAGCGAGGTGCGTACATCATCGAGACGAATTTACTTTCGTGGCAGCACACTCTCGTTGGTTATTAGGACTTCCACAAACTGTAAGGTAAGCTATTTGTCGTTATTCTAGACTAAGTTTGTAGGTTTCGGTTTAGTTGCGGAAATAGCAGAAAGATACTCCGCTTCAGTACACGTCTGTAACAGCAAGAAAACTTTCTCTTAGTATCAGTTCACTTAGAACATCCTCAAAGAAATACCAGCAGTATAGTTAACTATCTGGTATGTATGAAAGATGTTTCAATCTAACTATGGATTTTAAAACTCCACAAACCACTTTTTTGAAGCTTTTTTGAAGGGTTACTAACATCGTTATTACTGAAAAGCACATAATGACGAAGGCGGAAAATAGTGAAGAGTGATTTTACTTGAACCGTGGAAGAGATAATAACAACTAGTGCAAAATAGCTACAAATAAACAAAAGAAGACAATATAACTGATGCATTTTGCGTAGTATCCTACTACCTAGAGCTATTTCACGGGTTAAGTAATATCACTCTATGACCGAGTTCCAAAAGGAATCATTTGCTCATTAACGAAAAAAAATGGTGGTGGAAATTGAGAAATATGCTATCAAGCATCTATTTTCTAGATATTTTGAGAAGTCAGAGTGCTGAGGAGTTGAATTTCTGTGGTGAGATAAGTCGCAGAAACGGATAACACGAAATTCCGTAAATTACAAGTGACTTCACCGAAGGAAATTTTCGAAGTGAATAAGTAATGACCTCGCACCGAAGAAAATGTTATGGCTTCCCGTAGTTCGTGAAACTTTAAAAATCCTCATTCACGAAAAGAAAGGGCCCAGCTTTTCATTTATGACGGCAAAGTGACTCTTCGGAGAAGAGCATTTAATATTAAGAAACAGATAACTGATTCAGTGACTTGAAAAGGACACTGTCGTAGCCATTTTAAAATCCCCCTGCAGTGCAGTGTCTGAGTAGTGTTAATGAATTGGTGCTTTGGCTCAAGCATTTTAGCTGTCCAGAACGTTAGATTTGTTCAGTTTCTTACTAGAGAAATAAATTAAACAGGGTCCGTATGCTCGGGGCAGGCAGCTGGATTCAAGTGGGTAGGGAATAATAATAATAATTTATTATTTATGAGGCGTAGGAAGTGATGGAGTGTGGGGTACCAAGGTTTCTCTAAGCCCCTTCAAATGGTGCTAGCTATTATATGAATACCACTGACAACAGATTTCATCTAGCAAAAAAAAAAACTGTTCCTTTCTCCGAAAGGCTGATTGCACTGTGTTTTTCACTTTTCGAGAAACAGTTTCCGGCTTTCCAAAAGAAGAATGACGATTCCTTGTTCATCGGTTTAGATTAATTCAAGTGCTTCTATATTGTTACAGATTGCAGGCCGGATTGCGTGCGTTGTTTGCTAGGATGTACACTGCTATAAAACCAAACCTTTTGTTTGAAATATCATAATGAAAAACCTTCGTATTCACCAATAGTAGTAGGGCTCCAGCAAAGATAAGCCCCGTTAGTGGGTTCCCCTTGAGTTCAGTGTGGGTTCCCTCGCAAAAAGTGGGTTCCCTTTATCAATATGCACAACGGTCGAGTCAATGACGTCACCTATTGTGATAACCTAGGTAAAAATGGGTTCCTCCATATTAATTAAGTGCCTAGTCAGTGTCTTCCTGCATACTAATTCGGTATAGGTTTACTAATAAGCGTCACTCTACTACAATATGAACAATAGGCTTGCCTAGACTTGCCCGTAAAGTAACTCGAGCCCGGTTTTCGGACCGTCTATTAAAAGGAAAATAAGAGAAGCGATCACCTAGCAACGCGAGAAATGGCTTCCTATATCTTATTTAGCGCTAAAACTCGGATATATATAAACAAAGCATACAAAAATTGGAGCTGAAAACGATTTATTTCAAGTTTGTGTGACATTTTCTCCTTTCTATCTCGAGGAAATGAAAGTCTTAAAGTTTCACGCACGGTTAATCAGTTAATTATGCGAGTTCACAAGCCCAAAGTTGAATACAAATTAGCTCTACAGGAAAGACCCAAGGCAGAGAATCTTGACGTATTATTATAAAACAAATAACTTAAGGTGACTCGACCCAGTTTCTTTGGGGGGGTACCATCCTACTTTGAAGCTCTCTGGTATCCCCACCTTTACTTTTATCGTAAGTCTAACACAGAGAATGGATAACATATAGATCAATCTACAATATAACATAAAATTTTTGGCGATCGGAGTAAATGTCACGTGGTTATAATGCCACGCCCCTTTGAGGTCTGAGTCGAAAATCTGCTGTTGCAGGCATTTTTTCGTGAAAATCTCTCGGCTACACATAGCACGCATTAGTGCCTTGCGCTGAACAGAGTTTCACCAAAATCGCAAAGACCCAATTCGAGAAATTCAGCGGTTTCCAAATTTAGGTCATAATTTATGCGAAAATGATAAGCAAACTTTACACGGATTATATCTAATAAACTATGAGATTCATCTCTTTATTTTGGGCATCCTTATAACAGATGGGTCCTTGCAAGTCAGCAAAACGCTTTAGGGCCTTGTAAATGCGCGCGATTTCGAGCAAAGCAAACATATAGAAATTATAGTTTTCGCTATTTGTTGACGTTTGTCAGCGTTTAAGAGTCTTTCTCACGAAAAAAGCATTTTCTTAAAAATTCGTAGTTTTTTTTCCTTCAAATTTTTTCCGGGCCACAATTGATTAACTAACTACCCGGACTCTGAATTTCATGGTCATTGAAAAACTGTGACATTATCTTCTATAAGCCCAAACTTGAGTAAACATTGAAGATTTTTAGCGTTTTGGCTGAGTTTGTGCTTTGGGAGTTGTCTATTGTTTCTAGTCTGTCATTATACAGCATTCTTGTTCAGTACGCGTGCAATGACCGCGCTTGGCTGACTTCCGAATGCTCACCGAGATATAATAATTTTGGTACAGTGAGACAGGCCATCGCGTGATACATAGAGGTTTAACTCACAATTTTTAATCAATTCTCGTGCTTCTTGAGCCTTTGCAAAAAAATCAAGAAGTGCTACACACTAAATCTACTTACTGTTAAAAAAATATCATTTTTTCATAGGTTTAATGCAAGCCAATAATTAAACCAACTCGTGACGGGAATATCTCGGTGAGCATTCGGAAGTCAGCCAAGCGTGGTCATTGCACGCGTGCTGAACAAGAATGCTGTATAATGACAGACTAGAAACAATAGACAACTCCCAAAGCACAAACTCAGCCAAAACGCTAAAAATCTTCAATGTTTACTCAAGTTTGGGCTTATAGAAGATAATGTCACAGTTTTTCAATGACCATGAAATTCAGAGTCCGGGTAGTTAGTTAATCAATTGTGGCCCGGAAAAAATTTGAAGGAAAAAAAACTACGAATTTTTAAGAAAATGCTTTTTTCGTGAGAAGGACTCTTAAACGCTGACAAACGTCAACAAATAGCGAAAACTATAATTTCTATATGTTTGCTTTGCTCGAAATCGCGCGCATTTACAAGGCCCTAAAGCGTTTTGCTGACTTGCAAGGACCCATCTGTTATAAGGATGCCCAAAATAAAGAGATGAATCTCATAGTTTATTAGATATAATCCGTGTAAAGTTTGCTTATCATTTTCGCATAAATTATGACCTAAATTTGGAAACCGCTGAATTTCTCGAATTGGGTCTTTGCGATTTTGGTGAAACTCTGTTCAGCGCAAGGCACTAATGCGTGCTATGTGTAGCCGAGAGATTTTCACGAAAAAATGCCTGCAACAGCAGATTTTCGACTCAGACCTCAAAGGGGCGTGGCATTATAACCACGTGACATTTACTCCGATCGCCAAAAATTTTATGTTATATTGTAGACTGATCTATATGTTATCCATTCTATGTGTTAGACTTACGATAAAAGTAAAGGTGGGGATACCAGAGAGCTTCAAAGTAGGATGGTACCCCCCCAAAAAAACTGGGTCGAGTCACCTTAACAAGGATCAATTAAAACACGCAACTCATAATTGCTAGCAATAAAAACACAAGGGAGATACCGTTTTAAAAAACTTTATTAAAAAACAATGACAAAAAGAGTCAAATACACAGGAATGGAAGGTTTGAATTTCTTATGCCGACGTTTCTTCAGCTGTTGCCATGAGATTTATAATCACGCAAATAATTTAGAAATTGAATCCGACGCCTTTTGCGCTTCGGGCCTTGTTGTGATGGGGTTTCTACTGTGGGAGAAGGGGTCAGGAAAGCAGGATTTAAGGGTGGTGGAGGGGTGAGGCTTTCTTTTTTCAGGTTTTTGAGAGATAGCCGCTTGTGTTAATTCAGGTGTTACATTAAAGGAGTTGAGGGGAGTGGAGAATGCTGTCGTTGCTGTCGAAGAATCTTGTGTCCTTGATGTTAAGTCTGGAACAGTACTGATTATTTCTTCCGGTCGTGTTCTTGTATTTAATTGTTCTTTAAAAGCAAGGGAACTGTTTTGCAACTAAACGTATCGCCTAGCTTTTTCATCGTCCCGAAGATCGTTTCGAGAAAACACGTCATCCATGTTGCCCCGTATTTCTTGCATAGCTGGAAGAAGTGGGACAGGCGAAAGAGTTTGCTGCTTCAGATATTTTAGGAGCTCTTGAGGAATATTTTCTTGAAACCCTGCTTGGTTAAAGCCTTCCTCACTGGGCAGGACGTTTGTTCGCAACCGACAATTATCTTGGGTAGTACTTTTCAGATCAATCAGAAGATGACCAAAAGGTCTTTTTACAGCCTCTTCGTACTGATTTAAAAAGAAATCCGTCTGCCCGGGATACATTTGCTTCGCTAGAGTCAAGATTTGCAATTTGTCTCGTGGATTCTTGAATAACACCAGATAATGGCTGTTTAGGCTTATGCTGCGGCTACCTTTCCCCTGATGAAATAGATTCTGCACGATATAAATCACGCTCAGATTGCGATGATGAGAACCACGAGTAAAGAGGTTCACAATTCGCTTGTCTTTACTGGCGTCAATCATCTGATCATCAAACACGATCAAATTCCGTTTGTTCACATCAAAATAGGAATCCTGCTCCAAAGCCGTAGGAATTCCCTTGACGAATTCAATGTTTGGCATGGCGACTAACATTTGTGTATACGCAGGCTGCCATTGTGAATAACACCAAAAGATCCTCTCTGGGGAGGGTAAATGGTCTCTGAAGCTTGTTGCAATAGCGATCGAACCCAGGCCGTTTTTCCGGACCGGGTCATTCCGGCAATCATGGAGGTGAAAGGATGCTCGAAGCGAAACCGCTGACGTTGCTGTGAAAATATTGGAACTGTTTGAAATGCGGTGAGACCAGCATTGCGGTGTTTAGACATCACGTGCCTTTGCATACTATCTTTTCTATTAAAGGATTTTTCGCAGACAGAACAGAACCAACTCTTGTCAACTCCTAAGCAGCAAAATGTAGACTGAGAAAGAGGTAGAATGTGGCGCATTTATATAGGTTTTCAGGCCACAAGATTCTATTGTTTTCCTCCCCCAAGACCACCACTAACACCACCATTTCTATTGTTTTCTTTTCTCCAACACCGCCACCACCACCGCCACCACCACCGCTACCACATTTCTATTGTTTTCCCTCCACCACCACCACCGCCACCACATTTCTATTGTTTTTCCTACACCACCACCACATTTCTATTGTTTTTCTTTCCGCCACCACCACCACCACCGCCACCACATTTCTATTGTTTTCCCTCCACCACCACCACCGCCACCACATTTCTATTGTTTTTCCTATACCACCACCACATTTCTATTGTTTTTCTTTCCACCACCACCGCCACCACATTTCTATTGTTTTCCCTCCACCAGATTCTATAAAAGACTACCAACTGCCATTTTGTAGCAATGTCTCCTGTAGTGAACAACAATGGTGGTTTTCTTCAGCTGTTAGCTGCTTGCCCCGCTTATCAGCGCCAGTTTCTTTTAAAGACAGCTACACCACAGCAACTTCATGCACTAGTCCAAGTCTTATACAATTTACTCATGGAACACATTCCTATCTCCGAAGAAAAAAGGCGGGTATTGCAGCCATATAGGGATGCTTTACTTACCTGGCCAGTCCAAATGTCCCTTTCAAAACAAAGAAGCGAGTCCTTGTTCAAGAGGGTACTGGTTTTATTGAAGATGTATTAGCCCCTGTCGTTTCAAGCTTAGGATTTCTAATGCTATAAAAGAGGTGACACATCGCTAGGTTGATCATTCGAAGCTAAGTCTGTCACGAGTACTCATCAAAATGAAGAGAAAGATAGATTTGGTTGAAGAAGAAGATCACGAGAGTGAACATGAAGAAAGCGAAAGTTCTGGTGATGAAAGCGAGGATGAAGAACCAAGAATAAAAGATGTTTTGAGTCATCTTTCCCGAGCAGTGCCGGAACAGCGTGCTTTCGATTTGCTGCATAGTATGGCCGCGTCCAAAGATATTCTTTTCTGGACGCCCAGCGGACAATTACTTCGAAATAAACGCACTATTCCCGTCACAAACATCGCTGAGCTAGTTGAGTATGTGTTACTCCCTCATAACAATGAAGTTACCAAGCCTCGTGGGCTGAATACGTTTCTAGATGGACTGGCGGAGTTAGGGATAGGTAAAGGTTTAATCAAGAACAAAAAGTTGTTAAGTGATTTAATAGAAAAGGAAAAAGGCTACCAAAATGTAGAAAATACTTCCGATAACGAGAGTAATAATGAGGAGAGTTCATCGGGTATTGAAAATCAGGAGGAGGAAGTGGCTTCTGACAATGGCGCTGAAGCTGAAGGCATCCAAGAGAGCGACAACGACACTGAAAACGACAGTCAGGAGATAGAAAGTAGTAACCCTGAAACGACCACCACCTTTCACTCCAAACGTCCCTGTGAACACTGCGAGAACTCTAATGTGTACGGGACATTGATCATGAAATGCCCTAAATGCCTTTGGCACGATTACTACAAGATTTGTCCTATTATGCGATCACCAGATTCCCGAGGGGAGACATTTCATGAAAGAGGGCTTTCTTCGGTGTCACGACTGCGGAGCAGTTACACACAAAAACGCGAGGACGTTGGAAACCAATTTCTATTCCCCTTCTACAGAGGAGAACGAAGATGAAGATTAATTAATTTCCATTCCTGTGTATTTGACTCTTTTTGTCATTGTTTTTTAATAAAGTTTTTTAAAACGGTATCTCTCTTGTGTTTTTTATTGCTACCAATTATGAGTCGCGTGTTTTAATTGATCCTTGTTAAGTTATTTGTTTTATAATAATACGTCAAGATTCTCTGCCTTGGGTCTTTCCTGTCGAGCTAATTTGTATTCAACTTTGGGCTTGCGAACTTACATAATTAACTGATTAACGGTGCGTGAAACGTTGAGACTTTCATTTCCTAGAGATAGAAAGGAGAAAATGTCACACAAACTTGAAATAAATCGTTTTCAGCTCCAATTTTTGTATGTTTTGTTTATATATCCGAGTTTTAGCGCTAAATAAGATATAGGAAGCCGTTTCTCGCGTTGCTAGGTGATCGCTTCTCTTACTTTCCTTTTAATAGACGGTCCGAAAACCGGGCTCGAGTTACTTCACGGGCAAGTCTAGGCAAGCCTATTGTTCATATTGTAGTAGAGTGACGCTTATTAGTAAACCTATACCGAATTAGTATGCAGGAAGGCACTGACTAGGCAATTCATTAGTATGGAGGAACCCATTTTTACCTAGGCTATCACAATAGGTGACGTCATTGACTCGACCCATATGCCTATTAATAAAGGGAACCCACTTTTTGCGAAGGAACCCACACTGAATTCAAGGGGAACCCACTAACGGGGCTTATCTTTGCTGAAGCCCTACTACTACCAATCCGCGAGATAAAATTAGTGGCGGCATAATACAGATAACTTGATCATTATACATACGTCCTTATTGAACGAAGACTAATACAAGAAGAAAAAAAGAAAGCCATTAATTTCTTTTCCTTTAGCTCGTACTTTCCCCAACTTAATTCAATAACCAATTCACCTGCTACCTGGGTGTAGGCCGATAAATTCCACCAGTCCTGGGAACAGAACAGAATCATAAGATTTCAATTTTTCCCGTGAGGACTGTTCCTGCGAGCAGAGCAGAGGCTTCTTAATATATTTAGTATGCTACTTCAATAACTCACTCTCACAACAGTTAAGAGAGAAAAAAGCGCTGAACAAATAGCATGTACAATGTACTTCTCACGTCTCCAGTCCGGGCCACGACCAGAACTGGATGTATGATGACGTCACCCAAGTTTTCAACATGGCGCCCAAACCAAGGGACACGATCGAGGGTCGCTTTTCAGCTCTTTGCTACGCCTAGAAATGACCTTTTCCTACAGTACCTTAAGAGCTGCTTCTTTGAATGATGAGGAAACACATGAGTGTGAAAAAAAATGGCAACCGATGAAGTTTGCGTGTTGTCTAGAGGTAAAACGAATGAAAACGGGAGTGTTTCAGCTCAAAGATCTACCTGACAAGGCGCAACACATTTGAAGATAGAAAGGTGTGTTCCATTTTTTTGATCTTTGAAAAAAATTTTTTTGAAATCTACATAAAATTTGCTTGTTGATGGTGGTTTTGTTGTCGTAGTGCAAAGCATTTTCACATAGTGCTGTGTGTTTGAATTTGCAATAGTGAGTTGCGCCATGTGCGAATTTTTGTAACGCGATGTTCATTTATGTTCTATTGTAGTGTGATGGAAAAGCACGTTGGTTTTTTGGCATAAAGATGCCGACTGGGTGACAAAACTTTATCGAAAACCCGAACTGTCCAGATTGCGTTGGTTGGTCCAAGAAGCAATGAATTTTCGCCACACGGGATTGTTGTTTGACCGATCGAGCAGACCTTACTGAGGGACCGACATAACTTCCGAGAAGTCGGGCCGGCGTATTCTGAAGCATTGCTACCAACTGAACAATTAAGTAAGTGTACTTTGCTTTTATAGTGCGACAGATTGTATTATTTCAGATTATTTACATAACAAAACGGTACTGAAATGTCAGGAAAGACTGGACATTGCTGCTAGAAGTCAAACTTACAACCTCACCACATGCGATACATGTAGTACTAATTTTAACACATCGTACAGTTGCATTAGACTCTTACCAAAGTTGTTAATAATAATAAAAAATAATTTATAGTTGCTCTACTGCAACTATATGCTGGAAAAGCAATAGCCTTGTGGTTAGTTGGTCAGTGGGCTTCAATCCACTTCGAGCATTCCAGGAAAGGAGCTAGCCCTGGCTGAGTTCACCATGTTGTGTTCTTGGACAAGACACTTAACTCTAACAATGCCTCACTCCAGTAACAATATTACATTTGGAGGTTTGGGTGGCACACATACATGTAAGAATAAAACCCTAGTATTTAACTGCGAGGATCATTTCCACTTTCATAGATTCTGTTTGTTCTATTTTTTAAAAGATTTTTTCTAGTCAGACACAGAAGGAATTTAGCAATATTACTAAAGATAAGAGCTACTTTCAGGCCAGACAGCGCAGAAGTTACAGTAACACTCTAGATGTATTTCAGTACAAAACCAACAACAATAAAGATGGCAGGTCCTACACTTGTGTCAACAATCATTCCCATGTGCCGCAGAGTTTTACTAATATCGCAGGCTCTTAACAATATCAATAATAACTAAAAATATTCTATTTTCTTTTAAGAATAAGAAGTGAAGAACCAAAGTGACCTGCAAAACCCGCTACTACACAGAAATGGATGAAACATATCACTACAAATCTTGTTATTATCCATACTTATACTACTACATGAGAAATTTCTGCAATATGATTGGCTTAGAGCAGTGTTATTTCAGCTTAATTTGAAATACCTACATGTGAAAATTACAAACCTTTTGTGGGTAGAAGTATAAACAAATAATAGCATGATTTGTACGTGATGTTTGGCATGAATACCACTCGTGATATTTCAAAATTGTCTCAAATTTCACTCCCCCCAACGGCTCGTGAAATTACGTATAACAATTTTGAAATATCACTCATGGTATTTATGCCAAATATCACTACTAATCATGCTATTACCTATACTAATTAGGTCCCTCGATGGGGTCTTTCATTGATGGATTTCAAGACATGAAAATAAGAGTAAGTATAAAAACCAGTTTGATTTGGTCTGTTTTATCTGTCTAAATCTATTTGACAAGTCACTTATGGGTATTGATATTCTGAACTCCCTGTAGCCTCTTTCTAGTATTTTGGTCGTATTTGCTTGAGTTATTATGGGCAATTATTTTGCATATGTTGTTGAGAGGGAAATAGCAGGAGGAAATGGAGAGTATTTTGGGGCGTATGGAAAGGCCGGAATCCGGGAACCGGAGCCGGAAACGGAAACGGAACCGGAACCGGAGCCCTAACCTAAGAAATAAAACGTGGAGGCGTTTCTGTCATAAGAGTGTCACAAACAATTATTGCCCGATCAAGGCTTTTCATCCCCACATTATATTTATTTATTGTTATTATCTTTTTTAATGTCGCATTTTTTGCGTACGGCGCAAAAGTTTTCTTCGAGAATTTCATATACGAGTGAGCGTTGCAACTTGGGATCATGATTGACATGAGTACTTTTCCTCACAATGGTTGAAACACGGCGCCCTTTTAAGAAATGAGTAACTTAGGCTCAAGAGAAGGAAATGAATAACACAGCGGTCTTAAACATCACATACTAATAATGGCTGTTTTTCGCAGTCAATCGTCTTCTGATTAGTTGTGGTCTCGATCTCTCAAAAATTGCTCGACCTACAGCTGCAGTCACAGTTTATGACTGCTAGGAATAACAGTAGGATGCACTTACCTTTTTTTGCAAGTCACTTTCCGAATGTGAGTATACCTTTGGTATCACGATCACTGTGCTGAAAATTTCTCAAAACAATGATAACAGAGGACGCCATCTTGAATTTTATTCCCACAGGGGTATCGGGAGCTGGTTTCAGTGTTTCCCAGTTTACCCCGGTCTCAATTTAAGTTCCGGTTCCGGTTCCGGTTCCGGTTCCATTTCCGTTTCCGGCTTCGGTTCCGGATTCCGGATTCCGGCTTTTCCATACGCCCGTATTTGGCATGGGTGGCTTTGACGAAATAGTGATATCTTCCCTATGATATGAAAAAAATATATGTAGCTGTCAAAAAAATATAACTAACATCAAAATCAATACAGGTGCAGTCCACCCTGACTGATGGTTTGTGTTGAGTGACAGTATAATATGTTATTACTAACTTTATAATATTTATTTTTTCTTGCAGCTTATGACAATGAGCTTGAATGTTTCTCTTGTAATTCAGAAAAAGAGGACTGTGATCCATAATTTGTTCTCCTTTTCAGACAACAGCCTCTCATACAAGTCACGCAAACTAATCGCAATACATGTTATCGGGCGTGTGGACGTCTCAATCAATAAGTTTTTCGGCTCTTTTCTCAACTTTTTTTGGGCTTCTGCCTAGATCTTTAAAGAAATATCATATTTTACGCTTTTTCAATAAAAACAAATGTTGCTTTCTTTTATGTATGGTTTTCTTTATTTGTGCTCACTAGGGTCATAGGTCGAGAACCGAACATTGTGATATTTTTCAATGATCGACAAAACAAAACTTTCAAACTCTTCAGCACATTCTTTCACAACGACAGACTGATCAATTTATCTGTTGATTTCTTCTGCAAAACGTCAAGTTTTCCTGTCATTTTTTTAACCATGCAGAAGCTAATTAAGGACGAAAAAGTACCAACTTGAAGAAATATAAATTTGCCTCCCTGTTAACTAAATTTGCATCACTGTTATATGTAAATTGCGGGTGGTATTCGCCAACGGCAAAATACCGAAACCTTGTCATACGGAAGAAGACTAAACGATAAACCATCGGACTATTTCGCCTTTCGCCGAATTGATAATATTTCGTCCATTATAAAATTGCCTACAGAAAAACTTCAAACTCGGCAATCGAACTCCAGGTTTAGCACCCGGATCACATGTTATCATAATTTCTGTATCATGTCGCTGCTTTCCAGGCAAAAAAGCTTTCCTCTTCAGGTAAAACGCATTTGTGGAGATTCTAGCCTCGTTACACTTATGCCCTTTAGTGCTAAGCTTTCCTTGCCAGCCAGATTTTACTCTCACTGTTTCGGATCCCACGCAGAACTCTCAATTATTTTGCCAACCGTTTACGTACTGCGAAGCGATACGTCACGTGATTAGTGTCGAATCATGACAGGTCGAATCACGACCGTCGAATCATGTCTGAAAATCCGGGTGTATACATAGCAATGAAATCAGCTGTAACTGTCACCGAGAAAAAATAAGCTTACTACGCAAGATATGGTGTTACACAAATCTGCCACATGGACAATGGTCCGCAATTCACCAGCATATTAAAGACTAGAAAGACGGAAAGCTCTCAGTAGATTACGGCTTCAAACATACCAGGTCGTCCCCTTATCATCCTAAAGGTAATGGAACAGCAGAAGCCGCTGTAAAAGTTGCAGAATCGATGTTGAAAATTGCTGATAACTTTCAAACTGCCACCTACTCACCAGCACAGGGCACGTTTTTCCGATGAACCAGAACCACCCCAATTCTTAACTTTGAAGTCGTCGATAAGGAAATCTTAAAGAAACAGCAAAGCCTATCACAACAGGTCGGAATACATTGAGCAACAGCCACTCAATAAAGGCAGTTACGCCTATGCCAAACCACCTCCACACCAGGGTGCTAAACCATGGATTTATGGTCAAGTAATCAAGCATGATGACTCTAGGCCTTACACACTCCGCAATCCTCAGGGCACAGCAATCAGACGAAAGAAGAGTCCAACTAAAACTTACAGCCTCTGTCACCTCCTCCTTTCATCGAGCCCCCAAAAGAAGTCGCATCAGGCACGAGTCTAAGAGGGGGATTAAATAGACGTGCCGGGTGTTTATTAGGTCATTAACGTTACGCTGAAATATTACTGTTCCCTTTACCCACCTAACCAAAATCATGCCGCGAATTATGTAGTCTCTGGCTGATGACCGTTTGTCAAGGTTTCATCATGCCTAACGACAACGTGTTCACACTTGATATGGAACACCTCTGCGACTTTCTCAAATTTTACTCATGGCACTTTCTTAGCAATTTAAAGTTCAGGTCCCAGTCTTTCAGAAGGTGGATAACCCAATTGGTTCCCCTAATACTTATCTGCTGGATAGTGATTTATCCCTTGGAAAGCACTATCCGACGTTTGAACAACCGGGCCTTGCATAACACTACAGGGTAGACGACTAAACAGGTAGATTTGAAAAATTGAACATAACTTCAACTTTCTTTTTACTAGAGGGCTTCGTTGAGTTGTCACGGCCAAGTATTTAAGTTTGCTTTTGAAGTGTCTTATCCTGCCTCGTAATATGACAACGGAGATTGATTTTATCCTGAGCCTGCAAATACGTATAGGCTCTGGCTCTTTTCAAAGAAATGACGAGGGTAATGATATGTGGTTCTTTTTTACTTATATGTACCAGATAAGCAATACAGTAGACAGGACTTCATATGGTCGCTTGTTAGTTGAATAGCAATATCAATAATTCGATATCAGGAAATGTCTACCCAACAGCCGCTTCTTGTGATTGACGTTTCCATAAGTAGTAAGTGTCATGACAGAGGGCAATGGCAGTTTACTGGGGTCATTTAAATCCAATCAGTTCATTCTATGTAGGGTCTCATTTAGCATGGTTTTGTGCTTTTCTAACTTTTATGACAAGGCCTACTCTCTTTTAATTGCAGGCAGGGAGAGCATGGAATCATTAACTGGAATCCTGCTTGATGTCTCCGAATCCATGAGTCGTAACATTGGCGAGGGTACTGATGAAAAAGGAGGACCATGGGCTCGCTCGATCTTTGAAGTTATTGACAACCTTATCAAATACGATATTTCTCCCAATAACCATGTGTTTGCAATAGGCTTTGGGGCTAGTTGTGGTGAGGACGTATTTGATATCATAGGAACTCTTAAACATATTCCGAATCAAGATAATGTTGCTGAAAGGCCTGCCACATTTGAACACATAAAACAGATTTTCGATGTACTGGAGAGAGCCGGCGCACGCACAGTCCGCAGATGGGCAGAGAAAGAAGTCGTCAGCGAAGCGTTAACGGATAATTTGGCTGTCGTGTTTTTGAACAAATTGAAATCTGACCAGCCTTTTCTTAAAGTGTTCGTTGAAGAGTGTCTACCACCTGCTTGTCGTGACTGGGCTGAATACGAAAATCAAGAGCATCAAGACCCTATAGTCGACCTTCTACAAACCTGGGAAGCTGCAGTGATAAACTTTGGGATAAGAACAGCAGAAAGTACGTTTGCGTCGGTGGTGACCAAGTTTAGGACGGCTACAGTAGCAGACGTCAAAGAAGTAGTAGAAAAGGCCAAAGCCTATTGGCTCAAAAAAGTAGATGCTGATTCCGTTTTCAATGTTCAAGATGCCTCAGATGTTGTGCATGGATGCGTTGATGAAAAAAACCTCACTAACAAAAGGAGTCGAGAATTGCTGCAGAGAATCGAGCCCTACATTTACGGCAAAACGCCTTTTTTTCGATCAGTTAGAGAGGCAATAGCACTTTTTCGTGACTCAAAGTTTTCAAGTCACAAAAAGCTGCTGTTTATCTTGTCAGACGGAGTCCCAACAGATGGAGAGATCACTGGTCGTGCAGGAATAGATCGAATGATCTCTAGATTTACCGAAGCAGATGTGACCGTAGTGAGCTGCTTTGTCACTAACTCCACACATATTGACCCCAAACGACTGTTCAGCAAGAAGGAACCTGACTGGAACACTGACGCAAAGTTTATGTTCTCATTGAGCTCAAAACTGTCAACACAATCCCTACCACGCACAATGTTTGTGAAACGTGATTGGACCATCGATATCACCAACAATGAAACACACTTGTTTTTGCAGGTTAATCATCCAGAAAACTTACGAGAGGCTTGTCAAGTGGCTCGAAATGTCGTTTGTTGTCAAGAAGCGTTATCAGATTTGCTTGCTTCCGTCGATCTAGATCTCTATATTAACCAAGAATTAAAGGGCTATGAAGCAAAATTAAAGCAAAAGGGGGCGACCTGCTATGCGAATGCAGCTGCCACAGTTCTCCATTTGTCCATGAAACGAATTCTTGGACGCGAAGGAGGATGTCCAGATTTCTACAAGTTAAGACAAGAATTTATCAACAGTTTTGGACGTGATGGTGCCAATACCTTTCTTGTGCTGCAGAAGATGTGCCGAAAGTACCGCCTACGTTGCAAGCAAATTGACCTCAAGGATGCCATGGAAGCAATCACTTCAAGTCGTCCAGTAGTGGCAACATTCTGGCTCACTAAAGATGAATGGGAACGTTTTGGAAACTTCTTTCAAAGAAACCCAAATGGTATTTTGACGAAGGAGGAGATCAACATGGCAGCCTGTCGTGCCGATACCATTGGCCATGCAGTTGTGTTGACCAGTTTCGACAGTCAATGTTTACGAATGCTAAATTCTTGGGGAGAAACCTGGGGAAACATGGGATTTTTCAGAGTGCAGAACGCAGACGTTCTTGGAATGGAATTTATTGATGTTTTCTGGGATACAGAAGATTTGACAGAAGAAGAAAAAACCTGTTACGAGAAACGTGGATCTGAAGTTGCCAGAAAATTAATGAATGAACTGCCGAGTCTTACGCGAGCTGAATTCAAGTGTCCCAGATGCAGCGAGATATCACCAGTGATGGAGTTTACTGGAACTTTGTCGCACGCAAAGTGCCCCAAATGTCGCAAGGAGTTTTATTCAAAGAATGCCGAAGAAGGGAACATTTTAGCTCTTAATATTTATCTTACATCTTTAATTAGCTGAGTTACTTGCCGTTATGTAATTCTAGCAAAATGAAGACTTGTTTAAAGGGAAAAAATGAATTCATCTATCAATGAAATTTTACGGTTTTCGGTTATCCCTAGCTTGTTTAGTTTTTACTCATTTGCTCTGTTATTCTATTGTTTTACTTTACTTTTATTTTTTTTTTTTCAGTTACGCTCGTACGTAGTTGCGTACAGTTTTGGAAGCAAGGGTTAACGTTTAAAAATTGAAGGGCCTGATCCTGCTGGCGTACAGATAGCTGAGCCACTGAAATTGCACAAAAATACAAAGCCGGAGAGTTTGTGAAGTAAAACAAATGCAGAATAAATACAGCGTCCAGCATGATTTGTTTAGGGCGGTTACTGGCTACTACTCAGTGTAAATATTTCTTAATGAGTATTTAATGGAAACTTTACATGCTTATGTATCAGGGCATAACTTTATTTCCAGCAGTTTTTTATACTACAGTGATTCTACATGACCCTTTAAGAGTGATTTTCTGTAAAATTCGAACTTCTGCCTGACACGGTACCTCAGCGATTTGGATGATTTTAGGCATGTAGTCTTAGAATAGTGTCCTAAATACTGAATGCATATTCTAAGGTTCGAATTCTCTTTGGTTTCAAAGATACAGGAATGACAGTTTTGACGAGACTTCGAGGGGCCGTCATGTTGGTGAAATGGCAGAGGTTTACAATAATTATTCTAGTCTTATCATTAAAATAAATTAATTGTCACTCTTACCTACTCTTATCTGAAAATGGTTAAGTCTAAGCTACGAACGGCTATAACTTCTCACTGCACTTTTTCGGTACTTAAAAGGTACACAAATTTAGTAGAAATTGGAAGGTCAATATCACCAATGCCACATCGATTTAGACTAAGCCATTTTAACTAAACATAGTTTGTTTATAGATAAGTTAGATTGTTGAACAAAATAATTGGGCAAAAGTAATGGACCAGAGCTATAATTGCATGAATGCGCAATGGTTAATTAAGACACTTGGCCGCTAAAACTTTCAAACAAAATTCGGTGAATATTTGAAAAGAAAGTTCTTAAAAATTTATCGTGCCTCTTAAAGCCTATCTATCGCTTAAAAAACCCTCACTTTTTATGTAAAAAAATGATCTTTTGTGTCTGATCTTGCAAAGAGCTTGAAATATGCGCTAAAATGAAAATTATAAATTTTGTTACACACAGCCTAGTGACTGGCTCAAGTTCGCTCTTCGATTTGCCAGACCAATCGGCAGCCGCTCGTGTGCACAGCTACAATTTTCTCTGTAGTATTTCGCTGTATAGAGCTACAAATTACATATCTTAGGCAAAGATAACGCAAACTTTGTCAATTTTCATCAAAAGGCTAGAAAAACAAACTGTGCACTGTCCCTGACTGCGGCTTTACGCAAATTATATGGTATTCGATATTACACGTGTAAACAGGAACCTACCTTTGCTTCTGTGTACATTTGGCAGATCTTGCCAACATAAGATATAAAACTAGTACATGAAATGAAATTAAAGAGCTCATCAAGTCAAATTACGTGATCGTAGCGTCATGACTGAATCAAAGTCCGAAAAATATGACATGGAATGATCGGTGGGAGACGAAGGATCGAGAAGGAGGACAAGGGACTGCACGCTGGAACGGAAGTGAAATCAACAACCTTAATCCAGTTCAGTCTTCTTGACGCTACTAAACGTTTCACCCGACTTTGAACAGAAAGTTGTTTTTGATTTTCTTTCTCGTGCTTGTGTGTATTCTGCATTTCGCCCAGTATTTTCTCCTAACTTTTAATTTTCTAGCAAACTGTAGAACTGTCAAGAAGTCCACCACCCCCCGTCCCGTTTTTTGAGTGGACTTTCATTCGGTCTGATTCACAATAATTTTCGAACGGTCACAAAGTGTAATTTGAAATGACATTTTATTTTGGTATTTTAAGCTCCTTCTTTTTTTTCCCCAATAGCCAGAAATGTTTTGAAAGTACGTAAGGGCTAAAGTGGCGGTGTTTTTCATGGCTCTGCGTGTAGACTGACCTCACCACCAGTATTACATCACGGACATAAATTCTGATTCGAGAGGGTCAAAAAGTAACTGATGCGTCTCTGAAAAGCGAAATGCAGTCACTTTGGGGCGAGAAGGCTATATAGATGATGAACTCATTGTTCATAACTCCATCATGACCGTATCCCAAAAGTCGAGCCAGCCCGGGGCGAGCGAACACAATTTTGGCGCCACTGGCCACGCCCACAGGGCTAAAATATATAGATTTAGCCAGGGCTAAAAGCGAGGCTCCCATTATATATTTATAATTTAAATCAAAAAATAAACTTGAATTCCACAATTCAGTTAACTTTAGAGCACATAGCACCTTAGAGCACATAGCACATTCATGTGACTTTTGAGGGAAAGGCTAAGTGATTTTAGAGAAAAATAATTTGCAAACAGCCCAAGAGTGAACAAAATCTTACATCGAGTTGATGTACACCCAAAAAATAGCAATCATCTTCGATCACATTTAAGAGCCATAATGGCTCTTGATCACCGTAAGATTAATTAGGCCTGGAAAAAAAAATCAGGTTGAATTTTTTTGCGTTCGACAAGTTTACTTTACAAAATCTTGCAAACAAATCTGGTTGCGTGTAAACCAACCTTTTATACCATTTATACATCACATCTGAGGTGAAACAGTACTATGAGGTACTGTTTTTATCATACAGACCTCGGACAGAATTCAGTATTTCACAATTTTGCAACAGAAATTGCACTCATTCAATATTCAGGACGATCGAAGCACGCGTGGCCTTTTAGCTAAACCGTTAAAAAAATGTCCAAAATCACATATACAGCCGGCCGGTTCTCACTTTTGCAGTGCGAGCTGTAGCGAATGTTTGAACAAACATACTAGAGTTAAGCTCCAACATAATAAAGAAATTATTATGTTTATTTTTTATTCAATGGTTTTATCGATCTGTAATCTTTAAAAGCGTTTGATACGCGCGGCATTTTGAGTACTCCTGCAAGCGATGTTTATGAACGCCTGAAAACAAACGGCAAAGCGATGAAAATTACAAGAGAGACTACCAACAATCAATAAAGGAAATATAATTCGGCGAAACATATACAGAGACAACATTTTTCATTCACGAAGACAAATATTAAAGTGTCTCTAAAAATCCTGAGTCTTCAAGCTTAAAAACCGGCTTCCCGGTATTCACAGATGAACTCGAGGCAAGAAAATCGCTCAAAGCTTTCTTTTACTGCCAGAATTATAACTAAATGTTCTTTGGAACGTTTTCTTTCTATCTGCGGTGAGAAAATGTCTAAAGACTTTTTAAAGTTGTGTAAGCTTATATCAAGTTTACCTGATTCTTGGTCAGATCAAATTGTCTCAAATCTTACAAACGTGCATAAACTACATAGCCGCATAAACTACGCTCGACTTCTTTAAATTAGATATAAAAAACAAACATCAAACACAATAATTACTGAGGCTTACCATTCGAAATGCAGCTCCTGAAAGGTATCAAGTAAGGCCAGTATCGCTTCAGAGTTTTCAACCTTTACGCATCAAGCAAGGTGAAAAACAAAAACGTTGACATCCGAAATCGGATTCCCGACTTTGACAAGTGATGTATTAATTTCTCAACCAAAAACCAACTAACCATGAATAACAGAAGGCTCCTGATAGCAGATAAATTTCATTTTGTGCATCCAGTGAAAAAAGACAGTTAAAAACGTCACAAGTTGACACAAAACTCTCTCAGCTTCAGCTGTCAAAGTAAACAAGATTCAAGATGCTGCATAAATTTTCCGCATGAGCTCACCTGTCAAATTTTGACCAATCAGAGCATAAAAAATGGACGTAGAGCGTGACCAACGCGTGACCATGGTGAGCAAAGTCAAAAGCAACTGTCTTGCCTGTAATAGCTGGCTGAATTTTCGGGTCCGAGGTCAGTTTTAAATCAAAATTTTAATTGTGCGGCCCAAAAACAAAACATATTTCATATGAATGAAAAAAAAAGTCAAACTTGAGCCTGCCATCATTTGAAAACTAGTAACTTGTCAGCAGATAACTTCAAAAAAATACTTGACCTCGACGGGTTAACACCTGAGCCCGCGATACGGTCAAGTGATACTGGTCAGCGGATACCCTGTTTTGACAGCTGTCAATTGATCAAAACATTGATGTCTAATGGATGTGTGCATTATCAGTTTTCCTGTGCTCACAAACTAGCTAGAAAGGATGAGATTGAATGTTGATCGCGATCTAGTAAAACAACTGGTCAGCGGACAGCTTCCAAATAACTCACGTCACCTTGATGAGTTGACACATGAGCCCCCGATATGGCAATGTGATACTGGTCAGTGGCTATCCTGTTTTGACAGCTGTCAATTGACCATATCGTGAATGGCCAATGCAAAAGATGTGGATTTGCTAAGACACGCCTGAGACACCCCTCCCTTCCTTTTGATAGTCTCCCCTACCCTACCCGTACAATCTGTAGACGCGTACGTACGTACGTACGTACGCTCGGTCAGTCACGTGACATCACTTGTTTACCAAGCGTAGCCGCACGGACGATAGCCTGAATTTCATCCCATTACTTCAAGTGGTTATTACTCCCTCAGTTGTTGAGAGGAGAAAACGACTCGAAGCTATCGGATGAATTTCAGGCTAGACGGGGGATGCACCTTTGCGACGTGAAAATCATCAGATAAACTCACAAAGGAGAAATTCTGCGAACATAAAGTGTAAGTCTTGTTAAGGAATTTTAAGTAAACCAGGGATCAAGGAAAACGCTTTTGACCCTCTCGGCGAGGTTTTTCATTGCTTTGATCGTAAGTTTTTTCAGAAAGATGACTGAGAGAAAAAAAGCATTGCTGGAGATTTGGCGACTTTTCTTCAATGATACGTAGACTATTTACTTTAATATTATATTACTTTATTACGTTTGAAGAAGAGCAAATCTTTGTAATAATTAGCCGAGCGATGACTCTTGTGGGTCGTTTCTTGGTGGAACGAAAGCGGGCAATGAGCGCAATGATGCCATCAGACACAAGAATTTATGCTTAGTTATAGAGCTTATAACATACACAAATGTTAGTGCGATCAAAGAAGCCTTTTCTTACACTAAGCTTCAGCACTTAATTTTGTTTGTGTACTGGCTTACTTGTCCTAGAACAAAAAGAGCTAAAAAGGTACTGGCCGAGCTGTAGAATTTATTCATTTGTTTAATTTTTTGCACTTTTAAAGTTTAAACCTTGTAAAGTTTTGAGAAAAGAAAACACAAATTGACTGAGTTCAATGCGAGTTTTCGTATTAACTATAAGTTTACTATTTATAACAGGTTTGACTGAAGCCGAAGAATCAAGGAATGAAGATCTAGACTTTAAAGAGAAAAATTAAGAAAGAGTAAAGAATAAAAAGAATATAAAAGAAGGAATAAAGAGATTTTAAAAAGAGTCAGATTGTGCTTCTCCTGGTAATGAAGCTTTGAGAAAACTTCAAGTCATTGATACTTTTTTACCAGCAGCCATCGATTGATTTTGATTGTTGTTGTTTACTGGTAAATGCAATAAAATAGCTGTTGTGAGCTGAGATGAGAATGGGTTAAGCTTTCAAAGGTCCATAATAATAAATGCTGCCTTTTATTAGAGAATGAAGAGGATTAGGACCTCTGATAACACTCTGTATCGCACTCTCTTCACTGTTTGTGATTTTTCCTTGGCTCTTTGGTAAAGGGTCTTACTGATCAATCATTTACCTCATCTAACAGCTTCCAAGTCTTGCCATCACTTGATAGTAAAATTGCTACCCCTTTAGTTCTCATGCACTTCTTTAATTTAAATGTCAGTTTGAAGACAGTTAATAATTTGAGATGAACAGTAATTTCTCTCTTTGGCAAGGGGAGACATGTATATAATTAAATTATTTTTAATATTAAAAGAAACGAATAAATAATTATTATGGTTCTCATGAAGCAGAAAATACCAAAGAACTACTTCACTCTTTAAGCCCAATGTGTAAAATGTACTCAAAATCAGTTTATTCTTTTAATGATATTACATTGAGCTGAATTTAGGAGATTTTCTTCTTGGATAAGACCCACTTATATTGGTTCAGTGATTATTTATTATTCTTGTCAACCGCGTATAAATACAGTAGAAATTCTTGATCAGTTGCGCAACAGTTGGGTAACAATTTTAACAAACATAAAAAAAAGGTTTTACTTTTGGAGACATTATCAGTTGGCTGGTGAAAGAGGAGGATATCAGGAAGCCAAACTCAAGAACACAATTAAACAAAGTGAATTGCCCCATTACATGTTCATACTATTAAAACCCTTAAAAAAGAACTTTAGCTGTTGATCATTGGCAGTCGCAATTGTCAACTATTTACATCTTTTTCATGAATTAATTTCTTTATAGTCAAAAGTAAGGTAAAATCAAGCTAACTCAAGGATTAAAGCTAGCTTGAATTACTTCGATGGTCTAACATACTAAGATCCGGGTTGACCCACTAGTTTCTCTAGCAACCTTTGTGGCATTACAGGTGTGGTATGGAATCCCTAATGAAAGGGTTCCCAAGTCTCCACTAAAATAGTGGGTAAGTTGGGGAGGAAGAGTGTGTGTAAATGAGAGTGTTGTAGGCATAAAAACAAATAAAAATAGTTAATAGTTAAATTGTTAGAAAAAGCACCAATATTGAGCGACCAACAAACTGCAATGCAGCAACGTCCAATACAATACAAAGTGCAAAATAAAATAAAAGGAAATGAAGGGTTAATATATAATATAATATAAAGTTAAGGACCTTGAAGCGAGGGAAACAGGTTTCTAGGGCAAATAGATCCACTAGCTATAACCGTAGCAAGATGCCTGCTGCATTAACACATGAAAGTACTGAAAGGTCTTGAAAATAAAAAGTACTTGAGTACTTACTCTAAAATACATCAGATAGCCTCTGCAGCAGACCAATTGATAGCAGCATTTTATGCTGAAGAGATAACTCTGGCTAAATAACATTTATTATTGTTATTATAAAAATAGAAACTCCTCAGCTAGAAGACAAAAATTCCTCTTCTCATGGATGTGGCCCACAAAAAGTAGCAAAAACAATTTTTTTGCTACTCACGCCATAAGGTAATCGTCAGCATGATGACGTACAAAATGAGAGGAGTCTGAATCCAGCTGAATGAAAACGAAAATGGATGAAAAAGGGGGTTACCCTACTTAAAAATGGCTTTTTTTAAAAAAAAAAAATAGATAAATAAATAAACTGCCAACCAGAAAATATAATTATCTATAATGTTATTTCGTTCTTTACAACTTTGAAAGTAGCTAAAAACCAGTTGCTGTTCTAGTGCAAAATGAGAGGAGCATGAGGACGAATTTATCCCAGCTAAATGAAAAAAGAAAATGGGGGGAAAAAAGGGGGGTTAAACCCCCCTTTAAAATTGTTATTAAAGACGATAAATTGCTAACCACAAAATATGATCATCTAATATTATTTCGTTCTTTATAACATTGAAAGTAAGGTAAAAAAAAATATTCAGTAGCTGTTCTAATTAAAGGAGGGTGTAAAAAGAAGAACCGGGGATTCAGGTAAAAAAAAAAAACAAAAAAAACCTGTACCATAAAAAGAGAAAGTGCGAAAACAAACAAAACAACAACAACAATAACAACAAGAATACTCATCCTGAATTACTTCGTTCTTAAAACTTTTCAGTGTAGAATTCCAGGAAGTAGAAAAAAGTAATTTGCAGATAAAAGAAAACATGGAAGAGTAGGAAAGAGAAGGTTAAGAGACCCGGGTATATTGGGACAATGGATGTATCGACACCAAGGCTCTAAAAATTTGTGAATCATCAGGGGCATAGCACAACTGAGCAGGAATGATTCCCAGGAAATTGAAGAAATAGAAAAAGACTGAGAGAAGATGCAAAAGAAAAGTTGTACTTGATAGACTCCACATTTAATTTCCCAAAATATTCTCTCTCGATCCCCTGCATAGGTCAAATAAAATTAATCTAAACAAAGTAGAGTAAATAAATTATAGAACAAAATTTATATACCTGGATTTTTGAAAACCGGGTTAGCAAACTCATTCTACTACTTGGCAATTTAAAACAACAAAACTCATTCAAAGGCCGATTAAAAGCCTTTATACGACGCCGGGCAGTACGTTAATGGTCCCTAGAAGCATTCCAGCGAGTCCAAATTTAAAATGACGCAAATTTTAGAACATTTATTTAGTAAACTGACTTCGCAAAGTTTCAAACCGGTGTCATTTCAGTCTAGAAATTTTTAAGTTGAGTGAGCTGCAGCGAAAGAGTGCCTAATTAAGGCTTACATAACAACTTAAATAGTTAACAAAACACTACTTTTTTCGCGGTCCGATAAACAACCGGATTCCGCATGGAATAGACAACAAATTGAATGAAACATAGCGCACAAATTATCACCTTCTTATCTGCAAAAACCGGCCTATGGTGCAATGCCTTTAGAGCCCTCTGAAACTAGACCTAGATCCAATTTTCCTGAGTCGAGAGTTGCTTTTCCAAGGTACAATCAGCTAAGCTAAACACCGACAAAACAATAGTAATAATAGTTAAATTGTTAGAAAAAGCACCAATATTGATATGACACGTACGATTTAATTGCATGTACAGTGAAATCTTGCAACGTAATGCAATGATGCTATAATTCCCAGGGAAGCAAGGGTGTAGCTCTCGTGATGCCCAGGTTGATATTAAGCTTTGTTGCGCTTGCTCTTCTCCATTGTCCGTCACCACCGTTGTCTTATCTGCAAATAAATGGAAGAGAACAACAAACAAAGAACGCAATGATTTTAGTGTTTACTGCATGATCACTCTTCTATGGCATCAGGTTAGATCTGGGCTGGTGTATGCAATGACGTCTCTTCCTAGAGTTCCTCCTCCCAAAAGATCGCAGCTCGTTCTTTCTTAAAGACCAAAATAAACAATACACAATGCCTCAAGGGAAAGAACAACACATCTCCAAGCAAAAAAGGACACTAGAATTCATACAGTCGCTTGTAGTTTCAGCTAAGGATAACAATATTTACCAGGTTAGATTCCTGGTTCTGTTTCAGGATAGGTAGGTTGGTATAGTAGCCGGTCATAGTTGGTGTTTTACTTCATCGTATTCCTTCATTCCAAGTATCTCTCTTCTTACCATGTCTCTTCTCTACAGGGAACTGGACTACATTTGGGAACATTTGGTACTGTTCTGCCCTGAGATTTAACGTTATGACAAGGCCGACTCTTCTTTTATTACACAGGCAGAAGTATTATGGCATCATTAACTGGACTCCTGCTTGACGTGTGCTACTCCATGCGTCGTAGTATTGGACAGGGTACTGATGAAGAAGGAGGACCATGGGCTCGTTCGATCTTTGAGGTTATAGAAAAATTTGTAAAACACGAAGTTCCTTCAGATAACCACGTATTTGCCATAGGCTTTGGGGCTAATTGTGGTGACGAAATGTTTGATATCATATAGGAACTCTTAAAAAAATTGAAAAACAAAGAGAAAGGATTGGTCGCGCAAAAATCACTGAAATTATTGATAAAGAGCCTGTCACACCAAGGCACATAGACTTGATTTTTCATAAATTAGAGCGAGTCGGTGCACCCACTAACCGCAAATGGGTAATTGACGGAGAATTCAGCAGAGTAGTAACGGATGATATGGCTGTCATGCTGCTCAATAAATTTGAATCTGACGAATCGTTTCTAAAAAAATTCGTTGAATAGTTTCTACCACCGGCTCGAGATTGGTCTGAAAGCCTTCCACAGGGTCTGCCAGGCGACTTGTATAGCGGGCAAAGTGCGGCTGCGACAGTGACTAGTCGCTTTAAACGTGCTACATTAGAAGATATCAGAGAAGTGGTAAGTAGTATGACACCCTATTTGGTAGATGAAAAGAGGGAAAAGGTGGAGCCAAAATTGCTGGAAGAAAAGAAAGAAACGGTAGGTGTTACTGTAGATTCAATTTTCAATGTTCAAGAAGCCTCAGATGTTCTTCATGGATGCTTCGATGAAAAGGACCTCTCCAAAGAAAGGAGTCAGGAATTACTGAAGAGCGTAGAGCCCTTCATTTACAGGGGAAAGCCTTCGATTGAGAAGGCAACAGAACTGTTTCAAACAAAAGTATCTATGTTTTCCAGTCACAAAAAGCTACTGTTCATCTTGTCAGACGCAGAGCCTACAGATGGACAAACTACTGACCATGCAAGAATAGCTCGTATGGTCTCAAAATTGACCACAGCTGGTGTGACTGTAGTGAGCTGTTCTATCACTGACTCCGCAAGTATTAACCCTAGACGACTATTCAGCAAGGCGGAGCCTGCCTGGGATCGGGGCGCAAAGTTCCTGTTCTCATTGACCTCGAAATTGTCAATGCAATCGCTACCACGCACAATTTTTGTTAAACGTGATGGGACCATCGATGACACCAGCAATGAAACCCACTTGTTCTCGCAGGTCAATCATCCAAACAACTGCAAAGCGCTTGCAAGTTGGCTCAAGATGTCTTTTTATGTAAAGATACGTTATCGGATGTGCTTGCATCTGTAGAACTAGATATATTCCAAATCAAGCAAGACGTGGAGGCCTATAAAGCAAAAGTGCAGCAAACAGGGAACGCCTGCCATGCGAATGCATGTGCTACAGTACTTTATTTGTCCATGAAACGAAATCTTGGTCGCGAAGTAGAAATGACGGTGCCGGTCCCCTCCAAGATTTACGGGAAATGTCCCAGGATTACCGTTTGCGTCGCAGAGAAGTTGACCTCAAGGATGCCTTAGAAGCAGTTTCTTTAGGCCGACCAGTGATAGCAAGTTGTTGGCTAACAGAGCATGAACGGGATAGCTTTAGAAAGTTCTTTGGCGATGACCGTAACCGAACAGGCATTTTGACGAGGAAGGAGATCGATCGATCTAACAGCCGGTCCTCCCAATAGTCCCACCAGAGGCCATTCAGTTGTGTTAACAAGTTTCGACAGCGAAAGTCTACGATTGTTAAATTCTTGGGGAGAAGACTGAGGGGTCAAGGGATTTTTCCGAGTGCAGAATGCAGATGTTCTTGGTTTAAAATTCATCGACGTTTACTGGACAGAAAAAGATTTGACAGAGGAAGAGCAAAACTATTTCGTGAAACACGGATCCGCCGATGCCAGACGTGTTTGGCAAGTCTTAAGCAAGCTGAATACACCTGCCCATGGCCGAGTGCAGCAAGAGATCTCCAGTGATGGAGTTTACCGGATTTCTGTAAAGCGCAAAAGTAAAGTATCCCAAATCTGGCAAGGAGCTTTCTACTCAGAATGCCCAGGAAGGGAACATTTTGGCTCTTAGTATTTATCTTACTTCTTTAATCTAATGAGTTTATTGCCGCTATGTATATTACCCCAACTGGAGACTTTAAAGGGAACGATATGGATCCATCTATGTTACACGATTTAGTTGATTGCCACGGATTTTGTACTTGCTGATGAATAAGCTAACAGCCATCAAATCTATATCTGAACTGCAAGTCTAAGTTCTCCGATACTCGCAAACCCTATTGTGCTAGCAAAGCCGTAAAGTGAAGACCTACATGAATCGAGTTTAGTCTTTGTAAAATAATTCTAAAGAACGTCCAAACCAATAGCAGTAAGATTTTTGTAGAAAAAGCAAGTCGCTTTATGCTAAAACAAAGATTTCAGACAAGAGAGCATAAACTCTCGTTTCAGAGACGTAGCTTAAAAATTTCCGTCACAAACCTTTTTCAAGTAGTTGACTTGATCAAATGGTCGCTTAATATCTTTATGGTGAGGTCATCTCTCCATGTTTTTCGGGCAGCCTTTACGGCTTTTGCGGCTCATCCAGGTGAGCACGATTAACATGGTTAACCGCTTGTGCAAGTACACTCAGTTTTTATGTTGGCTTCCTCGGAGACGTTTTTGAAGCACGCACGTCAACTGGAAATGAGGCCTTTTCCCTTTTAATCGGCCTTGAACGGTTCCAAATTCGAATGCTTAGTCCCTTTACTCTTACAGCGACGATTTGTGTGAAAATTTGGTCTTAACAACTGTCCAGAAATGAAAAAAAAAACACTTCCGGCTGACGGGCGTCGCTCAAAAATGCGGTTTATATTAAGTTAAGCTCCCTATTAATGACGTCATCTGTGCTGTTAAGAAAAAAAAGATAAAAATATTAATAAGAGGTTGTTCTGCGATATCAATTATATCAAGGTATTTTCGCATTTAAGGAGACAAAAATTTTGCCCCTCAAATTTAAATTCATAGATTGCGGAAGTTTAAAATAGAATCCTGTTTTTCTTAGAATCACTTGCATAAAATTTATTTTAAAACACAAAACATCAATTGTTTCACGCACCAGCTAATTCATAGTAAAGTGCGTGTCGACCCTCTGTAAGGAATTCCACAAACTGTAAGGTAAGCTATCAGTTATTATCCTAGACTTACTAATAATTTTTATCTCTTCCTCTGTTTGGAAGAGGATGGAGGTTTCGGCCTAATTGCGAAGAGGTTTGGTGCACTTCGTATCAGCAAGAATGTATTCAGTTTCGTATCAGTTAACTTGAATAAAAGACTCTAAAGCAAAACCAGCAGTATCTTTAACTATGTTTCAAAGATTTTTCAATCTGACTATGGATTTAAAACCTCACAAGCGACTTTTTAAGACCTTAATGGGTTACGAGAATGATGATTCGCACCACATAATAACGAAAGCGGAAAACTGACTCAACTGATATGAACAAGTTCCCAAAGAAATCACTTGATAATAAACGAACACAAATGGCGAAGGAAAATGCAATCAAGCATCTGTTAGCTAAAATTTTTGAGTAATAAGAGCGCTGGCGAGTTGAATTTCTCCGGATGGAAAAGTCGCAGAAACGGGCAACACGAGATTGCGTACATTATAAGTGACTTTACTTCACAGAAGAAAATTGTCAAAGTGAATTAGTAATGACCTGGCCGCGATGAAATGTTATGTCTTTCCGAAGTTCGTGAAACTTTAATCCCCATTCACAAAAACGACAGACCCGATCTTTTCATTTATGACGGAAAGTGATAGTTCGGACAAGCATGTTAATAATATTCAGATACATATAATTAACTAATTCAGTGGCTTGAAAGGACACCGTAGCCCTTGTAGAATAATTCCTGCAGTACAGTGTCTAATATAGACGTTCGGGAGCTTTGGCTCAAGTATTTTAGCTCTGTCCGGAACATTGGATCTGTACAGGTACTTAGTAGAATTAAAACTACAAATTAAAATTATAAAGAATTTTACCACTTGAAAATGAGTTCATAGAAAGCTCACTAGCCTATTTGTTACTTTTTCTTGGAATCGCTTTTATTACAAAATAAATACATTTTCTAGGAAAAGGGTAAATCGTACCAAGCACCAAATAATTTCTTTTTTTAAGTTGACGTCAAGAAGGCCATGCTGTTGAAAAAACAACAAAACAACAAAACTCCTTCTTTCAAATTCGGCGATTTTTTTAATTTTTATCTACCCGCATGGCCTCCTTGTCACATAACCACCAATATATTTCGATCATAAGATTATTGTCCAATGCCTGGCTAGAAGTTTAGGCAATAGTCTGCTAAAATCGCCTTAGGTCGCCTTTAGTCGTCTTAAATCACTTTAAATTATTAAAATGTTAAAGAGGTTCAAATTTTCTCGCAGTTATTACTTTTTTAGTTTTCTATTTCCAGAATGCATGATTTCTCATAAAGTGTGTAATAACCTTTGTTCAATAATGTTAGCCACAGACCTACCCCACCCCCCAACCCCCCCACAAAAAAAACTCCCACAGTGACTTAAGACCCATTTATTTCTTCTCCAGCACTCTAATTTATACATTGAATTACTTTAGGCAATTTAATACACATAGCAATTAGTTGTAAGCAATACAAGAATAATCATGATTCCTGTGCAAAAATGACAACATATGTTAAACAACTTTATCCAGTCACTTGTACAGATATTTTATTAATTTAATTGGGGAGGTTTGTCTCAAATTTCCGAGTAAAAGTGTTGTTAAAAAGGCATTCAACGGTTCATGTTCTAGCTAAAATATATTAAAAAACCAGGGAACATTGAACTGTGAGACCAAAGCAACAGTAAAAGACCCTTACCAAAATTCCGTTTCTGCATTGCCTCAGTGATATAAATACCAGTAGATCTGGGGGAATTAGAGACAGTTACAAGCCCGAGTTTGCACTGAGAGTTTTCCAGAATTCTCAAAACCCCTCGAGTCTCCATATCAGGATTTTTAAATGACAAAACTATCGGGAAACCCATGTTTCCTATAGTAGATGAATGAACGTGAGCTGCTATTTTGTTATTTTTAACATTCTAGGAAGCGGGTTATGAAGCGTTTCACAGTTTCGAAGAACCTCAATTTTAACCTCGATAACTCAAGCGACAATAAAAATAGATCCTAGCAAGTTTTTACGCGGCATGAAGAGATTATTTTGGTCTACTGATTATTTACATAAGAATCAACATAGAAAAGGACACTAAGGAGGAATGATATTGAAAGCAACACCGTATCTGAACTTAGACTTAACTTGTCTTTACTGAGTAGCATGAAGTACAGTTAACATAAAAAAGACAATTATTAAAAACTAAGGCTTTTGGTAGCGGATGTGAGTTTTTATATTCTCGTATTGAAAAATACTGATTTATAGAAAGCTGACTTGAAAATTAAGAGCCCCATTTTTCCTTAGAATACTTTGCATATTATAAATGTTACCACGTAAAACATCAGTATATAAGTCCTATTCGAACCACCAAGAGTATGCTAATGCATGTCTATCACATGATTATCGACCAATGACTGCACACTAATGACAAGCCAACATTTTCGGAAAAAGAGTGCCTCCTAACATTCGCAAAGCGTTGTTTGCTTTCCTTGGCAGCTCACGTGCTCGTAACAATCAACTCCACGAACTCTTAGGAGCTATAAATTGTTTTTCAAAATTTAACGCCAATTAGCAGTTTCCAGCTTGAGGCAAATCCTTGATAACACTATGAAAAGTTTGCAGGCGATTTTGCTCTACTTGGGGAAAGCAACCCCGCACTACATTAAGTGTTCTTCGGCGTTTCAGTGAGTCAACTTTCTAGAATCTATCGAAAGCAGAAGTATCTTTAATTCTGTTTTTAAGATTATTTCCAGTCTGGCAAGGAATTTAATTTTGACGTTTTTCTAAGCGCGATTGTTTCAAGAAACAATAAGTTCCGTCAGTTTCCATAAGCATCTGCATTATCGGTCGACGCAGCGAAAACATTCCATGATCTACTCAAAGTAGGATCTTGTTCAGCAACTGAAAACAGAAAGAGAAGAAATTGCAGGACTATATCGTCAAACATGAATTTTATGTCATAAATAAGAGCAACACCAATCAAATTTCTTCAATCCAAAACGTATGCAGAACCACTACCGGGGACTCTGAACTGTACCTCGAAAGCGAAAAAAGCGGACCATGACTTCCCGAACTGAGTCCGTGAACGAATAATGCCCTTTACCCGATTCAATCATATATTTTACATCACTGTGTTGTAAGGAGACGTTAGCACTTATCAATAAGCAATTATAAACTTTTTTCGCTGTTTTTTTACTTAAACTGATATGAACCCCGAGACAGTGTTGGGAGAATTCATACAGTCGGTTATGACACTATCTACGGTTATTTTCGTCGAAATCGAAGTCGCGATGATCGCTATTGATGAAACAACGATCTTAGAGATTTTAAAAGCTACTATCGCATTTCATTCCGATTTGAAGTTTGACAAGGTTAGTGGTGCAATAAAGGAAAAGAAATCTTGGCAAAATTGTGCAGCACGTTCAGGGTCAACGTTCTGGTCTCGAACTCGCAAGTGGCGTTATCTTGCAGAACAATTCTTAATACGACGCAAGCGATGATTTCGTTGAAAAACCGACGATTTGACGGAAAACTCGCGACCAATACCACGTCCGCAGGTAGAGGCGAAGTCGATGGTTTGTAGAGAGAACTTTCCAGAATTCTGCAACACCCTTGAGTCTAATCAGGCTTTCAACCTCCGGCACAGGAAAATGTTTTCCATAGGTTTTATAAATAACCATTGGTCTTTTCAAAAATACTATTCACAAGTTTTTTTGACAGATTTTCATTGAAAACGTCATCCCGTCTAACCGAAAAAGGGTCCAGAGATGAGAAATCTATCTGGATTTTGTTCTCCTCTAGACTAGCTTGAACACAATACTTAACCAACCGAAAACAAAACCCCCATTTTTTAGAACCGCTTGAAAAAAATAATTTTTACTAGACAAAACTTTACCCTATAATTTGTAGCCCTACAGCAACTAGCAGTTTCCACTAACTTGAAAAAAGCGATTATATCCTTGTTTCCGCTAAGATGGGGACGTTAGTCCCGTTGCACCTACCCCTTTTGGGTTTTTTTTTTCTTTTGTGTGTGTGTGTGTGTGTGTTGTATTATAAATTTATATTGTATATTACAGGAGGAGTACCCAGTAAAGCTGTTTTCCTTCTACATGAAGAAGGCGACTTGTGCTTAGCAGCGGAAAACAAACGGAGGAACAATTGAACTATTATTATGTCAACCATTAAGTTCAGTTTGGTATCATGTAAGAAATGAAGCAACGCCTGTTGAATTTCTCCAGTCCAAAACGTTTACAGAACCAGGGGACACTGAACTGTAGCTCGAAAGTGAAAGTAACTTACAATACCTTGTCGTACAAGTAACTGACGCGTTCTTGAACCTCTGATGCTCATTTTGTGAGGAAAGCTATTTTGGCGATTTATTTTGATATCTTACACATCCCTAAGTTGTCAGGAAACGTCAACATTTGATTAATAGGAAACTTTTTGTGTATAATTACAAGATGGTCTTGGTACAATTCAACACAGCTATGCAAACCCCCCCGACCAAGTGGCTTGCTTTGAGAAAACAAATTTCATTTCATACAAAGCGCACTTTGAAAGCTTAAAGCCCCCTTTTTAATTGAATCATTTGCATAAAATAACTGTTTCCAAACAAAGCATTAATTGTTCAAGGTACCACCAATAGTATGCTGGTGCGTGTCTATCACATGAACATTGACCAATCACGCCCGGAATCACTGACAAATAATTTTAGGCGAAAAATTGCACTGCAAAATCCACAAAGGCGCTGTTTCATCGGCGGCTCATGCGTCTGTAGCGATCAACTCCACGAATTCTCAGGTGAGATAAAAATAGCGGTTATTCAGTAAAACCTTTAGCAACTCGAAAGCAACTAACAGTTGCAACTCGAAAAATTTATGCTTAGTATCTCCGCTGTAGTGTGTACTCGAGGAAAGCGACTCCGATTTCGGACACTTCGGTATAAGTATAGTCTTTCTAGACCCTCAAAACAAAGCAGCAGAATCTATAATTCCGTTTGAAGCTATTATAGTCAGCGTAAATTAACCAGCACCAGTTTTCCTGAGCCTAATTGACTAGAAGTGAACCACCCGTTCCATCAGTCAGTTTTCAGAGTTTTCATCATCAGCAGCACATGTCGTCGAGGCAGCAAAAATATATCCACAATTTCTCAGAGAAATCTCTAGTTCAGCAGCGGAAAACATTAGTCAAAGAAGTTTCAGGATAATATCGTTAACCATGAATGATAGCTATCTAGAAATAAGAGCAATTAATGGTAGTTTATCAAATCTCTCCAGAACCGAAAAGTTTGATGAACTACACGGGACATTGAGCAATAGCTCGAAACGGAATTAGCCGACCATTACTTCTCGTTACTGGGTTCAGGAACCTCTAAAGCTAATTTTAACCGAAAAATTTCCTTAATTAATTCAAATAAAACTTTAACATTTAGGTCATAGAAAACTTTTTCCGTGTTTACATAGCCTGGAATAAACACGAGAGGGTTTGTTGGAAGAGTCGAGCTAGTTATGCAAACGCGAGATTGCGTTAAGAACTTTCCAGAACTCTCTAAGCTCCATGAGCTTTCAGATATGTGGCTCGTAGCAAAAACAGGAACAACTGAGCCCGGTTTTCTATAACAATATAGTTATAGTCATCTCCAAAATACCACAAAGTCATATTTTTGACAAATTTCTAATTAATTGGTAACTTAAACCGGTACATATTAGGCGTCAAAACTAATAAATGGCCACTCCAAACCCTTGCGGCTTTTTTGTTTATTAAATCCGAAGTAAACATGAGCTTCTGTTTTGACTTGTTTTGAATTCTTCGAAACTTTTGAAAGTGTGCGAAGAAGCGTTTCATAGTTTCTATGAATCTCAGTTTTCAACTCGTTGACTGAGGCAAAATAATTGAACCTTAACAAGTTTCATAATGTAAAGATTACCACTGGAATCTATTTGTTGTGCGAGAGCACAAGTAGAAAAACCATGACTTCCCGAAACAGCTCGTCAACCTCTAAAGGCTCTCTACCCGATTTAATCAGATATTTTACATCACTGAGTTGTAAGGAAACGTTAACATTAATTTATTTATACAGTCGACTCCCGATAACTCGAACCTTCAAGGGAAATCGAAAAAAGTTCGAGTTATCGGGAGTTTGAAGAAAACAACCGGGAGTAAGGGAAAGAGTTTTTGCTGCACAGTGGACATTTTAATCACATTCGATCGTAGAAATTTTAAGTGAAAATTAAAACTAAAATACTACTAGATTATAAATCAGAACGTAACGTAACAAAACATTCCCTAAATAGAGCATGCATTTCACTGTTTTGAGGAGTAAAGCTGTTTCACGTTAGATTTGTGACAATCAACACCAGCCTCCACTAGTAAACCATAATCCTACAGCACGTTACTGGGGAATTCAAAATTAAATGTTTTTTTCCCCAATTTTTAAGGGCTCAGAACATAGTTCGAGTTATCGAGGGTAAAATTATATACAAATGATCTGAGGGGAAACAAAAACTACTTCGAGTTAGCGGGAGGTTCGAGTTATCGAAGGTTGGAGTTACCGAGGGTAAAATCACAGTTGTATGACAGAAATCCAGGGGAAATCGGTTTTGGTTCGAGTTAGCGAGGGTTCGAGTTATCGGGAGTAAACTGTAAGCAATTGAAAACTTTTTTCGTGTTTAAATAGATTGATATAAACTAGAGGCGGTGTTGGGAGAAATCGAGACAATCGGTTATGAGACTCTCTATGGGTATTCGCGAAGAAATCAATTTTTATGTATTGAGAACTTTCCAGAATACTTCCACACCATCGAGTCTCCATATGAGACTTTTTAAGCGCAGGCAAAAGGTTTCCATTAGGTGTGATTTATAAATAACGTTAGTCGCTTTAAAAGTATTATGACAAATTTTTGACAGATTTTCGTTGCCAACGTCAACCCGTCTACTCGAAAAAGGGTCCAGAGAAGACAAATCTCGCTTCCTTTTATTTTCCCCTAGCTTAGCTTAATAAACACAATACTTGATCAACCAAAAACAAAGCCCCCTTTTTCTTAGAACCGCTTTCATAAAACATCAATTGTCCCAATTACCACCAGTAGAATGCTAGTACATGTCTATCACATGATTATCGACCAATGACACCTGTCCAATGACTGTCTAGAATTTTAGGGGATAAAGTACTCCCAACATCCACAAAAACTTCGTTAGCTTTCATCGGTAGCTCATGCGTCAACTCCACGAACTCTATAGGTGAGTTATAAATTGTAACCCTATATAGCAACAAGCAGTTTCCACTGCCCTGACAAAGTTATCCTTGTTTCCGCTATGATAAATTTGTAGCTGGTTTCCCCTCTACGTGAAGGAAGCAACTGCCCTATAGGGCACACCAATGTAAGTCAACTATCAAGACCCTCAAAACGGAAGCAGCAGAATCTTTAATTCCGTTAGTAAGATATGCCAGTCTGTCAAGGGATTATACAATATTGACGAAACAACCAGTTTTTCTAAGCGTAATGGATTCATTAGAAACACAAGTTCCATCAGTCATAACGTCGTCGGAGCAAAAATATCCACGATTTCTCAGAGTAGGTTCTCCAGTGTTCAGCAGCGGAAAACAGGAGGCGAAAAAATTACAGGATTATAATGTTAATCATAAATGTTAGTTACGTATCTTTAGAAATAAGAGGAATGCGGAAACTGTGTTGGCAAATAGGCTGACATAATCACAAGGGGGTGTTGGTATGATTCAAGATGACATGCATGCAAACCCGGGACGAAGTAGTTTGTATTGAGGAACAAATTAATTTCATACGAGAGTGGATTTTGAAAGCTGAAAGCCCCGCTTTTCTTCGCATCACTTGCGTTAAGTTAATTTTCCACCGTTGTTTTCTTTCATCGGCAGCTCGTTAGTCTGTAGCGTTCAACTTCAAGAAGTATTAGGGTTTTTTTTTTTTTTTTGCACCTATACCAGTTAGAAGTTTCAATCCTGCCAGAAATTCCTTGTTGTAGCGTTATTTGGAAATTTGGAGCCGGTTTCCCTCTACTTGAGAACGCGACTTCACTCTTAGGGCACTTTTGTATAAATCAACTTTCTAGAGCCTCAGCAGAATCGTTTATTCTAAGATATTTCAGCCTTTCAGCAGCGGAAAACAGGAGGCAAAGAAATTTTAGGATAATATCGTCAAATATCGTTGGTTAGGTATCGTAAGAAATAAGAGCAATTAATGCGAGTTGATCAAATTTCTCTAAACCAAAGAGTTTGATGAACCGCATCACATTGGACGCTGAGCAGTACATGGAAAGCGAATTAGCCGACCATAACTTCGCGTTACTGGGTTTTACTTCGTGAACCTCTAATGCTCAGTTTAAACGAAAGGCTATTTCCTTCTTCAGTTTATGTAAAAAATTTAACATTTTGACAATAGGGAAATTTTTCCTTTTTTGCATAGCCTGGAATTATAAACACGAGGGGGAGTTGGGACAATTCGAGCTGTTATGCAAACCCGAGGGTATTACGCTGAGAACTTTCCAGAACCCAAGCCCCATAAGCTTTCATATGTGACTTTGCAAAAACAGGAAAAACTGATTTCCTTTTTTTAATAACAGTAACGTTGGTCATCTCAAAAATACCACGAACCAGTCAGATTTTCAACCTTTTTGTTTACACCAGAACAAGTTCCACTAGAAACCCTTCCGGTTGTTTTGCTTATTCCGAAGTCAACATGAGCTGTCGTTCTGAATTCTTCGAAATTTTCTAGAGTGTGCGACGAAGAGTTTCACGGTTTCTAAGAATCTCAGTGTTAACTTAATGACGACTGTGGTAACAATTGAACCCTGGTAACTTAATTGTAGAGATTATTATCGTCGGTCTCCATGCATGTCTTGTTCGGAAGCACAAGTTATAAATGTCGCAAAACTCGAAAAGTAAAAAGAGACTAAAGTGGGATGATTTTTAAACTGTGTTTAAAGCGTTAATGTATCCGAAGTTCGACTTACACTTGTCCAGTTCCTAACAGTTTCGAAGAACCTCAATTTTAACCTCGATAACTCAAGCGACAATAAAAATAGATCCAAGCAAGTTTAACGCGGCATGAAGAGATCATTATGGTCTACTGGTTATTCATGAGCACTAGTCAACTGATAATAATACATACATAACAATCAAGATAGTATGCTATTGTATGTCTATCACATGATCATCGACCAATCATTGCACACCAATGACAAGCCAACATTTTAATTTGGAGAAAGAGTGCCTCCTAACATTCACAAAGAGTTGTTTCCTTTCATTGGCAGCTCATGCGAATGTAACAATCAAATCCAAAAATTCTTAGGTGAGCTATAAAATGTTTCTAAAAATTTAATAGCAACTAGCAGTTTCCAGCTTGAGGTAAATCCTTGATTGCACTATGAAAAGTTTGCAGGCGATTTCGCTCTACTTGGGGAAAGCAACCCTGCATTACATTAAGAGTTCTTAGGCGTATCAGTGAGTCAACTTTCTCGAACCTATCGAAAGCAGAAGTATCTTTTATTCTGTTTTTAAGATCATTTCCAGTCTGCCAAGGGTTGTAATATTGACGTTTTCCTATAAGCGCGGTTGTTTCAAGAAACGATATAAGTTCCCTCAGTTTTCATCGGCATCTGCATTATCGTCCGCGCAGTGAAAATACATCCATGATTTACTCAGAGTTAAGGATTCTGTTTGGCAACTGAAAGCAGAAGGCGAAGAAATTGCAGGATTGCATCGTCAAACATGAATTTTAGTTACGTAGCATAAGAAATAAAACGTATGCAAAACCATTGGACACTGTACTTCGAAAGCGAAAGAGAAACCAAGCATGACTTCCCGAAACAGTCCGTGAACGTCGAATGCGCCTTACCCGATTTAATGAGATACTTTACATCACTGTGTTGTAATGAAACATAACATTTCTTAATAAGCAATTGAAAACTCTTTTTTACACAAACTGATGTGAACCCGTGGCAGTGTTGGGAGAATTCAAGACAGTCGGTTATATGTGTATTTGCGACAAAATCGAAGTCGCAAAGACCGCTATTGATGAAACAACGATCTTAGAGATTAAAGCGACTATCACACTGCATTCCTATTTGAAGTTTGACAAGGTTAGTTGTGCGATAAAGGCAAAGAAATCTGCCAAAAAGTGTGCTGCACGCTCAGGGTTCAAAATTCTGGTCTCGAACTCGAAAGCAGCCTTACCTTTCAAAACTATTCTTAATACGACGAAAGCGACGATTTCGTTGAAAAGTCGACGATTTTATGGAAAACGCGCGACGAAAACGACGTTCGCAGGTACCCTCACACGCAGAGGCTTAATACTAACGTGAGACGAAGTGGACGGTTTGCACTGAGAACTTTCCAGAATTCTTCCTTCCCTCGAGTCTTCATATCAGGCTTTCAAAACACAAAAAAATGTTTTCCATAAGTTTGGAAAATGTTTTATAAAAATTTTATTAATACCGTTCAGTCTTTTCAAAAATACTATTATTATATTAAAAAGTTTTTTGACAGATTCTCATTGTCAACGTCAACCCGTCTACCTGAAAAAGGGTCCAGATTTTGTTCTCCCCTAGACTAGCTTGATGACAATACTTAACCAACCAAAAACAAAACCCACTTTTTCTCAGAACCGCTTGAGTGAAATAATTTTCACTAGACAAAATATTAATTGTCCCAAATACCACGATAGTATTCTGGTGCGTGTTCATCACATGATTATCCACCATTTTTATCACTCCGCGCGGCCAAATGACAAACAGTAAGCATTAGATCCCATCGGCCGTAGCCCCTTTCTCCCCTTATGAAATCTACACAAGGTAGAACTGTTTTCTGCTTTTACATGTACTGATCACACTTAGATGATATTTCAAGCTGGAAATGTTCATGAAAGTGCAAGTCTCTTCAATTTGAAAGAAAAAAATTGGTGTGAAGAGCGGTGGTATTTGAACCCACGACTTAGAAAACCTAGTATACCACGCTAACCACTAGACCACTGCGGATTTGATGGATGGAGAGAAAATAATTTAGGTAAATAGAGTATCAACCCCAACCCCAAACATAACCAGTTTCGAAACAGTACTTAACCCTAATCAGCAGAAGCCATGCTTAATCCTAATCAGTAAAGGCAGTGCTTAACCTAATCAGTAAAAGCAGCGCTTAATCCTAATCAGTAAAGGCAGTGCTTAACCCTCATACATAACGAAGAAAACTACGTTGCGTAAATTTCATGAGATGTCCGAAGGGGCTACGGTCGATGGGATCTAATGATAACCATGACAAACTGCCCTCTCTAAAACGCTCCTTTTCGCGGGCCAAACGGCAAAGTGCGGGCTCAGGAATTTGCAGCCCGCAACATGATTTCATGTCAAACAATCTTTCCTTAAAAAAATAAATGTGTACGATTTGGCCTTGTGTATTGATAATGATGATAATCACATGACTTTTGTCGGGCAAATAGTTTATTTGAGTCTGTAAATGGATTACATTTGACAAAACAACAAGTTTTCCCAAGCGGAATGGATTAATTACAAACACCAGTTCCATCACGTCATAACGTCGTCGCAGAAACAAATATCCATGATTTCTCAGAGTAGGCTGTTCAGTGTTCAGCGGGGGTAAACAAAAGAAGGAAAAATGCACTATTCTTATGTCAACCATGAATAATACTTTGCTATCTTAAGAAATGGAGCAACGCCTGTTGAATTTCTCCAGTCCAAAACGTTTGAAGAACCAGGGGACACTGAACTGTAGCTCGAAAGTCAAAGTAACCACCAATACCTTCTTGTACAAGTAACTGAAACGTTCGTGAACCTCTGATGCTCATTTTATAAGAAAAGCTATTTTTCCGATTTATTTTGATATCTTACATCATTAAGTTGTAAACATAGTAAACGTAAACATTTGATTAACAGGAAACTTTTTCTGTACAATCACAAAATGGCGTTGGTGCAAACCCCCCGACCAAGTGGTTTGCTTTGAAATAAAAAATTCATTTTATGCAAAGCCGAAACCCCCCTTTTTGATAGAATCATTTACATAAAAAAAACTGTTTCCACACAAAGCATTAATTTTTCCAAGTACCACCAATAGTATGCTGGTGCGCTTCTAAATGGCCCTTCGAAACCCTTGCGGCTGTTTTGCTTATTAAATCCCTGCGAAGTAAACATGAGCTGTTGTTTTGAATTCTTTGAAATTTTTGAAAGAATGCAGGGACGAAGCGTTTCATAGTTTCTACGAATCTCAGTTTTAAACTCGTTGACTGAGGAAAAATAATTGAACCTTAACAAGTTAATATAGAGATCTACTTGTTGTGCGAGAGCACAAGTCGTAAAATTCAAAAGTTGAAAGAGACCAAAGTGAGATTGATAAAGCGATACCGTAACTGACCTGAAAATTTTTCCAGTTACTACGGGAAATTGAAATTGAAACTGAAAAGTAAAATTCATAATGTGATTGAAAGATATGAATTCCAATATTCTACTATTCATAACAATACTTTAACGCTCGAAAAATATTGATTCCCTCTGTTAAGCTGAATATGAAACCTATATACACGTGTATAAGAACCTCTCTTTTCTTAGAATCGCCTAAGGGGATTGTGTCACGATACTGCGCATGTGTGAGTTCTGACAGCAGCTGATTGTTTTAAAACCAATCGAAAGCGAGTTAGATGCACACAAGAAAATTTACATAATTCAAATTCATTGTTTGCGACGCGGGAGTACTTCTCGGACATTTGGTTCGATTTTATATTTCGCCGTAATTCATATTTATTATTTGTTATTCCTCAGGTATATGTTGCAGACGATAAGAATAAGATTTAGAACCATGTCCTGCTTTGGAAAAAGCATTTACCTATGTGCATTTTTACAAGGTCTTTTACGTACCCACGCTAACAAAGCAGTCTCCGATCGGAAAACAAAATTTCTAACCAAATCTTTTATTACTGATCTTTCTGTTCGCCCTACATAAACCTAGAAATACCTGCAAATATAGCCAGAGCGGTGACAGAAACACACAGCCGATAAGAAAAGAGATTATCCTAAAAAAATTACGCAAAAATTGAGCATAAAGCAAAATTGAACCAATGAACAAATTCCGGCCAGGTTACGTCGCGTCGGGTCAGTGTTCCGCAAAACTAATGTTATCGAGTACTACACAAGGCACATTTCAAGAGTACACATCTGTGAAGATCGCGCGGCCTGTTGTGTACTCTTTGGTGTAACTACAGCTCGGAGTCAAATCGAATTCCTATAAAAACTTTTCATGTTCGATGGATTCTTTCCTCAAGCCTCACACGAAGTCGTGTACAAGAAAATATTGATGGGTTTTCTCCCTCTGATTCCGGTCAAACGAGAGAGTACATATGCGTTAGTGTCACGGTTGCAGACAATCGAAAGTCATGTCGCAGATCAGCTTCACTCGCCGGTTCGTCCACGGCTGTATCGAGGAAACCACTTTTCAACGTTCTTTATACGTTAACCGTTTAAAAACTATCCGGCAAAGGTAGATCGTTGACTGGAGAAATTTAATAGACAGATATGAACGCCAGATTACCATTTGATCCGGAGTTTGTAGGAACACTGACAACGACAAATATAGCTTAGTTCGTGCACTTCTCCTCAATGACCTCGAATTTCTCGACCATGCTCGCATGAAAATACAAAAAATGGTTTTCAAAAAGCTCTTCAATATTCAATACTTGCATAATAGCTTTCTCAGGCCTCTCAGGGTCGATGGAAGAGGATTTTTTCCACGATGAACCAACTTGAAAAAAGGTTCGCCTGACCAGAAATCAAAACGCCGCACATGCGCAGAAGCGTAGCATAGTCCCTTTAACACAAAAATATTAATAGACAAAAAATAAATTGTCTCTATCTCATGATTGTCATTTAATCACCAACGACTTGCCAAATTTTCGGAAATGAAGTGCTTGTTAGCGTTAACATCCACAAAGGCGTTGTTTGCTTCCATTGGCAGCTCATGTGTTTGTAACAATCAACTCTACGAAGCCTTAGGTGAGCTATGAATTCTTATTAAGACCTTTAGCTTGAGAATCCTAGTTTCCGCTATGATAAGTTTGAATACGGTTTCTCTCTCTACTTGAGGAAAGAGATTTTGCTGTAGTGCACTTTCGCATCAGCCAACTTTCTACACCCTCAAATCAAAAGTAGAACTATTGATGCTGTTTGTGAGATGCTTCAACCTTAGATTCCAGGAATTGTAAATTGACGAAAATAGTCAACCCCGTGAGTCAACGAAAGAAATGAGAACAATACGGAAATTTCTCCACCTTGCAAACCAAGCGACACTTAACCGAAAGCGAAAGACTCCCCGAATCAGTTTGAGAACATCCATTGCTCATTAAATACGAAAGATCGTTCGCTTATTCATTCAGATATCTCACTTCACTGAGTATCATGGAAACAATGAGGGCCACTAGGGACAATACTTTTCATAGTAATTGGTGTCACCCTCTTAAAATAAAGGTTATATCAATATCCCAGTTTACATAGCCTTGTATAAACTCGAGAGAGTGTTTGTGAAACTCAATAAGACAGTTTTGCAACGGGGGACGAAGTCGGGAGTAGGAAATGGAACTTTTCAGAAGTTTCCCAACGTCCTCGAGTCTTCATTTCAAGCTGTGCAAATACAGTAACTGTCATGAACTAAATCAGTTTTTTACAGATTTTCATTGTCAACGGTCAACCTGTCTATTTTAAAGAGAGATCATGACGAATCGTATGGAAATCGCATCTGGCAAAAGCTAAAGACAAGACTAACAAAGTTTAAGCTTTCTTAGGCCTAGTTCAAACGTCGAACTTTTAAGAGACAAACTAAACTCTAATATTTGGGTCGACCTAAATTGAGTTAGATCGTCTTTTGGTTCAGACATCGAACTTAGGACGCGTCGAACCAATCAACTGAATCCGACCAAAAATTTTCTCCCGAACAAGGCCAAATATACAATTTCATACAAATTTTTAATTTGTTAGTTTAGTTCGTGTGCGCAAAATCGACATTTGTCCTGGGGAAGAACTTCAGACATTTCTATCTGTCTGAAGCAGACGGATAGAACGTGTTGGACAATCCAAACTCATTCAGACGAACTCAAATGAGCCCGAGACGTCGAACTTTTCATGAACTGAACTCACTAAGTTTGGTTTGTCTCATGAAAAGTTCGACGTTTGCCCAAGGCCTAAAAGAAAGTTTCATCTTTTGAAAAGGGCTTATTAAAGCGCCTTTTAACGTTTTGAAGAAGTTTAGCAGTCTAGTTTCAAGTACTAATTAGGTGTGTAAAATCAATCACCAGCTGAATCGCTTTCAGCTGGTCGAACTGAACGTGGGCGACGAAGAGTTTTATTTCACTTTTTCTAAGAAACTTCGTTTTCGATAACTCAAGCGAACTGTAAAGAAACGTTAGAATCATTTTAACGTTTCTTTACAGTTCGCCTAAATGTTTTAGGCGATTGAAAACATTTTCCGTATTTGCATAGCAGAAAATAACGCGAGACAGCAGCTGGGAGAATATGTACCAGTCAATTCGAAAACCGCCCATCCCTCCCCCCGCCCCAGGCATACCCCCAGCATTTGACTGGAGTTTTACTCCGAGCAAAGGAGAATTTGACCTAAAATGGGGCCCGCGCAGTCGGGTATTTGACTTTTGTGTCAAAACGCTGATCAGCGTCGCAACCAAAAGGATTTCGTAATTCTCTCTGCATTTAGCGTGTGCACCCCTTTCATGGGTCCTTTGAAAAAGCCTCTTAAATGTCAGCTTTCAGGAATGGACAACTTTTATATAAATGAATAAACTTCTGTAAGACGGCTTTCCGAGATTTAAGATGTTTCGGTCACGGTTGTCTTTACTAGGATCCTGGTAGGATACAGTGTATTCACATTTGGTTTTGACTCATGGGAAAATTTTTGAATAGTCGCTGGTGCACGTGGGTGGCGTATTTGAAGCGCTAGCGGTTTTGGAATTGACTAGTACATAATCAAGCCCGAGACTATGTCGGGGGGTTGTACTGAGAACTTTAAATTGATTTATTCATGCAAAGCAGACTTTTTCTTAGAATCGCTTGCATAATTTAAATTTTACTACCACAAAAGTATGCTAGTGAGATTAACAAGATTATCAACCAATCAGGAGGAGATCATAGTGCTTGCTATAACATTCACGAAGGCGTCGTTGGCTCTCATCAATAGCTCACGTTTAATCACAATTTATCTTATAAAATAATCAGTTCCACTCCAACTTTCAATGCAAGAAATGCCCAGGCCAAACGTCTACCCTATTCTCGAAAAAACACTGAGAATTTTTTTTTTCAAGGACCTACGTTTTTTAATTCACTTGACAACGAAATCATCAGCTCTCGAACCATTTCCTCCTTCTCGCTCCTTTATACAAGCAAAACTGAAATATGCGTGTCTCGAGTAGATTCTTCCTCTCGTGTTTGTCGTATATCTTTTTTCCCTCTCTCTCCACGAGAATATTTGCTTCTAACCATAATTTACCTTTCACCTTTTGCAAATAATAGTTTTTTTTCTCAATATCACTTTGAATCATTGAATCACTGTTTTCAAGTGGTTAGAAATAATTCGCCCTATAAGCCAAAGCGACCTTTTCATAGACAATTGCTACATTTTCCATCTTTTACTAAAATTATGGGTTCTCATGTTAATCTGACCATTTCTGAAAAATGAGAGTCAAAATTTTAATTTTGTCTTTATAGAGGCTTGTGAGGAAAAGGTATCAAACTTTGGTTGCCATTAAGATTTAACTCGCTAATGATGGACTTCTTGGACCCGTGCTGAAGGATTATTTGTTCTGAGTTGAGAATAGACACGTGCCTTCGCAACCTCATAATTTGGCGCCTAAAGAAGAGGTAAGCGGAAGGATGACTTCACAACTATTGCAAATTTAATCCTTTTATGGTGGCTTTTGAAAGAGGAAACTTTATTACTTAAGTACATGTTGATTGTCCACCCTTTTTCCTATAAGAACATCCAATTTTAAGAATGAGGCTGGACCGTGCTAAACATTTATATTTGATGGCAATCAAACTGCATCAGAAAAAACATATTTAAGACGTTCCCTAAAATAATTTGTAAAAATGAGAGACTGTAGGCCTGCTCGACCTTCACCTCTTCTTTGAAAGGAGGTCAGGAATTCGCCGGAGGAGCAACGGTTTTGACCGAACTTCCTGTGTCACGCTATGTTCTAGAAAGAGCGGATAATAGGGCAGAGAGGGAATCTTAGGGGGTTGGCCGGGATATGTGAATTTCAATAAGGGTATTTGAAAGAGGTTGTAAATAAACGGAAGTGTAATTACTGAGACGTCCGCACATTTGAATAGGTTCTTTGGAACGTAAACAAGTCTACGCTGCGACTTCCTCAAGGCAAAGAATGCAGAATATTTTAATGGCGACTGTTGAATTCTCTTTAAACAACGCGGAACAAAAGTTTGCGGACCTCTGCGGGAAACAAATTCCTGATAATTTCAAGCGTTTGATTTGACAGGTGAAATAAAAATATCCCAAGGGCTAAACTGGGCGTTTCCCTCTCTGTCCCATTATTCTCTCTCGGGTCTATTAAAGGTAAAGATAATATACACTTAATGTCGGATCCCAAGGGAAACAGGACTCGAGAGAAAACAAAACTAACTGGTTTCCCAAGGGACCTGACATTAAGTGTTTTGTTATATTTCTAGATTTTCACTTCAACGTACTTCAACAGCAACAAAAAAGATTACGTTTAAGCGGAGCGAATCAAAACAGTCGACTCGGTACTTATAAGAACACAAATTTAATTCCAAAACCACTGATTGAATGATTTACAAAGCATACTTTCCTTATATCATCTGCATCTTTTTCCTCCACTAGCTGCTGTTTCTCTTCTCGGATAACTTTAAAAATCGTTGCTTTTTAGCTTTAGGCTTCATATTTGTGTTGAAACATGAACCTGTTGTGTTCATTACGAAAAAGAAAACTGGCAGTGCTTTTCCCGCCTTCCGTCACGCCACTTTTCCACCATGCTTTGATCACGTGCTGTAATGTATCCCGAGAGGGGGTACATTGCTTAACAGGATCGGCTTACATTTGATTTTAGTCAAGGCCATGTGACCAAGAATCAGCCAATTGCTGTCCCTGTTTAGTAGAGTGAAAGTCTAGAAATATAACAGGATAAATTAACTAAGATAACTTTATTTTTTCTCTTCAGGATATCTCAAATGATAAAAACGTTTTACAAAATCATTGTACTTACAAATTTATTTCATTCCTAGCCTCAACCTTCTTGTAAAAAGGTTCTTATAAAATAAGATTGTATAGTTACTTTAGAACAGTTTGAATAGTGTTTATGACTAGATTAAGTGGTAAAAGTGGCACCGCGGACCTTGATCAAGAAAACTTCAAAGCTTTTCGTTCCCTTTCACTTCAATGACGGTCAAGCGTTCTTCAACGTTTTTACCTTTCAGCGATAAAATGATTACTTACTCCAGAACGTGATGGAAATTATGCTTCACTAGTCATCGTCTGAAATAAAACTTATGCTCATTGTGTGACTATTAGAATTTCGTTCAGTCATAGTTTGCGTAAGTTTGGAAAAGCCGACCGACCAATCTACGGACCAACCAAAATTCAACCCCCTTAAATTCGAATCACGAGTTGAAAACTGTTCCAATGCATGTCAGAACTGTTCCTTGCTTATAGGACGTTTTATTGATATGCACTAATAAACACGACAATAGCCCAGAATTAGTTTCAGGTAAGGATAACAAACCAATTATAAGTTGATCCTGATGCTGGTTTCGCCACCCAACACCTGCCTGGTTCATTAGATTGTTACAATAGCCGATAACACAGTTTTTACCTCATTCCATGGCTCATTTAGTACTGTTCTGTTCTCTGTTTGAACTTGAGTGAAAAATATCAAAGCTTTTCTTATTGCAGAGAGAGGAAATATGGAATATTTAACTGGAATCCTGCTTGATGTCTCCGGTTCCATGGGTCGTTACATTAAAAGGGATACTGATGATGATGGAGGACCATCCCCATGGGCTCGCTCGATCTTTGAGGTTATTGACAACCTTATCAAATACGATGTTTCTTCTGAAAACCATGTATTTGCAATGGGCGTTGGGGCTTGTACTGGTGAGGACATTTTTGATATCATAGGAACTCTTAAACAGATTCAGAATGAAGACAAAAAAACTGAGAATGATGTTCAGGGGCCTGCTGCTAGTTGGCAAATAAAGAAGATTTTCGAAATATTAAAAAGATCCGGCGCAAGAACTGTTGACAAATGGGCAGCGGAAGAAGATGCCATCATGGCATTGGAATATAGAGAGGCTGATTTGCTACTGAGCAAATTTGAATCTGACAAGTCGTTTCTTAAAAAATTTGTTGAAGATTTCCTACCAGAAGCTTGCCGGGATTGGCCTGAAAGCCCCCTGGAGGACATGATAGGCCTTTCTTATCTTAAAAGAGCAGCGCAAAGTGCGTATGCGTCAGTGGCAACCACCTTTGTAAGAGCAACAGTTGCAGACATCAGGGAAGTAGTTAATAAGGCTAAGCCTTATTTGCTGAAAGAAGCGAAAGAAAAAGTAGCTCTGTTGGGTGTGACTGTTAATTCCATTTCCAATGTTCAAGATGCCTCAAATGTTCTTCATGGGTGTGTCGATGAAAAAGAACTCTCCCCAAAAAGGAGTCAGGAATTATTGAAAAGCGTCGAGCCTTACATTTACGGTGGAACGCCTTTATTTCAGTCGATTGAGAAGGCGATAAAACTTTTTCAAGCCTCTAGGTTTTCCAGCCACAAAAAGTTGCTTTTCATCTTGTCAGACGGAAGTCCCTCAGATGGACATGCTAGTGATCGTACAAGAATAGATCGAGTGGTCTGTGACTTAAACACAGCAGGTGTGACCGTAGTGAGCTGCTTTGTCACTGACTCTACGCAGATTGACCCCAAACGACTCTACAGCAAAGAAGGACCTGACTGGGATCCCGGTGCAAAGTTCCTGTTCTCATTGAGCTCAAAGAAGCCCACGCAATCGCTACCACGCACTATGTTTGTTAAACGTGATTGGACCATCGATATCACCAACAATGAAACACACTTGTTCTTGCAGGTCAATCATCCAGACAACTTGCGAGAGGCTTGCCAAGTGGCACGTGATGTCGTTTATTCTCAAGACGCGCTATCCGAAATGCTTGCAGTCGTCGACTTAGATCTCTACATTAACCAACAATTAGAGGGCTATGAAGCAAAATTAAAGCAAGAAGGGGCGACCTGCTATGCAAATGCAGCTGCGACAATTCTCCATTTGTCCATGAAACGAATTCTTGGACGCGAAGGCGAATGTCCAGATTTCTACAAGTTAAGAGAAGAATTTACCAATCGTTTTGGATCTAGTGACGGAGCCAATACCTTCCATGTGCTGCAGAAGATGTGCCCAAAGTACCGTATGCGGTGCCAGGAAGTTGACCTCAAAGGTGCCATGGAAGCGATCACTTCAAGTCGCCCAGTAGTGGCAACATTTCGGCTCACTGACCCTGAATGGAAACGTTTTGGAAACTTCTTTCGAACAAACCCAAAAGGTATTTTGACGAAGGCGGAGATCGACATAGCAGCCCGTCTTTCCAATACTCCTACCATTGGCCATGCAGTTGTGTTGACCAGTGTCGACAGCCAGTGTCTACAACTGCTAAATTCTTGGGGAGATTCCTGGGGAAACAAAGGATTTCTCAAAGTGCAGAACGCAGACGTTCTTGGATTGGAATTTATTGACGTTTTCTGTGAAAAAGAAGATTTGACAGTAGAAGAAAAATCGAGTTACGAGAACCATGGATCCGAAGTTGCCAGAAAATTAATGAAAGATTTGCCGAGTCTTCAGCGAGCTGAATTCAAGTGCCCCAAATGCAGCAAGACATCACCAGTGATGGAGTTTACCGGAACTTTGATATGCGCAAAGTGCCCCAAATGTCGCAATGAGTTCTATTCAAAAAATGCTGAGGAAGGGAACATTTTGGTTCTTAATCTTTATCTTACCTCTTTAATCAGATAGAAAAAATTATCCTTTCTTTAAAATGGAAGAGATTAACTCCTCTATAGTAAGGTATGAGGAGGTTAGACATAAGCTTCATTCACACCGAAGCTTATTAAACATGTTTAAAAGATGTTTAGTTCAACACAGTTGAATTTTCTTTCCTTCATAAAGGCTGCTAACTAACTTAAATTGACTGCAAACGCCTTGCAAACTACAAAACATGTTGATTTTCATTTGCATCCTGTGTGAAAACCTGTGTGTTCCAGTTTTCCATGTCTGTTTTTCTTTTTCTTTTTTTTTTTTTTAAAAAAAAGGAAAAGCCTGGTTTTATTAAATACGTTGAGTTGGTGTGTATTGGGCTATAGATAACCATCGAAAAAATTCGAGATTTCAGTTGTTTAACAAGTTTAGTGCATAGAGGTCGAATGATTTTAATTTTGATAAGTAAGCTAGTCTCAGTCGGAATTGTCGGGACACTTTACGGTTTTCTTACCCTACCAATTTTGATGTGCTTGATTTGTAGAGTGAGCTGCGATAAATTAAAACTACATTGAAAGGATGAGGAGAAAAACAACGTTTGGTCATGGCGTCCCAACTTTTTTTGTCTGAGACTTTAGTTCCCGTTTAGGTATGCTGGAAGACCCTTTCGTTAATCAAACAAATAACGGGAAAAAATCCCATAAGCTGCGTGGCACTTTAAAACGTAAGAAAAGGAATGTTCAATGGAAAAAATAGTAATGAACGAATTAAAAGTGCCGTCTATATAGTAATAATAACAATGACTTTATTAACGAGTCAAGCAAAAATCTAGCAGAGGGGATTCCCCACTGCTAATAGGGGACATCTAAATTTCTATAAAGTACAAACTAAAAATACAAAACGAATTAATATAGAGTCGAAACTAGAATCTACTAAGAGTTAGAATTAAAAACTACTAATGATAACCAAGAGAGAATGATCTCTCATTTTCTCTTGTGATAACTCACTAACATACATACTACAAAAACTCCATTTATAATTGTCAAAATTTTAAAATCTTGTAATTAAAATCGTAATTAAGAAAATTTAGAATTACGAATTGCAAAGGTAGCAGCCACTACATCCATCTAAAATGTCACTTAAATCAAGACTGCGTGCGGGTCTTAAACTTCTTAAGACTGGCAAAACATCTGTCCTTGCTTCGTATCTTGCTCCAGAGTCTTGGACCTACAATCTCTGACAATCAACTTGGGTCAAACTGCTCTGATACATGTCTTTCTCTCTTCCAATGTTGTTTTGAAATGGTTTTTTGGTGGAATTGTCCAAGTTCGAGGCCAACATTGAGGGGATAGGAAAAAGGAGGTCGAGCACACAATGTCAATGTTATTCCTTCGATTGACCCAAGTTCTAACGTCCCGAATTGTAGGTTCCACTCTCGGCGGAGCTGTTTTCTTTTTCTCAATGTACAATTCTTCTAAGACCTACCGTTTTAGCAAAGCGAGGTGTGGGCCGGAAATCGAAGTTAATTTCTGACAGTAGAATAATCCCGACGACGCCCTAACATTTAGAAGTGGCATAAGTGTGAGGGTTTTTTTATAAAGAGCAACCAAGCTCATGCAGAGACTGGCACTGATTTCAGTGGCGTTGCTAACAATTTCCCAGAGATACACGCAGTTTTCTTAATCAGCCTTACCCCGTCTTCTATTAAACCTTTTTCATGCGGGTGACTTGATTGAATATCCCCTTTTTATTGAATTTTGAGAAAATTCATGAAATAAGAAAGCAAATAAATGCAGGGTCCAGCATGAATTATTTTAGGACTGCTAGTTGCATTGCTTCTTTTCAGTGTAAATATTCCTTATTTTAATCAGTGTTTACTTGAAACTTTCCATGCTTATATGTATCAGGGCTACTTTTTGTTACTAGCATAGCATATTTCAGGTAATACGTATGTCGGCTGTGGAGGAAATCTGTAAAAACGTGTCTTGTTGTTGTTAGTTTTTACACTAGATGAATATTTTTCTTTTCTTGTAATGTAAGTAAACTAACTGTTTAAACAGTTTAAGAAGTTTTGGAATGGGCCCGACCTCGACATATGCGGCTACCTGCCGACAGCCGAATTAACTGTCTCAGCGTTTAATATTTACTAGATGCTAATAACGGTAAAGTAAATTTAATTTTGAGAGTTCTCGTACTTACATACACTTTTCTCCCTGGATCCCAGCCACTTGCTGGAGTAGCCTGAGTATATAACAATTTTGGAAAGTGTCATTTATCCTACCATTTCTTTTGCAATGAGGTGACCGTTCATGAACAATCAAAACGTCCCTCAGCTGCCTTGGGTCAACTCAGAGTTGACAGAACAAGCATTTGTTTGTTCAGAAGAGCACCTTATGTAAAACATACAGAGATATACACAACAAAATACTATGTCGTATAAAACTTTCATACGCAAATGAGTTTGCGATGTTTTTTTTCACACCTGAGAAGTATGGTTCGTCCAATCAGAATCTCAGTCATTCAACGAAAGCATTTGTAGCTATAGAGACTTAAAGCTTACAGAGGAGAGTTTTTCCCGTAGAAAAAAGTTAACGACTATTCGGAAATTGGACAGTACATGGCAATTGCGTATATTTCAAAGTTAAAAGAGGAAAATTGTAGATAACATGCAAAACAACAGTGGAAAGGGAAAAACAGAACGAAACGTAAGATAGAGTTCTACTATTCTGTCTTTTGTTATTCAAACCGAACTTTTCACAAAAATTGCCACTGGTTAGGCATTTGATCTTTACCTGTAGATTCTGAAGACCGAGCTATAAGATAACTTGTCATAAAATTCCTACATTACCTCCTTAATACTCTTAAATGTTTTTAAAAAAATTCTTAATAGTTTTTTAAAATATCATGTAGTTTTCTTTGCCATTTCAAGATGTGTAGCTGCTGTTCTGTTATTTAAGCATTTTGGTAAGAATTAAATTAAAAGGCTTTCAATTTTTTTTATGTCTGAGTATGTATATAGTAAAGATAATGCCACAAGGAAAATACCCTAATTGATTTGGAGCCTTAAAGGAGACGGCAAGCACGTGAAGCACCACTGTTCCCCTAGGGGGTCTCCGAGGCTTCCCTTCCCCCTCCCCCCACCCCTTAAGAGACTTTTCCTTTCTCATTTTTGAGGAAGTAATTTAACTTGCTTTATCGTTCAGGGTTCTCAATTAGAATACGAGTAGTCCCTAACTTTTATCAAAATCAAGCGAACTACTCCAGCGCGCTTGAAATAACCGCGGGAGGAAGGAGAGGTACCCTGGTCCCAGATGTTCTTCTTGATTTTTCTTCACGAAAGAGATCAAGAGTAAGCCGCGAAGCGGCGACAACGAGTCGCGAAAGGGACGAGGAGAGAGAGAAAAACCTCTGGTTACCTTGGCCTCGAATCTCACTTTCATGCAGACGACAGCTGTCAAACGCGTCAAATTGCTAATAAAAGGAGTGACCAATGGCAACTTAGAAACACGTGCTTATCAGCCGCTATTTTTTTAAGTGGGGGTAGACCTGGGGAAATTATGTTATGAACAAACCATCTCCACTTGGGTGGTAAAGAGTGATTTGTTAATCGGGGTCAAGCTAAAGCATGTGTTAACGATGGGCGACAAGAGTCCAGGAATAGGAAGACCACTTTATAAAGAAACCGACATTATTCCAAACGACTGCTGCAGGATTTGCAGAATTTATGTAAAAGTAAGTGGCCGATCTAAAATCAACTTTTTTGGGTATAATAACAAGGATTTTTCACAAACATTGTCATTTGTTCTGTCGGCAGTGTGCCAGCGGGAAGTTGTAAAGTTTGCAAGAGTCTATCAATCGCTCTTATTGCATTGCTTACTTCTGCGGGGCGCGCCGTTCGCGTCGATTCGCGGGCATTCCCTTCAAAATAGTAATATTAATATGTATTCTGGCAATCTGGCTCGCATTTTGGTTTGGCGGCTCCATTTCCTTTTTTTTGTGGAACAAGAACGCTAGGAAGAGTCATGCAGCACAACAAACCCTTAATGTTCGGAATGTACTTTCAGAGGTTTTTGTTGACCCAATAGACCTATTCGGCTAACTCAATGTTGTACCCAATTCAAACCCTTTGGGAATAAAACGTTTTGTTTCAGGAATTTCCATATCATTTAAATATCAATGCCACATTATAATGCAAATGCAATACACAAAGAATCTTATCCCCGGGAGATTTGAATTGGGTACAATATTGAGTTAGCCGAATAGTTCTATGCCAAAAATAACGTTGGTTAGATCTTTTTTGGGCGTCGCTGGAAAATCAAGCTGCACCGAAAATGATTACGTACTTGTACAAAGTTGTATGTTTTTTTTCCTACAAGGAAACTTTCATTCCGTATTCGGAGATTTTTTATTTTGCTGCCCTAAACAAGTTAGTTTATTTAATGGAATGACAGTATTGTAACAGAAAATATACTTTCCATGTCCGGTTGATAAAATTGTGAACACATCCTTTCGACTCAACGCAGCGAACAAAGCTTTCTTTTGTTGTTCAGTGAGACTCAGGAAAGCGCTCATTCTTTCAGGAACACCATCCATGTCAAAATCTCGAAATATGGCGTGCCTTTACGTGCCTTGGTCCCGTGCAAATGTTATTGCGAGTGCAGCATACAAACAATTTTCTTCCCTAGTAGAGAGAGGCAAAATGAGGTGTGAAAATCCTCAGCGTCCCCTCGGTAGTTACAATTAAACGACCCACTCAAATTGGTTTGCGTGTTTGAAAAACTATCAACCAATCAACGCCCGAGGGTCCGATCCTGACCCTGTCGTCTGCATGAAAGTGAGATTCGAGGCCAAAGTAACCAGAGGTTTTTCTCTCTCTTCTCGTCGCTTTTGCGACTCGTTGTCGCCACTTCGCGGCTTGCTGTTGATCTCTTTCGCGAAGAAAAATCAAGAAAAACCTCTGGGACCAGGGTAAAGGAGAGGCGAAACGAGAAGAAACGAGAAGAGGAAAAAATTCACAATTCCCTCCGCGTGTCAGGCCTGTTTCAAACTTCGTGCTACTGCCGTTCTGAAGTCAACTGACCGAATTAAATTCGACTTTAGTACGGCAGTGGCACGGTGTTTGAAACAGGCTTTACCTTTCTCGCGGGTAGCGGTTTCCACTCGCGCTCTCACACATTTCACTCACTCTACTATCGCTGAGGGAAAATGAGGACTACTTCTAGGTTAGTTCTTGACAAACAAGATAAGCTTAAAACTGATTTCTATTTTTAAGCAATGGCAGTCGGTTTTATGCAACTCATGTACATCTGGCAAAAGAAGAAGGAGCGGTTATCGATGTTAGCTTACTTAAGTAAAACTTGTCACCTTTAGACTACCTTTATTTTTACCAACTGTCAGTGTAGCAAACAAGAGGAGAGTATGATTGACAGAAGGTAGACATACCAGGGCTTGAAATAACGGCCAGTCAACGCAAAATGTCCGGTCAAAAATAGTTTTTTTCTGGTCAAATCCTTAGATGGCCGGACGTTTTGTCCGCTCTTTTTTTAAATTTACAACTTTCACGATTCGTAAATCGGCCTTAATCTTGCTAGTTTTGTTCAGGTTTTTATCAAGCCCAGACAGAATAAATATGTAATCAAAATACAGGTAAAATCAAATCCACAGGCAAACTGTTGTATTTAATCTGTCTTGTATCCAGACATCTTTCTCAGAGCAACCGACGGTAGGGATCCTCTCCATAATGCCTCCGAGCCTCCCCCTTTTTAGTCATCTACCTTGTCTCGATGCCTTGATGGTCCTCGATGCGTAGCCGCATACTGCTCAAAAGATTATTATCAAATCTTTCATTTCTAGTTTCAATTATGAAAAATTGTTAATCCCTTAAACCAGTAAACAAAAGTCTATGATTTTGCTTGGAACAGACTATTTGCTTCCCTGTTTTTTGACAAAATTAGTTAGTGAGAAAATGGTGGACGGAATACAAAAACACCAGCTCTTATAGCGGGCGCTCCCTTCTCTTTTCCCTTTCGCCCTTTTCGACTCGACTGGGAAAAAGCCTTTCTCGAAAAATTTTATCCTTTTAACAGGGCTTTAGTTTTAATGGTTTGAAGAAGTTCAGCAGTTTTGTTTCAAATATTTTAGGTGTCAAAAACTAATAAATGGCCACTCGAAACCTTTGCGGCTGTTTTGGTTTATTCGAAGTAAACAACCGGGAGCTGCTCTTCTGAATTCTTAGAAATTTTTGAAAGTGTGCGACGAAGCGTTTCCTAGTTTCTACGAATGTCAAAGACTAGGGCAAACAATTGGACCCTGAATCGGAGATTACTATCGTCACTCTATTTGTTGTTCAGAAGCGCAAGCCATAAACGTCGTAAAACCGAAAGAAGAACTCAAGAAACTCAAAGGTGGAATGATTTTAAACTGCTCAGTAAAGCGATACCGTATCTGAACTAAGACTTACACTTGTTCATTTACTAAGGGGAATTAAAACTGAAAAGAAAAGCCACAGTAAGGTGACTGAAAGATATGAATTTCACTGTACCTCGTATTTATTAACAACAATGCCGGCCTCGAAAACAAATTGATTTCCTGTAAAGCTGAATTTAACAGCTGTATAAGAACCCCCACCCTCCTTTCCTTAGAGTCGCTTCCGCCAAAAAAGTCACTGAGAAAAAACATCAGTTGTGCTAATCTCCAACAATAGTATGCGAGAGCGTGTTTTTATCACATTATTATCTACCAATCACCCCTGCCCGTGACTAAGCAAGATTTTAGGATTAAGTCCTTGTCAACTGTTTGCTTTCCTCGACAGTTCAAGACTTGGGTGAGTTATAAATCGTGTATTACAAGACCTATAGTAACTAGCTGGCTTGAGAGGAGTCCTTGTTTTCGCTATGATATGTTTGGAGCCGGTTTAGAAAAGCCGATGAAGATGCACATGTATGTAGCAGAAGTTTCAGCCAAAATTGCTAACGATATTCCCAAAAATGTCAAGAAACAAATCATTCTATTTCATAGCAAGGTTTGAAGCAATTTATAGTGCTTCCAAAACTAGAGTACCAGTACTAGCAACATCGGAGCTTGTCTCGAAACTTCGATATGATGGCTCGTTCTACCTCAAAGCAATTCGTTTCAAAATCCCAAAGCAATTTCACGGCTGAATTATGAACGACTTTCTAATTTAACGATTTTTGTGGGATTTATATGACTTATAAAAGCTGATACTTCAAATTTCAGTTTAAAATGTCCGCAAATTTTTTTACCAGACACGCTTTTCTTTGAACAGTAAGCTCCACTCAATCGCTAAAGTTTTTAAAAAAAATAACCGTGAGTAAAATATTAATTTGCCCATTTAGCAAAGTGGCCTTTTCATCAACAATAGGTAAAAGTTACAACTTCTAAAAAATCATAGGCTTTTATGTTAAGCACCTCTAAGAAAATAAATAAATTGGGCACCATTTGACAAATAACACTGTGGCATTCTACACTATTTATATTATTCTATCATTGCTATTATCAGTACGAAGGTAACTAACTACGTGTCTGGTGGTATAAGTCACTCGCGATGAGCCGTTACTTAGTAGACGTTTTTCTTTTTAGAGTCTGCTGAATGAAACGTACCGAACGTTGTTTTCCTGTATCAAGATATTTTCGTGTTTGACAAACTGAACAGTATTTTACTGGTGGAATTTGAATGCATAGAGCTCGGGCAGCTTTTATTTCCTTGTTTTTCTTGGAATGGTTTGCATAAAATAAATTGTGAAGACATCAATTGTTTCAAGCACCTGCTGATAATATTTTGCTAACAATTCCACACTCCTCTGTAAGGACTTCCACAAACTGTACGGTAAGATATAAGTTGTTATCCTAGACTTAATAATAATTTCCATCTTTTCCACCTTTTGGGTCGGTCTTGTTGAGAAAGGAGAGGAAAGAGACTCCGCTTCAGTGCACTTATGCCCGATGCGCAAGCAAATTTTCTCTTGGTATCAGTTCACTTTAGAAGGCTCTCAAACAAAACCATTACTGTCTACAACAACATTTTAAAGATGTTTCAATCTGATTAGGAATTTTAAAGTCCCACAGACAATTTTCCATTTCGCAACGGGTTACAAGCATTGGCATTATTGATAGATAGGACATAATAGTGAAAGCAGAAACTGATATTAGCGAATGAGTGCTTCCACTTATTCATCGACGAAAACATAAGGTGACTGAATTAAGGATTAGATCGGCAATCAAACACGTTTAGATTGGTATCTTGAGCGATAAGAGCGCTGGCGAGTTAAATTTCGTCGGCGGGAAAAGTCGCAGGCAAAACCGGACTTCTGTCCATTACAAGGGACTTGCATATTTCGAAAGTAAATTAGTAATGACCCGGCTGCGATCAAAAATACATGCTTCCCGAAATTCGTGAATAACTCCCATTCAATTAAGAAAGGAATAGACCCAGCTTTTCATTCATGACGGCAAAGAAGAAATGACATTTAATTTCCAGATACCTGATTGAATGACTTGAATAGGGCCTCGTTGCAATAGCAAAATCCTCCCCAATGCGTGTTAACGAACTGGAATTTTGGCTCAGGTATTTTAGCTGTCTGATATCGTTACACTTGTACAGTTACTAAGAAGAATTAAAACTAAATTTTGAATTAAATTGAAACATATTTTCCACTCGAAAATAAATTCATAGAAAGTTTAGTATAAATACTTTTCTTTTTTTTTTCTTGGAATCGCCTATATTACAAAATAAATAAATTTCTAGGAAAAGAACCAATTATTTCTATTTTTCAGTTGACGTCAACACGGCTACGTGGCGGTTCGGCACTGTTACAACCTCCTCGAACTCTTAGGTGAGCTATTCTACTGTAAACTACAACAATTAGTTATTTCCAGCTTGAGCAGCGGTCGAAATAATCCTTCCAGCTGCTTGCGCGCAAGATATGTTTCTCGCATTTTACTCTTTAAACTGAGAGAACTGAACAAACCGCCTTCACTTAATTAACTAAACGAGTCAGTAAACTTTCTTACTCTAAAAACGTGGCAGAAGCCCGGGGGCAAAAGTAACTTGAATTTGCCTCAGTTTGACGAGGGATCATTAAAACTACGCGGATTGAGGCAACAGTTTTTCCCACCATTCAGTAGTGATAATGAATAGCATTAACCGTCGCAGCAAAAACTATGTATGAGTACTCAGAGAAATAGATACCCCTTCTAAAACCATGACAACGTTCCGTACGTCTCAGTACACTGCAAAATAAGTCCAAGTTTTAAAATGTTATGAATGAATATGTCAGGGCATTAAAAGACGCTTAAGAAAAACCCAAAAACACGAAAAAGTACATCAAGCAGAATTCTAACAGGTATTTTGTCGAAAAATTCTGAAACTTGTTAACCTAAAACCAAAATGACACTATGCCCTAACTCACTATGCGTGGAGTTCTCGATATGATAAACAAGTACTACCCACGATTGTGATATTAATAGGTAATAAAATGGTAAACTCGTGAAATTAGGGAATAATTTCAGTCGTCACCATCCGATTACACATATGAATGTTGTAGTGGCGGGAAATATGTTAACAAATGTTACAAGTTTTATCATTTTGCAGTCGGGAGAGGGCTTAACCTCCTTCAATAAAGATAACAGTGCTAACTTTTCTGGTGAAAAAAAAAAAGATCAATGAAACTTTCCGGGTGTCTATTTTTAGAGCCGGGGAATACGCGAACAACCTTTAAGTTAAATCTCGTCCTCGAATCTTAAAGTCTCTGAAAGTCCCTAATGTTGTATTCAGCGAGGAAAAGTAATTGTGTAGAATTATACAACTAACCTTCCTATTTAGTTCCGTATTTTTAAAAAGTGTACAAATCCTAGTAATATGACTTGCTTTAGAACAAAGAAAAAGCGATGAAAACCAAAATTATTTAAAAATTATAAAAAGCTCCCTTCAAATATAGGTCTTCGATGAATCTTTCCAATTTTATTTAGCTAAACGTTCCATACTTTAGGGTGCGTTTTATTGAGCGTATTCCGGAAAAAGAATACGCAAAAGTTTTGTAACAAATCGTTTGTACCGTGATTTTTCGACAACAAACATAAATGCAAGCAGATTTATAGCCGAACACGAATGATTTGTAGAGTTTATTCCATTAATACTAATTCCGAAATACTGTCAATCGGACACGCCTTTAGGGGCACCAGCCGCGCCAACCTGTCCTCCAGTGTATAATATGAGACATCATATAGCTTTATACTATCTACGTAGCCACGGCTTTTACTGTTCTGTTAGTAAGACTTATCAAAAGAAATAAAAGCTTATGTGAAATGCTTCAAAAAGTAGACTTAAAACTAAAAAATGACAAAGGAAAAAAGAATTAATTAAAAGATTCTTTTGGGATATTTTATTATGCAAAGCATTTTCGTCATTCACAAAACAGAAATTCACACTCAAATTGAAATTCATAGAGCGCCGAAATTTAAAATCTAAAGCTGTTATACTTTTTTTCTTGGAATCAATAAATACAAGACAAAGCATCAATAGCGCTGCGTGAGGTTACTACTTATAGACCCGAAACTCAGACAAACAAACTGAAATTAACATTAGCGAATGCCTCACTTTTGTCTGACTTTTGTCATTGAAATGTGATTTCTGTCTGTCTTTTGTCATTAATAAAACGAGAAAAATGGTAAAACTCAGATAAAAATTGCAAATTAGTCACTTTGGCGTCATTCGTGCGCTACGCTATCGATCCAATCAGAAAGGAGCGTTTGCATCACATGATTACATCAACGCAACTATAACTAGCTTACCATCTTTATTTTGCCAACAAATCCACCCTGCTGGCGTTTTTTACTTTCGTTGCAGCTAACACCTCTGCAAAGACTTCCACGAACTGTTAGGTGAGCCAACAGTTTTTTATCCTAGACTAATAATTTTCTATCTCTTCCTCAATTTGTTTAAGTTTATACATGTAGGTTTTGGTCCTATTTAGAAAACAAAGGAAAGAGACTCTGCTTTAAAGCACGTCTGTATTATTTTATTTTCTTTTGGTATCAGTTAACTTAGAAAACCTTCAAAGGAAAACCAGTAGTATCTTTAACTCTGCTGTTTAGAACTGTTTGGGAATTTTAAAACGCAACAACCACTTTTCCATTTCGTAATAGGTTTGAGCATCAGTGTGGATAGTAAAATAAATAATATAAAGAGAATATAAAATCGAAAGCGGAAAAGATGAACGAGTTCTCAAAGAAATCACTTGTTCATCGACGAAAACATTACGGGAAGGAATTGAGGAGTATAAAATCAAGCACCTTTAGTTAGGTATTTTGTCGGAGAAAGGGCACTCCGAGTTGAACATCTCTCTTATGGGAAAAGTCGCAAAAACGGGCAACATGAAATTCTGCACATATAGGCGACTTGAATTTACCGAAAGACATCTGGAAAGTTGCAGTAATGAACGAGCCGCGATGAAACAAATTATGGCTCCTGAAGTTCGTGAACATTCAATCCGCATTCACGAAAAGAACTGGCTCAGCTTTTCATTTATGACGGCAAAGTGACTTTTCCGCCGGAGAAGAGCATTTAATATTAAGATACAGATAACTGATTCAGTGACTTGAAAAGGACCCCGTAGCCATTACAAAATCCACCCAGTGCAGTACCTGAGTAATGTTAACCAAACAGAATTTTGGCTCAAGTATTTTAAAACAGTTGTTTTACACCAATAGACTCGTTCAGTTGTCATATATCACCTAGAATTGAAAGTAAAAATGAAATTGAAATTAAAAGAGAATTTCCGACTCGAAATTAACTAAATTCATAGAAAGCTTAGGCTGTCGATTTCTTTTTCTTAGAATCGCTTAGATTGCACAATAAATACATTTTCTAGACAAAGGGTAAATTGTGCCAAGCAACGATTATTGCTGTTTTCAGCTGACGTCAATAACGCCACCCGAGAGAGCCGCGGAAATCAAGCTTATGGACGTGCTTTAGTGCACTTCTCTATCCGCAAGAAAATTTTCCCTTGGTATCAGTTCACTAAGGAGACCCTCAAAGAAAACCAGTACTGTCTTCAACAATCTTTTAAACATGTTTCAATCTGATTACGAATTTTAAAACCCCGCAAACAACTTTCTATTTGGCAATGGGTTACAAGCATCTCCTATTCGGTATTGATAAAGAGCACATTATAGCGAAAGCGGAAACTAATATCAGTGAATGAGTGCTGACTTAAGGATTATACCGGCAATCGAGCACCTTTTAGTTTGGTATCTTGAGCGCTGGCCAAATTTCGAAAGTGAATTAGTATGAGCCGGCTGCAATCAAAAATAAATGTTTCCCGAAATTCGTCAGCCCCTAATCCCCATTTAATTAAGAAAAAAATGGACCCAGCTCTTCATTCATGACGGCAAAGATGAAATGACATTTAATTTCCTGATAACTGATTCAATGACGTGAATAGTGTCGTAGCCATGGCAAAATCCTCGCTAATGCATGTTAACGAACTGGAATTTTACAGTTACTAAAAGGAATTAAAACTAAAAATGAAATTAAAGTAAAAGATATTTTCCACTCGAAAATGAATTCATAGAAAACTTGTTATATAAGTTTTTTCTTGGAATCGCCTATATTACAAAATAAATACATTTTCTAAGAAAAAAGCAATATAATGATAATTTCACAATTACTATGGCAACGTTCCCTACGTCTCCGTGCCAAATGCGTCCAAGTTTTCAAATGTTATGAAAGAAGGTGTTAGGACATTAAAAGACCCTTAAGAAAAACGAAACACACGAAAGAGTACATCAAGAAGAATTCTAACAGGTATTTTGACGAAACATTCAGAAACCTGTACATGACTTAACGGCCAAAATGTATGCCCTAAACTTTTCAGTGCGTTGAGTTCTCGATACGATAAACAAGCGACTACCCACGACTGTGAGGGTAACTTGTCACCCGTTTCATTAATAGCTAATAACACGGTCGATCCAATCAGCAAGGAGCGTTTGCATCACACGATTACATAAACGAAACTATAACTAGCTTACCATCTTTATTTTGCCAACAAATCCACGCTGCAGGCGTTTTTTACTTTCGTTGCAGCTAACACCTCTGCTAAGACTTCCACGAACTGTTAGGTGAGCCATCAGTTTTTATCCTAGACCAATAATTTCCATCTCTTCCACAATTTGTTTAAGTTTATAGGTTTTGCTCTTATCTAGAAAACAAAGGAAAGAGACTCTGCTTTAAAGCACGTCTGTATTATTTTCTCTTGGTATCAGTTAACTTAGAAAACCTTCAAAGGAAAACCAGTAGTATCTTTAACTCTGCTGTTTTTATCTGTTTAGGAATTTTAAAACGCCACAACCACTTTTCCATGTCGTAATAGGTTTGAGCATCAGTGTGGATAATAAAATAAATAAATCGAAAGCGGAAATAATGAACGAGTTCTCAAAGAAATCACTTGTCCATCGACGAAAGTAAGGAATTGAGGAGTATAAAATCAAGCACCTATTAGTTAGGTATTTTCTCGGAGAAAGGGCGCTCCGAGTTGAACATCTCTCTTATGGGAAAAGTCGCAAAAACGGGCAAAACGAAATTCTGCACATATAGGCGATTTGAATTTACCGAGAGACATTTGGAAAGTTGTAGTAATGAACCGGCCGCCATGAAACAAGTAATGGCTCCTGAAGTTAGCATGAACATTCAATCCCCATTCACGAAAAGAACGGGCCCAGCTTTTCATTTATGACGGCAAAGTGACTTTTCCGCCGGAGAAGAGCATTTAAAATTAAGATACAGATAACTGACTCAGTGACTTGAAAAGGACCCCGTAGCCATTACAAAATCCACCCAGTGCAGTGCCTCATGAGTAATATTAACTAAAGATAACTTTGGCTCAAGTGTTTTGAAATAGTTGTTTTACACCATTAGACTTGTTCAGTTGTCAGATAACACCTAGAATTGAAAGTAAAAATGAAACTGAAATTAAAAGAAAATTTCCCACTCAAAATTAACTAAATTTATAGGAAGCTTAGGCTGTCGATTACTTTTTCTTAGAAATAAATGCATTTTCTAGGAAATGGGTATATTGTGCCAAGCAACAATTATTGCTGTTTTCAGCTGACGTCAATAACGCCACCCGAGAGAGCGGCGGAAATCAAGCTTATGGACGTGTTTTAGTGAACTTCTGTATCCGCAAGAAAATTTTCCCTTGGTATCAGTTCACTAAGGAGACCCTCCGAGAAAACTAGTATTGTCTTCAACAATCTTTTAAACATGTCTCAATCTGACTACGAATTTTAAAACCTCGCAAACAACTTTCCATTTGGCAATGGGTTACAAGCATCTCCTATTCGGTATTGATAAAGAGCACATAATAGCGAAAGCGGAAACTAATATCAGTCAATAAGTGCTGAATTAAGGAGTATACCGGCAATCAAGCACCTTTTAGTTTGGTATCTTGACCATGATAAGAGCGCTGGCGAGTTAAATTTCTCCGCTGGGAAAAGTCGCAGGCAATTCTGTACATTACAAGCGACTTGCAAATTTCGAAAGTGAATTAGTATACGAGCCGGCTGCGATCAAAAATAAATGTTTCCCGAAATTCGTCAACCTCTAATCCCCATTTAATTAAGAAAAGAATGGACCCTGCTTTTCATTCATGGCAGCAAAGAGGAAATGACATTTAATTTCCTGATAACTGATTCAATGACTTGAAATAGCGTCGTAGCCATAGCAAAATCCTCGCCAATGCATGTTAACGAACTGGAATTTTACAGTTACTAAAAGGAATTAAAACTAAAAATGAAATTAAAGTAAAAGATATTTTCCACTCGAAAATAAATTCATAGAAAATTTATTATATAAGTTTTTTCTTGGAATCACCTATATTACAAAATAAATACATTTTCTAAGAAACAGGCAATATAATGATAATTTCACAATTGCTATGGCAACGTTTCGTACGTCTCCGTGCCAAATGCGTCTCGTGAGATTACACATGATTATCAGCCAATCAGGAGGAGGTCATAGTGCTTGCTAACATCCACGAAGGCGTCGTTGGCTCTCATCAATAGGGAACTTAAGAACCACGACGACGACCGGAAGTGAGATACCGTGCACTGCGCAAGCGCGGTTAACAAATTTCGTCGTCGTGGTGTCGTCGACGACGCCAAACACAGTAGAGTCACGTCGTCCTGCAGTCCACAAGCTTCGGCAGGTATAACTCCCTGTTTTTAAGCGATTTTTCAAGGGCTTTGTATTTTTTCACCTCGTAAATCCAGGTATCTTTTCTTTTTTCTGCTAACAAGCGATGTTGATTGAAAATTTGACTGATGAATTGTGTTTACTTCGAAGACAACCCTGAGCTGTGCAGGCCGAGCGAGCGAACTCGTAAGTGACAAATTTATTTGTACGTATTTAGGTCAGGCAAATCATATATCTTTAATATAGAGGAAATGAACTTTATATGGAAAACAGCTATCGCATCGGAATGTCTCTTTTTCCAAATCTAAACTCTGACAGACACTCGGACTCGGTCATGTCATTCAAGTTGAAAGTTGAATAACCTTCGTACGGAAAGCAGAGATTTATCCATTCGAAAAGGTCAGACAACACTAAAAATTCTTCATCATCAAAGAAAGTAGACGTACGGCTTATAAGATCTTGCATCGTCTTAAAAGACGCCTTTGAGAAAAAACTTTGTTGCGAACGAACATCACAGTTGTACCACTTCTACATGTTTGTTTACATTCAGTGTCGTCGTGGTCGACCTATCGATCGACTGCATCTTAAGCTTCCTTTTTCCCGCCGAAACTGACGTTCTCGTTCCAGTCCTTTCCCAGTCAACAGACGTCGTCGTCGTGAACTTCGTCGTGGTTCTTAAGTTCCCTAATAGCTCACGTTTAATCACAACTTATCTTATGAAATAATCAGTTCCACTCTAACTTTCAATGCAAGAAATGCCCAGGCCAAACGTCTACCCTATTCTCGAAAAAAACACTAAGAATTTTTTTTTTCAAGGACCTACGTTTTTTAATTCACTTGACAACGAAATCATCAGCTCTCAAACCATTTCCTCCTTCTCGCTCCTTTATACAAGCAAAACTGAAATATGCGTGTTTCGAGTAGATTCTTCCTCTCGTGTTTGTCGTATATCTTTTTTCCCTCTCTCTCCACGAGAATATTTGCTTCTAACCATAATTTACCTTTCACCTTTTGCAAATAATAGTTTTTTTTCTCAATATCACTTTGAATCATTGAATCAGTGTTTTCAAGTGGTTAGAAATAATTTGCCCTATAAGCCAAAGCGACCTTTTCATCGACAATTGCTACATTTTCCATCTTTTACTAAAATTATGGGTTCTCATGTTAATCTGACCATTTCTGAAAAATGACAGTCAAAATTTTAATTTTACCACCCAAGAGAGGAGTGACGTTTTGAAAACAATTTTTATGTATAGTAATTAATACTGTAGCATTGTACATTTTTTATCTTTATTTTTAATTATTTATTTAATGATCCAATTTCAATTTTTTATTATCAATACGAACTAAGTTAAATACAGTTTTGGTGGTAAAGGCTTTTTTGTATATCTCACTCGCGATGGGATGTGATTTACCGGATTTTGTCTTTATAGAGGCTGGTGAGGAAAAGGTATCAAACTTTGGTTGCCTTTCAGATTTAACTCGCTAATGATGGACTTCTTGGACCCGTACTGAAGGATTATTTGTTCTGAGTTGAGAATAGACACGTGCCTTCGCAACCTCATAATTTGGCGCCTAAAGAAGAGGTAAGCGGAAGGATGACTTCAAAACTATTGCAAATTTAATCCCTTTATCGTAGCGTTTGAAGGAGGAAGCTTTATTACTTAAGTACATGTTGATTGTCCACCCTTTTT
>CALNXK010000041.1:2300000-2322500 GCA_942486035.1 Porites lobata
CTGACTGGGATCCCGGTGCAAAGTTCCTGTTCTCATTGAGCTCAAAGAAGCCCACGCAATCGCTACCACGCACTATGTTTGTTAAACGTGATTGGACCATCGATATCACCAACAATGAAACACACTTGTTCTTGCAGGTCAATCATCCAGACAACTTGCGAGAGGCTTGCCAAGTGGCTCGTGATGTCGTTTATTCTCAAGACGCGCTATCCAAAATGCTTGCAGTCGTCGACTTAGATCTCTACATTAACCAACAATTAGAGGGCTATGAAGCAAAATTAAAGCAAGAAGGGGCGACCTGCTATGCAAATGCAGCTGCTACAATTCTCCATTTGTCCATGAAACGAATTCTTGGACGCGAAGGCGAATGTCCAGATTTCTACAAGTTAAGAGAAGAATTTACCAATCGTTTTGGAGCTAGTGACGGAGCCAATACCTTCCATGTGCTGCAGAAGATGTGCCCAAAGTACCGTATGCGGTGCCAGAAAGTTGACCTCAAAGGTGCCATGGAAGCGATCACTTCAAGTCGCCCAGTAGTGGCAACATTTCGGCTCACGGGCCCTGAATGGAAACGTTTTGGAAACTTCTTTAAAAACGACCCAAAAGGTATTTTGACGAAGGCGGACATAACAGCCCGTCTTTCCAATACTCCTACCGTTGGCCATGCAGTTGTGATGACCAGTTTCGACAGCCAATGTTTGCGACTGCTAAATTCTTGGGGAGAAACCTGGGGGAACGATGGATTTTTCAGAGTGCAGAACGCAGACGTTCTTGGATTGGAATTTATTGACGTTTTCTGTGAAAAAGAAGATTTGACAATAGAAGAAAAATCCAATTACGAAAAACATGGATCGGAAGTTGCCAGAAAATTAATAAAAGATTTGCCGAAACTTCAGCGAGCTGAATTCAAGTGCCCCGAATGCAGCGAGAGATCACCAGTGATGGAGTTTACCGGAACTTTGTCACACGCAAAGTGCCCCAAATGTCGCAATGAGTTCTATTCAAAAAATGCCGAGGAAGGGAACATTTTGGTTCTTAATCTTTATCTTACCTCTTTAATCAGATAGAAAAAGTTATCCTTCCTTTAAAATGGAAGAGATTAACTCCTCTATAGTAAGGTATGAGGAGATTAGACATAAGCTTCATTCACACCGAAGCTTATTAAACATGTTTAAAAGATGTTTAGTTAAACACAGCTGAATTTTCTTTCCTTCATAAAGGCTGCTAATTAACTTAAATTGACTGCAAACGCCTTGCAAATTACCAAACATGTTGATTTTCATTTGCATCCTGTGTGAAAACCTGTTTTCCAGTTTTCCATGTCTGTTTTTCATTTTTTTTTTTTTTAAGGAAAAACCTTGTTTAATTAAACATGTTGAGTTGGTGTGTATTGGGCTATAGATAACCAACGAAAAAATTCGAGATTTCAGTTGTTTAACAAGTTTAGTGCATAGAGGTCGAATGATTTTAATTTTGATAAGTAAGCCATATAGTCTCAGTCGGAATTGCCCGGGACACTTTACGGTCTTCTTACGCTCCCAATTTTCATGTGCTTGATTTGTGGAGTGAGCTGCAATAAACAACATTGAAAGGATGAGGGGGAAAACAACGTTTGGTCATGGCGTCCCAACTTTTTTTGTCTGAGACTTTAGTTCCCGTTTAGGTATGCTGGAAGACCCTTTCGTTAATCAAACAATAAACGGGAAAAAACCCCATAAGCTGTGTGGCACTTTAAAAAGTAGAAAAGAAATGTTCAATGCAAAAAGATAGTAATGAACGAATTAAAAGTGCCGTCTATATAGTAACAATAACAATGACTTAATTAACGAGTCAAGCAAAAATCTACCAGAGGAGATTCCCCACTGGATTCCCCACTGCTAATAGCGGACATCTAACTTTCTATAAAATACAATCCAAAAATACAAAACGAATTAATATAGAGTCGAAACTAGAATCTACTAAGAGTTAGAATTAAAAACTACCAATGATAACCAAGAGAGAATGATCTCTCATTTTCTCTTGTGATAACTCACTAACATACATACTAGAAAAACTCCATTTATAATTGTCAAAATTCTAAAATCTTGTAATTAAAATCGTAATTAAGAAAATTTAAAATTACGAATTACAAAGGTAGCAGCCACTACATCCATCTAAAATGTTACTTAAATCAAGACTGCGTATCCGGGTCTTAAACTGGTTAAGACTGGCAACCGATCTGTCCTTGCTTGGTATCTTGCTCCAGAGTCTTGGACCTAAATCTCTGACACTCAACTTGGGTCAAACTGCTCTGATACATGTCTTTCTCTCTTCCAATGTTGTTTTGAAATGGTTTTTTGGTGGAATTGTCCACGTTGGAGGCCAGCATTGAGGGGATAGGAAAAAGGAGGTTGAGCACACCATGTCAATGTTATTCCTTCGATTGACCCAAGTTCTAACGTCCCGAATTGTAGGTTCCACTCTCGGCGGAGCAGTTTTCTTTTTCTCATTGAACAATTCTTCTAAGACCTACGGTTTTAGCAAAGCGAGGTGTAGGCCGGAAATCGAAGTTAATTTCTGACAGTAAAATAATCCCGACGACGCCCCAACATTTAGAAGTGGCATAGGTGTGACGGTTTTTTTTTATAAAGAGCAACCAGGCTCATGCAGAGACTGGCACTGATTTCAGTGGCGTTGCTAACAATTTCCCAGAGATACACGCAGTTTTCTTAATCAGCCTTACCCCCGCCGTCTTCTATTAAACCCTTTTCATGCGGGCGACTTGATTGAATATCCCCTTTTTATTGAATTTTGAGAAAATTTATGAATTAAGAAATCAAATAAATGCAGGGTCCAGCGTGGATTGTTTTAGGACAGCTCGTTGCTTCTTTTCAGTGTAAATATTGCTTATTTTAATGAGTGTTTACTTGAAACTTTCCATGCTTGTATGTATCAGGGCAGCTTTTTGTTAAACTGGCATATTCCAGGTAATACGTATCTCGGCTGTGGAGCAAATCTGTAAAAACGTGTCTTGTTGTTGTTAGTTTTTACATTAGATGAATATTTTTCTTTTCTCGTAATGTAAGTAAACTGACTGTTTAAACAGTTTTAAAAGTTTTGGAATGGGCCCTTCCTTCCTCGACAGATGGGGCTACCTGCCGACAGCCGAAATTAACTGTCTCAGCGTATATTTACTAGATGCTAATAAGGGTAAAGTAAATTTAATTTCGAGAGTCCTCGTACTTACATACACTTTTCTCCCTGGATCCCAGCCACTTGCTGGAGTAGCCTGACTATATAACAATTTTGGAAAGTGTCATTTATCCTACTATTTCTTTTGCAATGAGGTGACCGTTCATGAACAATCAAAACGTCCCTCAGCTGCCTTGGGTCAACTCAGAGTTGACAGACCAAACATTTGTTTGTTCAGAAGAGCACCTTATGTAAAACATACTGAGATATACACAACAAAATACTATGTCGTACAAAACTTTCATACGTAAATGAGTTTGCTATGTTTTTCACATCTGAGAAGTAATGGTTCGTCCAATTAGAATCTCCGTCATTTAACGACAGCATTTGTAGCTATAGAGACTTAAAGCTTACAGAGGAGAGTTTTTCCTGTAGAAAAGAGTTAACAGCTGTTCGGAAATTGGACAGTACATGGAATTGCGTATACTTCAAAGTTAAAAGAGGAAAATTGTAGATAGCATGCAAAACAACAGTGGAAAGGGAAAACAAAACGAAACGTTAGATAGAGTTCCACTATTTTGTCTATTGTTATTCAAACCGACCTTTTCGATAAAATTGCCACTGATTCGGCATTTGATCTTTATCTATAGATTCAGAAGACCAAGTGATAAGATTACTTGTAATAAAATTCCTACATTACCTCCTTAATACTTTTAAATTTTTTTAAAAAAAAATTCTTACTAGTTTTTGAAATATCATGTAGTTTTCTTTGCCATTTCAAGGTGTGTAGCTGCCTGTTTTGTTATTTAAGCATTTTGGTAAGATTTAAAATAAAAGGCTGCCAAAATATTTTATGTCTGAGTATGTATATAGTAAAGATAATACCATGAGGAAAATACCCTAACTGATTTAGACCCTTAAAGGAGACGGCAAGCGCGTGAAGTACCCCTGTTCCCCTAGGAGCTCTCCGAGGCTTCCCTCCCCCATCCCCCTCTTAGAGACTTAGTAATTGCTTTATCGTTCAGGGTTGTTAATTAGAATACGAGTTGTCCCTAATTTTTATCAGGGATGCGAATTACCCCAGCGCGTGTGAGAATCACCGCGGAGAAGGCGAGGGGAAACGAGAAGAAAGGAGAAGAGGAAAAAAATTCTCCATTCCGTCCGCGTGTCAGGCCTGTTTCAAACTTCGTGCTACCGCCGTTCTGAAGTCAACTGACCGAATTAAATTCGACTTTAGTACGGCAGTGGCACGGTGTTTGAAACAGGCTTCACCTTTCTCGCGGGTAGCGGTTTCCTCGCGCGCTCTCACGTATTTCCCTCACTCTACTATCCCTGAGGGAAAATGAGGACTACTCCTAGGCTATGGTTCTTGACAAACAAGATAAGCTTAAAACAGATTTCTATTTCTAAGCAATGGCAGTCGGTTCTATGCAACTCATGTAAATCCGGCAAAAAAAAGAATTTTAAAAAAGCAGCGGTTATCGAAGTTTGCTTACTGAAGCAAAACTTGTCACGTTTATTTCTACCAACAGCCAGTGAAGCAAACAAGAGGAGAGCATGATTGACATAAGATAGACATACTGACTGAGGACACTTGTTTTATTGTTGACCCTTTTGGGAAAATCATTAAGACCATCGGCAAGTTTTTTGTGATCGCGCCTTTTGGCTTTACGTTCATTGAATTGCTCTTATATTATGCGGCTGTTCATTCATTCAGCTACACATCAAGTTTTCCCTAAAAGAGTCACTTAAGGCTTGAAAAAGAAAGCAGGAGTACGATGCTTTGTCCTTGTGAGAAGGAAATTGTCACAAAGAAGGAGAAGCTTCATTCAAGCGATATCATGCATTGTTAAAAAATCTTCAACAACACCAACGATGACAACAGTTTTAAACAACATTTTTAATTTATTTAAACATCGAACATTTCTGAAAACAAGGGTAAGGTTGAAAGATTTCCAGTTTTGATCCTATAGTTCCATCCAGTCCTCTGAATTTTCAAAACAGAAACGTGATACGGCAAACTTGGGGCACCGATCACAACACGAATAAATCTTGGAAACCAATGTTTCTGTTTGGTCAAGCACGACATCGATCAGCAAATAAGTATTTAGTCAATAACTCAGCAATACTGACAAGGCGATCTTGTACAAGGAAGCCAGATAGACTCCTATGACGATCTTACGTTGAAGGTTCAAATTGGCTTTGATTTTGTTTTACTCTTATAAAGGCTTATGATCATGTCTTTATCAACCCCTTCATTCTGATAGCTCATTTTTCACAAACGCCGAAAAGTAAGCTTTATCTGGGAAACTGTTGTTTAAGGCGAGAATATCCGAAAAGGGAGGGGAAGTGGGCGCTGTCATACTGAGCTGTTGCCAAGATTTTGCTTGGGTCCAGCATATGTTTTATATCATTACCTTGTACGAGCTTTTGTAGGGGTTTTTGATACCAGGAGGCCACTAAAGCTTGAAGACGTTTATATGGGGTTGCTGGCGAAACGCTTTGGTGTAACGCCAAGGCGTCATCGTGGATTCATGACAGATTCATTGAATGGAAGATTTTTTTCCTTTCAAGCCTTGTTGCTTTATCATTAAAATGCATTGTTATACTCTTTGACTACGCATTACAACAAAGATTTCGTGAGATAGCTTATCAGGGTCACCCAACGAGAATATAGTTCAAAACCACTTAAACATGGCATTGTTGAATGTATTTTAGCATTTAAACGGTAGATATAGGCATATTTTTATCCCCTAAAAATTTTTCATCAGTTCGGAGTCTAGTGATCCGAAAATTATGGGGATCAAAACTTACCTTTTCGAAAATTTCAGCCAGAAAAAAGGCTCCCAAAAATTCTAGGAGACCTTTTTAGGGTAAAAATCCGTTAAAAATGGGCAATTATACCTCTGTTTTTTAGATGTTCGAGGAGAGGCAGGCAAGCAAGAAATTTTACAACAAATGTTCCGAAAATTCTAGATCTCAAATCGTCTTCCGAACAAATATTTTCCAAAAATTCCGGTTGGGTGCCCCTGGCTTATTCAGAACGTACCATAACAAACTTGAAAAAGCACATAAGTAGGCCAGCCAAGGGGGCTTAAGTTCGCGAGCAGTGCCGTAGAACGTATTTCGAAGGCGAGGAAATGACTATGCAAAATTTCTTTTAGTGTACAGCAAAATTATTCTGTTACAGAATCAAGGGACTCAGGAAAATCGTCCGCTATAACTAAACTCAGGTACAATATTACAATCGTTTATTTTCCTGCACGTATCGTCTAGTGAGCAAATAAGTTTGTTGAAAATACGTACGTGTCAACATCAAACTAATTGTAACAGAATTTTTTTCAAAAGCCATTTAATTGTTGGATGGCTATTTAACAACATACTAAAAATCGGTCAAAATCGGTTCGGTGAAACATGACAAAATTTGGCAATAAAGATTTTTAACTTTCACTACAGGAGACCCAATGTCAGGAAGATCACAGATTCAGACAAAACATCTGATAATTGTGTGTTTTTTGTTTTTCTCAGGAATTTTTTACATCGCTAATATATTTTGGGTATTTTTGTTTTTTTTTTTTTTAAAAAAAACGCCGACTGAATGGGTCAGTGTTTCGTCTTGACGGCTTTGCACAGTGTAACAGCCGTCAATTCGATGTCAATTCCACGTTTTATTCGATCCGATCAACTACGCTCAGCACACCATTCGAATACAATACCGTACAAGAAATCCTTACAAACAAGCAAGTGTCTCTATCCGTAACCTTGAAAACTGCTAAAATATCCGTAATGCTTCCGTAATGTTCTATTCCTTCGATGTGAGTCTAGTTAAACGATCCTTATCCGAAAAATAAAGGCGAAAATAACAAGCGATAAAAGCACATGTATGCCGAGGTTTGACCTAGTGTCGAATGACAACACCTCGGCGCAGACTGGGCCTAGTGCACAGGACACCTAGCATTTACATGGCTCCCCTAAAATGTTTGTCATTTTAACCAAAACAAATCTTACTCTAACTCGTTTAGAATACTAGAATTGCTAAGCGTTCTAGATATCCTGTTTCTGTAACATCACAGTTCCTCAGGCTCCTCGTCGGGGATTCCCGGTCTATCCTTAGGTGACTCTAGCAACAGCACAAGTTTATTGACTGGTCGATCCAATACTGATCCAGTTCCGGTTTGAACAGTCACCGATCTGACTTGGCCTTCATCATCACGACGTGTGGTAAGCGCTTTAGTCATAGGCCACTTATTCCTACAAGAATTGTTGTCCTTTAATAGAACAATGTCGCCTTCCGTGAGGTTTCTTCTCTTGTGTGTCCACTTTTGTCTCAACTGTAGGATCTGAAGATATTCTTTACTCCATCTATTCCAGAACTCGTTAGCAATATGCTGTACGCGCCTCCAGAGATTTGCAGTAAGTATCTTCTCGTTGAAACTTTCCTGGAGGGGGGAGAATGAGCTTGATTTTACCAGTGAGAAGGGTACTTGGCGATAGTGGCAACGGTGAGAGCGGATCACTTAAGGTCTCGGTAGTCAGAGGACGACTGTTGACAACAGCTTCAGCTTCACATAAGAAAGTTCGCAACGATTCGTCGTTTAAGCTGTGACCATGCTGTTTCATAAGTGCTGCCATGATGTTCCGCACGGACCGAATTTGTCGTTCCCAAACGCCTCCGAAATTGCTTGCAGTAGCAGGATTTCTGATCCAATCAATGTTCTCCTTAAGCAACTCTGCCTTAATTTTCTTATCATCCATTTCTTGAAGTGCTGCCTTTAACTCGTTTTCGGCCCCAACAAAATTAGTCCCTTGGTCACTGCGAAGTTCTCTTATGGGTCCTCTACGACAGGTAAAGCGCCGTAATGCTTGTAAGAATGAATCTGTTTCCATGGAGTGGGCTACTTCGATATGTACCGCACGACTGGCCAAACAAGTAAATAGGGCTCCGTACCTTTTAACTTCTTTCCTGCCTTCTTTGACATACCACGGACCAAAGTAGTCCACTGCACAGTATGAAAACTGTGGCGCGGGTTCAACACGGGAACTTGGGAGGTTGGCCATTTTCTGTTCTCCAAAAGTACCACGGAGATGTCGACACGTAACGCACCTTGATATGAAGTGTCTGACCGCAGCATTTCCATTGATAATCCAGTAACCACTCGAACGAAGTTCGTTTAAGGTGAGACCTCTTCCGCTGTGATGAGTTTTCTCATGGGCGTGACGGAGGACCAGCTCTGTAATATGACCAGTCTTCGGTAAGATGACAGGGTTCTTAAGACTGTCTGAGAGGTTAGCCTTCTTTATCCGTCCTCCGACTCTCAACATTCCGCTGGCATCCAGGTATGGGTCAAGGGCGTTAAGGCTGCTTCTTTTCTTCAAAACTGCTTTCCTTTCTTTATCATGATGACGATCTTTAGGCACACTTCCGGTCTGGGTTTGGAAATCTTTCAGAATCTTGATTTCTTTATCGAAATAATTCGCTTGTACCAGCTTGAGAATTTCTGTTTCTGCTTGTTCAAGGTCTCTGACCATAAAGGAAGTAGCCGGGCAACCTTCACATTCACGGCTTCGTCCATTAACTTGAGGACCGTCAACAGTTAGAGGTCTCTTGTCTGCTTTACTGGCTCTCATCTTGAGACGTCGTTTGTATTCCATACAAAGCGCAACTGCGCCCTTTAGGACTTGCCACTTGGAGAATCTTTTGAATCTGCTTAACATGTTTTCATGTTCTTCAATCACTGTCGCGTTAGCGGTAACCCTTTTAACGTCAGGAGAATTGTGGTCGACCTCGTTTTCGTATGAGTCTTGTTGAGGCCAGTGATCTTCCGTCTGCCACAAGAAGTCTGGGCCCTTAATCCACTGCGACCTTTGCATAAACTCCTTAGCGTTCATCCCCCTCGATGCTTCATCTGCTGGGTTGGATCCAGACTCCACGTAGCGCCACTGGTCTGGTGAAGTGTGGTCACGGATGAATTGCACTCTATTTGCAACATACACTTGGAATCTTCGAGATTCATTGTTGATGAACCCGAGGACAACCTTACTATCGGTCCAGTAGAATCTTGGAGTCCGTCATAGTCTAACTCTTCTTTTAGCATGCTTGCAACCCTTACTGAAACGGTAGCGGCAGTTAGTTCAAGTCTTGGAATAGTGACTGTCTTCAACGGTGCAACACGAGCTTTCCCCATAACAAGAGAACAATGAATTCTTCCGTTTTCATCAACCAGTCTGAGATAAGAACATTGTCCGTACCCGACTTGAGACGCATCTGACATATTATGTAGCTGAGCAGTGGCAATGCTTCCAAAATCAGGAGGCTGAAAGTTTCTTGGGATGTTCAGCTGCTCTAATAGCGGTAACTGACTTCTCCATCTTCCCCATTTGGCAAGAACTTCTCCCTCGATTGGCTCGTCCCAGTCTTTTCCGTGACAGATCTCTTGAAGTATCTGCTTTCCAACAAGGACGACGGGCGCAATCAGCCCCAGAGAATCAAAGATCGAGCTTATAGTTACCAGTATACCCCTACGGGTGCACGGCTTGTCCTTCAACTCTATCCTGAATTTGAATGCGTCCGATTCAATGCACCATTCTACACCCAATGCTCTCTCTATTGGTAACTTGTCACTGCCTAGGTCTAGGCCCTTGATCTCCTTTGCTCTGTCTTCAGCAGGTACTGACATCATCACCTTTCTACTGTTGTTGACAAATTTCGTTAGTTTGAACCCTCCCTTTGCACACATCTCTTTAACAGCTTGTACTAGTTCTACAGCGTCCTTCTCTGTCGGTACCGAACTCAGAGCATCATCGACGTAAAAGTTCTTCCTTAATGTTTCGGCAGCTCTTGCACCAAACTCTCTTCCACCGTCTTCGGCTGAACGTTTCAAGGCGAAGTTAGAACACCCTGGAGATGAACCAGCTCCAAAGAGGTGCACTGTCATGCAGTACTCTTGAGGCTCTTGAGTTAAATCTCCATTTGGACACCATAAGAAGCGAAGGAAGTTCTGATCTTCCCTTGGAACCTTGACCTAAAAAAACATTTTCTCTGTCAGCCATGAAGGCTACCTTCTCCTCTCTGAATCTTGTGAGCACCCCAGTGAGCTTGTTTGTTAGATCGGGTCCTTGCAATAGGTGGCCATTCAGTGATTCACCCTGGTAACGAGCTGAACAGTCAAATACTATGCGTATGCTGCCTGGTTTTTTGGGGTGGTAAACCCCGTGGTGAGGGAAGTACCAGGCCTTTCCTTCTTGATGGGGTAGCTCTTTAGCATATCCCTTCTCTATGATTTCAGTCATGAATCTGACGTAGTCGGCACGATACTTTGCGTCGCCTTGGAGTCTCTTCTTAAGGCCGTGCAGGCGTTGCTCTGCTTGAGGACGGTTATTGGGTAGCTGTACATTCTTTTCCCTAAAGTCTTGTAATGCATGTCATCTCTATGATGGATTCCATCTTCTACAATCTTCAGGAACTGACGGTCTTCTCTTGATAATGCGACTCCGTGCTCCCTTTGAGCAAAGTCCACCTCAAACATTCGAGAAACCACTTGAGGGGTTAGCCGCTCCTTAATCTCTGTCTTAGCAATGATGTACCCATTCACGTTATCCTCTGTGTTGCTCTTAAGAATCTGAATACGGTTACAATGTACTTGTTTACTGCTCTTTTGGTTAACAGGACCGTTTACGTGCCATCCCAGTAGTGATCTTACTGCATAGGGTTCATTCTCATTCCCGCAAACAATGTCTCTTGGTCGCACTGCACTAGGGCAATTTAGTCCGATCAGGAGTCCTATTTCTACGTCTTCCATGTAAGGAGGTACGTGTTTCCTAACCATCTGCAAATGTGACCATCCTTACAGCTCTTCGGGACGAGGAATCTCATCGCGATCTGCTGGAATCCGTTGTCTGACGTAGGTTCTCGGTAGGGGTACGATAACGTCGTTTTCTTGAAAGTGGGAAGCCATTAGCCCATCTACCGCTTTAGTATCGACTTCTTGGGTACCATGCACAGTAGTGAGCAAAAGTTTGGTTTCACTTCCTTTAACACCAAGCCTTCTTAACGAGTCTTCCTTAATGAATGTTCCACCACTGGCATTATCAAGGAGGGCGTAAACACATATCTTATTGTTTGGATTGTCCTTGTGGTACAACCATACTGGGATAATACCCATAGCAACTGGTACATCACCGGCATCTGTCACATTGCAAATTGCAGTACACACGTTAACGACTCGCTCTTCCGTTTTCTTTTTACTGGCTTCCGGTTTCTCATGTTGGCCGTTTCCACTTTCCATTTTCACCTCTTCTGATTTCCAACTGTAATTATGGAGTGACGTTGGGTGTTTCTTTTTGCAGATCTGACAGGTTCTTTTACTTTTGCAAAGCTTGGCAATGTGTTCACAACTATAGCAACCAAAGCATAAGCCTTTCTGTTTGATAAAGTTTCTCCGCTCCACTAGCGGTTTTTTAAGAAACTCAGCACATTCGTCCAGATGATGCGCCTTAGAGCACAATGTACAGCTGATGGGGTGAGAATTTCCTCCACCTGCATTCTTTCCTGCCAAGCCTGTTGCAAAGTTGGTACCCCTTCCTCTCTTGGGTTTGCGTTCGTTCTGTTTATGGTACTTGTCAACTGCGTTCATCGGTTTACTTATGCCTTCCTCGGAATAGATTGGGTCTGTCGCTAAATCGGCTTGCTCTGATACAAATTGGCAAAAGTCATTAAAGCTAGCTGTCTGTTCCTTGACACTCCTAATCCTGCTAACTCTTTCAGTCCACTTACTACGTAGATATCGCGGCAGCCTTTCCCATAACGGGCGCATAACATTGGCCGTGTCCAAGTCGTTCATGTATTGCATGCCTGTCATGGCGTTCCTTGCTTGCTCAAGGACAATAGAAAATTCTTGTAACCCTGTTCCGTCGTTAGGCTTAACAGCGGGCCAGCTCGACAGCTTGGCGATGTATGCACTTGCAATCTTGTATGGGTCACCAAAATGTTTCTTCAAAAGCCGTCTAGCCTCCTTGTACGAATCTTCGCCTTTCATTTGTAAACAACCCTTTATCAGTTCCTTGGCCTTTCCACTAGTGTATTGATCCAAGAAGTACAAGCGCTCATTAGAATCATCTACCTTAGATTCTATGAGAGTTTCAAAGGCTGTTATGAATGCTGGGTATGACATAACATCTCCCGAAAACGTAGGTGGCTTGTGACTAGGTAGGAGACTCCTAGCCTGTTGGGTAACAATCATTTCTGAAAGTTCAGCCTGCTTCCTTTGAATGTCAAGATAGTTTTGATCTAACCCTGTACCTTCCACAGAGCTTGAATCCTTTCCGAAACTGCACGTACATTCCCTTTTAACATGTGGTAGCTTATAATCAGTGGGGGTTTCGTACTTGTCCTTATACTCTTCTTCCTTAATGGGAACACTCTTTGGAACAAAGGGTCGGGCAGTTGGGTTCATACTAGCAGCACTGACTAAAGCTGGGGTGGTTACAGGAGTGGTCGTTGAACCAACAATAGCTGAACTTTGGAACTTCACAGAAGGCACCCTTAGTGTAGCCTGATCGTTAGATTGTACCCCAGGTGAGATGGTAGTAGAAGTGAGTTTAACCTCAACATCTTCCAAGTTTTCATTCATTCCGTCAACATTTGGTTCCTCCTCGAATTTCTCATAAGTTTTTTCTTCTGCCTTTGCCTCTGCGATTTGCTGCCTAAGTTCAAGCTCTTCAGTAGCCATTTTTAATGCTTGTTTCTCTTTTAGAAATGATGCTTTAACCTCTAACGCTGCAGCCCTAGCTTTCGCTTCAATTAACTTTAACCTAGCAGATGTTACCGAGGAAAGGGAGTGCCTTGAGCGACGAGATGACTTAGATTTCACTGAGTGTGTATCACGTAAACCGCCACGTAGCTTATCTGCATCATCCAAAAAACTAATAATCCTTTGCTTTAGCTGGAGCACATCCTTATCGCGAGTGCCAAACCATTCAAGAGCTAATTTAATTTCATCATCATCATCTAAGGCCTTGAGATATGCGTCATGTGCTTCTTGCACTTTAACAAATAGCTGATCTAAATGAACAACTTCCGTACGCACTTGTTTTTCGCTCTCAAAATCCGTTAACAAAGGTGAGACTAAGTTCATCTGCTTAGTTGAATTAGCAAGTGCAGTTTTCCGATTTTCCTTCAACTCTTGAATCTCAAATTGCCTACCCCTTTCTGTAGGAATCCGTTTTCGCACGTCCATGTGAGTTTCTTGAGCCAATAAACCGGTCAGCGGCGATATCGCACGAGGTGACGAGCAGATTGTATCGAGATCCATATCGACTTCGCACCAAGTGCAAAGCTTCTCTTCATCAGGGAACTCCGTTTTCCCTTGTAAATCTTCTTCCTTGTCTCCTTCCATGTGATTCGTTTGCAGGTCAAACTGTAACAGCCGTCAATTCGATGTCAATTCCACGTTTTATTCGATCCGATCAACTACGCTCAGCACACCATTCGAATACAATACCGTACAAGAAATCCTTACAAACAAGCAAGTGTCTCTATCCGTAACCTTGAAAACTGCTAAAATATCCGTAATGCTTCCGTAATGTTCTATTCCTTCGATGTGAGTCTAGTTAAACGATCCTTATCCAAGAAATAAAGGCGAAAATAACAAGCGATAAAAGCACATGTATGCCGAGGTTTGACCTAGTGTCGAATGACAACACCTCGGCGCAGACTGGGCCTAGTGCACAGGACACCTAGCATTTAAACACTGGTTACCCAGCCACTCGACTATCTTCACATTCTGTTTCTTTTTCTATGACGGTATTTAAAAGGGAAATTATTAGTCAGTCTGTGTTAACATGATTAAAAATATAAATAATTAATTTTTTTGCGGAATACCAGAAATTCGGTAAGTGTTTTAGCAGTTTTACTGGCTTGTAATTTTTTATATCCTGCAGCATGGAGGCAAATTGAGTAGATGACTGATTGTGAACAGTTTGATTTGATACATTGTTCACCTTCAATCAGCTACTAAATTTGCATTTATGCTGAAAACCTGCGACTAAATATGTGCAACAGACGATAGCTTTTTATCAGTACAAACTGTTTAACCTATTCCCATTTTCTGTAATCGAGTTTTGTGACGTGCGGATATGTTCAATCCTTGGACACAATGGGCCAAATATTTAAACGTCGTTTAGCCAGTGTTTAACAAAACCGCTTTTTAAGTCATTTGCAATTTGCCCAACGATTTTACCTAAACATCATTTACTGTGAACAGTTTTATGACAGCATATAGAGAAGACTAGAAAAGCAATTGAAAATGACTTAAAACGCGGTTTTGTAAAACACTGGCTAAACGACGTTTCAATATTTGGCCCATTGTGTCCAAGGATTGAACATAACCACACGTCACAAAACTCAACCCAACAAAGAAGAGACCTGGAGGTTCAAAGATTCGTTAAACCGCAGCGTAAGTTAGACTTCGTTTATGTGTGATCGAAAACAGAGATTCTTTTTTTTTCTGGCGAAAAGCGCAACCTCCTTTAGAATTATGGCTCCGTACTTTACAATGTGAGTGAAAAAATATTCTGCCAAGGACTCCGTCCATTTGCTTTTTGCTAGATAGTAACGCTCTGCGCCTTTCATTACACCTGGGCCAAATCTGTTGTAAGGGAAATCGAGAAATGAACCAAGTGCAGTGTGATTGTTCCTTTTTTTATTTTCTTCTTGTAGCGAGTCTCAGATTTGGTTTAGTGTATCTGTGTGTTCAGTTTGTATTTTCTGCGGCAGCCGTTCATTTCTTGGTAAGATGAGTAAGTAGATTTTAATCGCTCTGTGGTGTAAAGGCGTTTATATTCCGTCCTTGCATTTCTTTTGTGAGAACAACCCTGAACCTTGACCAGTTTTTTTTTTCTTCCATTGGCAAATGAAGACCTCTTTTTCTTTAACGATCATGGGATCCTACACGTCTGAAAATAATTGCGGCAGTCAATAAAGGCGCAAAACGACATTAATGGACTTACCTGACTTAGCTTCTAATGGCTCACCTCTTTTTACGAACCTATGTTTCTCTTCGGATGAACGTTGAGTAAAACTTCAACTTACTGCATGTTAACCTTCTGACTAAGATGCGAGAATTATGCTCTGCGTGGGGAATTTCCATTACTCCATAGACTCTTACGAGATATGTTTACATATACGCATTGTTTTGGCTACCCAGAGTTAATCTTGCCCTTAAAAACAAGCTTCCCTATTACACTATTCAGTTTTCTTGAAACAAACGTTTGCTGGAACCAAAGTTCTTATGCGATGAATGTTCTGTTAACCTCTTTAATTTTTTTGCGAAGGTAACTGTAAATGACATCACAACAAGCTTTATTGATTTAATCATATGCTATCTCTCGCCTTAAGCTTTTCTGATTCGTTAGTTTCATTTCCTTAGACAACGCCTATTTTTACGTAGAAAACGCATGGTCTGTTAACTTAAGCTTTAGTTGGATTTCATCGTCTTCATGTGTACATCGTTGTAGTCTATTTAGGATAGTTCATTTCTTGGTACTTAGAGGCCAGCGGGAACCGATATGTAAGTACATTTTATCTTCTGTAGTTTTGTCTATCTGGCAACTCACAAAGTGTGTTCCTGCAAGAAGTTGTTGTAATACTCAGTATCTCGTACCATTACGTGACTACGCCTTTTTGAGTGCCAAGTAGGTTTTTACCTTTTAGTTCGGCGTGAGAATCTCATTTCTTTTAGTTTATTTAGTTTTCGTACCTTTGAAAACGTAGTCCGTTCTCAGATTTATTTTGTTAGTTTCTCAGTATAGTATTATTTCGCAGGAAGCAACCATTATTGTTTTGGGAAGGTTTCTTTACTCCTGCGTACCCAAATTTAAGTTGAGTTTGTTCCTTTCATGAAGTATATTTGGTCTAATATTCTAGTTGGTAAATTTATTATTCCTGTATTTCAATAAGTATATTTCTTTTGTCTTATTACGCGTTTCGGCAAGGTTTTTACACCGGAACGGCTACGAAAATGAAAATATGATTGGAATGTTAGCAAAATGGTATATTATCTGTTAGCCAAACTATAATAATTGCAATTGTACTTTAGCTTTTAGTAATTATTTGTTACGTTGCATTATATTTCAGTTTACGGTTCGATTATCGTCAATAAAATCACCATCAAGAACTAGCTCCTAGTTTCGTGATCATAGTTGATTCATGATCGATCAGTAAAATATACCCGCTCACACGGAGTTTCGTCGCCACAAATAGTTTTAGCCGCGTGACAATTGGCTTCTCCTACAGTCGCAGCGTATCATACGTTACAGTAACCCACAACACTTTTCCTTAAATGAAAACACATTTCTCTCTTATCAAATTCATAGGCATTGGAGCTTAACCTGATCAAAAACTCTGCATTGCTGTACATCGTAAAGAATTACTAAAACGAAAATTAATGTATAGGTAACCGTAAAAGCTAAAGCATTATCTTGTTGTATTTTTGAAAACGTACCGAACAAAAATTGCAGTCTTTTGACTGAGAAAAAGCGAAGGCAAAATGAGCCCGAAAATCCTCCTAGAAAAAAACAATAGAAGGGAAAATAGAAAGAGCGAGGAGAAAGAAAGGAGGAGAAATTGAAAAGAAGCAATGGCTGTACTCTTAGTTTAAAAATGTTTGAGGGGAGACCTCTATTTTGACTGTAACGTTCATTAAAAATCCAACTAGATTTATACTTTTCTTACCCTTGCGGCTAACAGAAATCTGATAAAAAGGATATATTTTAAAAGCTCACGATTTAGTAGCGCCTTTAATTTTTTAGATTTAAAGCGTTGCGACTAAATTTGTTGTAGTTTTACAGCTAACAGTTCACTCTATTACTCTGTGCAAAAGCCAACCGTGTTTGATATTTATCCTTTTTGCAAAAAAGAAACACTTGGTAACAGTTATTCTTTCTTCTGTCACTTTTCCATAAAAGTGACAAACACATTTTGCGCATTTTTTGTGTGAACGTATCATTTCAACTAACGTGGGGGCCCTGTGTTAAAAGCTCAAATTGTTTAACGCTTAATTTTGACATGTTCCACCGAACGGACTTTAGCGGATTTTTAGGATGTTGTTAGATAGGCCACCCTTACTTAAATGGCGCTGAAAACAATTCTGTTGCAATTAGTTTGAGAGGGTCTCAAAGGGGTTAACCGATAGGCGTAAAACGACCAAAAATTTAGTCGATAGCCGGAAAAACTGAAAAATTTTAACCGTTAGCCGTAAATAGGGTAACAAAGAGTTAACCGTAAAAGAAATTGTTCCCTAGATTTGCTACTTTTAAGGAAGGTGCTAAACTCAATTATGGTTGCGTTTTTTTATTTCCCGGCTAGTGTGACTCGCACTTTAGGCGAAGCGCCTTTTGGGTGTTGACCAAGACCTTAGCTCCATTTCCGCCGCTCTCTCGGGGAACTAATTTTTTTCCATAGCGAAAGTGTGGTTTCTTGCTGGGGATTAATATTTGCGATTTTCAGGAGGTCGTGCCCTCGAAACACAAGTGAAACAACACGCAGCGATGTCACTGTAAAATACGTTGCCGATAAACAACATCTCCTTGTTTTTCTCTGACGCTACGGTAGACATTGCCATGCCTAGTCCCTGTACGAGGTCTTCCCACGCAACGTCGGTCAAGGTATTTCGATGGCTAACTCGCTCGGACCACGTGACCCGAAACGCATTAGCCGCGCGGAATAATGAGGCCTACGGACAAGGCAACGGCAGACAGTCTTTCCGTACAGTCCTTCGCTATCATTAAAAATACTGGACACAGGAATTTTGTTTTGGCCGTTTTCTCACTAGAGCTAGACAGACCGCCCCTTCTCCGATTTTTCTCCGATTTTTTCTAAGGGAAGGGGGCGGTACACAGGCTTTCTGGAACGGATAATCCCGTCTTCAAACTGTCCGTCCAAATTGACGGATAAAGTCAGGCGAATTGTTCATTCAAAATTAAAACTGTTCCATTTTCAAATTAAGACGTATAACCTATCTCACGCGAATCATCAAACAGTTAACCCGTCTCACACAAATGATCCGTCTATGATGTGAAAACGGCCATTTCTGTTGTAATGAATGTTGCGCCCCGGCCTGGAGTTGGGCGTTCGGGTGTCGCTTTTGCTTTTTCACAAAGATTATTTCTAAATTGACTATTGACATTTCTATGGGTACAGTAATGTTAGAAGTGGAATACTTTATAAAAAGTATGATCTATCAAATGTTAAAATTTTTCAAAAGAATAGCTTATTTCATATCCCGAGATGAGCCGAAGACCTTTATTTTGATTTAAAGATACAAAAAATACAGGTTAATTAATAGTTAACTTTTTGAAACAAAGGAAGTTAATTTTTAACTTTTTTCGTTAACCGTAGCTGAAAAAAAATTAACCGATAGCCGTACAAGAGCCAAAATTTTAGCCGATAACCGTAAAAGCCACCACCCCATTGAGACCCTCGTTTGACGTTGAGCCTCGAAAATACCCAGATTGACTGGATTAATATGTGGGTTGAGTTTGCTGTTGGTTCTCTCCTTTGCTCCGAGAAGTTTTTCTTCGGGTCCTTCGGTTTTCTCTTTCTTCGACAACCAACGCTTCCAAATTCCAATTCGAAATGAAACGCACGGACACGTTTCAAAGAGTTCTCAAGAACTCCTTAGTTCTTCGGCTCGTGCGCAAACAAATTATGAAAAAAATGTACAACTTTCACGATTCGTAAATCGGCTTTAATCTTGCTAGGAGTTTTTTCAGTTTTGTTTAGGTTTTTATCAAGTCCATACAGAGTAAATATGTAATCAAAATACTGGTAAAATAAAATCCACAGGCAAATTGTCGTATTGAATCTGACTTGTATCCAGACATCTTTCTCAGAGCAACCGACGGTGAGACCCCTCTCCATGATGCCTCCGTGCCTCCCCCTTTTCAGTCATTTACCTTGTCTCGATGCCTTGATGGTCCTCGATGCGTAGCCGCATATTGCTCAAAAGATTATTATCAAATCTTTCATTTCTAGTTTCGATTATTGAAAATTGTTAACCCCTTAAACCAGTAAACAAAATTCTATGGTTTGATGGCAGCGCTTTTGCTTCGAACTATTTGCTTCCCTGTTCTTTGACAAAATGAAACTGAAACATATTTTTACACAGAAGAATTTAGATTTGGGGCATTGGGAAAAGGTTAAGTGCTTATGCTAGATGTCGCGCCATCCATTAGTGAATCCAGATATTTCTTTTTCAGGATGTTGATCAACGTTTTTTACAGTTTGGTTTTTAAATGCTTATTTGCTTTTCTTATTCGTCTGTCTAGACGCTAATTCAAGAAAAACAGACACCAAGTGGAAAGCAATTATAATAACAGTTTTTATTATATTATATTACGTTATACACCGTCGAATATATACGTGAGAGTTTTTTTAAAAAATGTTAATTATTCGTTTAGTTATTTTTGTTAAAAAAGATAGTTTAGGGGGTTATCAACCAGGATATTCTCAAGTTTCTTCCTCTTTCAGCCTCCATGTATCTCAAATTTTCCATTTTTTACCATGTTATTTATGAAAATATTTGCGACGAATATTAATAAGCCATACACCATAACAGCGACACAGATGAGAGTTTTAGGTATGTTTTTTTCTTTGTCTGAGAATGTGTGTAATCAAGCTGCAAATAAACCAGTTCCCACTTTTGTACTCTAAAGGTATGCCTATAAAGTGTACAATCGTTTCCCCTTTGCCCCAATTTTCATAACAGTGGTTCGATCGGTATATAGGGCAAAAAACATTGTATAACTAGAAAAAGGTCATCATTGGGTCAACGGTTCGCGCCCTCTCCCCGTACAAAAACATATGCATAGGGGGGGGCAAAATAAGAAGGCCTGGTTACAAAATCGGCTTGTAACAAAATGCATCCATCAAACAAGCAAGGCAAATTTTACTTTAAAACTAGGTGTAAAACATGTGGAGACCAGCAGAATCAGAAGAAGCCAATCTTCTGTCGATTTTACGCCGAAAAAATTATGCCTGTAAAACTATTTTTTCGTCTAGAATAGTAAAGATCACGAAAAGCGTTTTAGCCGAGATCTGTTTCGGTGTCCTGGATAAATCTCGTAATGCCTTGTTTCTGTTCTGTTACGGTTAGGGTGAGAAAACCAGACAAAGATGACTTCTCATAAAACAAACAGACAACCGTTTATGGAAATTCCCTGTAGTAAGGGTGTACCAGACTGCAGATGTTTAGTTTAGGACTTAAAGGATGTGATACAGATCTTGCATTTTAAGTTATCCCAAGCGAAAGTCACTGATGCGGCCTAAGGACAGTCAATTGAGAGCGAGTTGCTGCGGTTGAAGCATGAATTGAACTGAAGGATTTCAATACAACTTACGAAATATTGATTTGGCCCAGTTCCTGCTGGAAAACACTTTCAGGTAAACCTGTTTCTATAAAAGTATGTTTTTAGTTGTTTTTACGTCGACTGCAAAGCTTTCTCCATTCTTTCGGCATTACGAAACTAGTTCCGAAATCCTGGAAACTGAAAAGCACAACATCTGAGAACAGTTTGAACTGCTTGTTCAGTTTCTCTTTAGACTTCGAATTAATTTGTCGGAGCATTATTACGGTAAATGGTCCAATAGACGCTATCTATAAAAAATGCCTCTTGCCTAGTAAAAGTAGAGGATGTATTTAACGCCTCGCTCTCTCTGCTGCGGGAACAAGAACAGTAAAAATGTTTTCTTTCGCTCGATTATGATATCACTTGAAAAAGAGCGTCTCGACTTGAAAATTTCCGGTAAACAAAGTGATTAAGTTCGGACCATGCTGAGAAGCGCCCTACTTGTGATTGTTCACGTTTTGACAGCTGACGTTATCGGATTAGTTGAGAAAATGGTGGGAGGAATACAAACACACCGGCTCTTACAGCAGGCGCTCCCTTCTCTTTTCCCCTTCGCCCTTTTCTCCCTTCCCCACACCCCCACCCCTCCCCTTTTTACGTCTGCCACGCGGGCTAGCTCTGTACACTCGGTACAGCTGATACAGTCGGTACAGCCGGTACAGCCGGTACAACCGGTACAGCCGATACACTCGGTACACTCGGTACAGCCGGTACAATCAGTACTCTTCGTACAGCCAGTCCTTCCAAGAGCTGGCTCTTGGTCCTTCCTAATACTGGCAGCAACAGCTGTCGTCGAAGGAGGATTCTTTGACCTCGACTTTAATTTACTTCATACAAGGCACACACACACTTGCTCGGATGAAAATTACTCAAAAGCCTAATAAACTGAGGAAGAGGGTCCAAAAAGTTGCTTGGCTGTACAAAACTATGAAATTGAGTATTATCGTGATGGGAAATAGTAACCTACTATCGACCTTGCCTAGTCCCTGTACGGCGTCTTTTCAGGCCCTCTCGGTCAATGCAATTCGATGACGTATCCGAGACGAACGGCCGGGAGACGCCTAGACAATCTGGGAGTGCGCATGCGTGAGCATTTTTGAAAAGTTCACACGGTCAACTAAAATAATCTATAAATAACTTTGCGCGTGAATATCCTTCGCTAAAGATCGGCACTATTGACACTATTATGCACTAGTCATTTGTTAACTCCGCCCCCCCACCCGGGGGAATTTTCAAAAACAAAGCGCTCACGAGGAGACTGTGTGCAAAGGATTCTGGGTGCATTCCTCACAAGCAGCGATCCAACATGGCTACCAGAGAGGATAGCGTGACGAAGTGTCAACAATCCTTTTATATCCTTATGTAAATGAATGCATCCATTGATAAGCCTAATCGCATTTGAAAGAAAACACTTTGACCTTTGTCCAGAGACTATATTTACGCTTTTTTGTTGCGCGAATTCCGTTTAATATGTGATTTCACTTTCACTTTCACATTTCCATGAAAATCAGTATCAGACAACCAAACAAGGAACACAATATTAAAATGTCTTTAATATCAACATTTATTAAGACACAACACTATTAATTTGCAGATGAAGAGGTCTTATACTGTTTATGTAACCAAGGCGAGTATGGCCTGATGGTTGGCTGCGATGGAGCAGAATGTAGCGTAGAGTGGTTCCATCTTCAGTGCGTGGGTCTTAAGGGGAAACCCAAAGCAAAGAAGTGGTTCTGCCCTCTGTGCAATTGATGCTTTAATGTTGTTTTTCTCTTTGAGTATACATATACAACAAGAGGATTTGATGCATTCATGTGTGACCATAAAGGCCGGCATACACTATACAAACACTGTGCAAGTGATGCCTTAATGTTGTTTTTCTGTTTGATAAATACACAAGAAGAGGATTTGATACATTCATGTGTG